>CALNVZ010003433.1:30645728-30726191 GCA_940671915.1 Paracentrotus lividus
TTCTTTCCTTTTCTCTTCCGCTCTTTTTCCTTTTGTCCTTTTCTTTTCCTCCTTCTCTTTTTCCTTTTTTTTCTTGTTTTTTTTTTTTCTTTCATTTCCTTCTCTTCTCTTCTTCTTTTTTTCTTTTTCCTTTTTTCTTCTTTTTCTTCTCTTTTCTTCTCATCCCTTTACTTCTTTGTTTTTCTTCTTTTATCCCTCTATCTCCTTTCTGTCTTCTTTACCTCTTTTTTTTTAAGTCTGCTTATTTTCCTTTTTGTCTTTCTCTCTTTATATCTCTTTTGACCTTTCTTCTTCTCGTTCCTTTTTTCCTTCTCTTTTTCTTCCTCTTCCTCCCTTGCTCCTCTTCTTTTTTCTTTTTTTCTTTTTTTCTCTTTCTTGTCTATTTCTCTCCTCTCTATTTTTTCTTCTTCTCTTCTCTTTTTTTTCTCTGTTCTTTTTTCATCTTCTTCTCCTTTCTCTTTATTCTTCTTTTTTTTTTTTTTCTTTCTTCTTTATCCTTTTCTTCTATTTCCATTCTCTCTTTTCTTTCCCTTTTCTTCTCTTTTTTTTTCTACCTCTTTCTTTTTCTTTTTTTTTCTTTCTCTTCTTTTTTCCCTCTTTTCTTATCTCCTTCCCTTTTCTTTCTTTCTGTTTTTTTCTTTCCTTTTTTTTCTGTTCTTCTTATTTTTCTATTCTCTCTTCGTTCTTTTTCTTCTTTTTCTTTTTTTTTATTTTCTTCTTTTCCTCTTTTTTTCCTTTTCTTTTCTTTCTTTTTCTTCTTCCTTTCTTGCGCCTTCTTTTCCTTCTTTTTTTTTCTTTTTTTGTTCCTCTTTGTTCTTTTTTTCTGTGGTCTTTTTCTTCCTTTTTTTTTGTCTTTTCTTTCTTCTTTTTCTTTTCCCTTTGCTTATTTTTTCTTCTTTTTCTTTTTTTTTTTTTCTTTCTTTCTCTTTTTCTCCCCTTTCCTTCTCTTTTTCTTTTCTTTCTTCTTTACTTTCCATGTTTTCTTTTCTGTTTTTCTTTCTTTTTTTTTTTTTTCTTTTTTTTTTCTCTTTTTTATTTCTTTCTTCTTTCTCTTCTTTCTTCTTCTTTTTTTTTCTCTTCTTTCTTTTTCTTTTTCTTTTCTTCTTTTTTCTTTATTTTTTTTTTCTATTTTCTTTTTCTTTCTCCCTTTTCAGTCTTCCTTTTTTTCCTCTTTTATCCGTTTTTTTCTTCCTTTTCCTTCTTTTTTTTTTCATTTTATCTGTTTCGTGGGCTTTTTTTTTCGTTTTCCGTTTTCACTTTCATTGTGGTCTCTTATCTTTCTGTACTTTACCTTTTTTCCCTTTCGTTTCTTTTTTCTTTTTTCTTATCCTTTTTTCTCTCCCCCTGCCATTATTTAACCCCGTTTTTCCATATTTTTTCTCCAACCCACATTCTTCTCTTTAGTTTCTCTTCTCGTTTCTTTTTCCTCTACTCATCAAATTAACACCGGTCCTTGTTCCTTTCTTCTTTTTGGTTCTTTATTCAAATAAACTATTTAGTTTTTATCCCTCATTACACTTACATTGTTTTTATTTTACATTCTTGGTTGTACCTTGTTAACAAATCTGTTCCTATCTCTTCTTTCTTCTTTTTTTATTTTTTATTTCTCTTCTTTTTCTTCTTTCTTCTTTTTCTTTCTTCTTTTATGTGGTTTCCGCATAATTACTTATGTTCTTCTACCTTGTTCTGAAGTCGTAAATAATCCTCAGATTGTTTTTTTTTTTTTGTTGTTTTTTGTTTGTTTTTTTTTTGGTATGGGCTCCTACCAAATTATTAAATTGCCTCAAAAACGCTTCTACGTCCTTTAATAATATTTGAGCTTTCTTACTTTTTTTTTACCACTGTTTTTTTTTTTTTTTTTTATTTTCTTCCTCCTTTCTTGACCTTTCTTTTTTTTTTCTTTTCGGTATTTTTTTTTTTTTCTTTCCATTCCTATCTTTTATTCTTCTCTTCTTTTTTCCTTCTTTCTCTCTTACTTTGGTTCTTTCTTTTTTTTTTTTTTTTTTTTTTCCTCTTTTTTCTTTTTTCGGTTCTCCTTTTTTTCTCTCTTTTTTAATTCCGCATCTTTCTTCTTTTTTGTTAGTTTTTTTTTTTATTTTCTTTTTTGCTTTTATCTTTCTTTGTTCTTTTTCCTTTCCTTTTTATTACTTTTTCTTTTTTCTTTGTTCTTTCTTTTATCCTCCTCTTTCTTTCACTATTCTTCTTTCTCTTTTTTTTCTCTTTCTCTTTTATTTTTTTTTTTTGTTTTTCTTTTTTTCTTCTTTTCTTCTTCTTTTTTTTTTTCTTTTTTTTTCTTTCTTCCTTTTCTTTTTTCTTTTCTCTTTTTTCTTTTTCTCTGATTTCCTTTTCTTTTCTTTTTTTTTTTCTTTTTTGTTTTTCTTATCACTCTTTCTTTTTTTTTTTCCTCTTTTTCATATCTCTTCTCCTTCTTCTTTCTCTTCCTTTTTTTTTTTCCTTATCTTTTTTTCTATTTTCCTTTTTCTTTTCTTCTTTTTACTTTTTTTCTCTTCTTATCTGTTTCTTTTTTTTCATTTTATCTTTTCTTTTTTTCCTTTTTCTTTTTCTTTACCCTCTCCTTCTTTCTTCTTTTCCTCCTTTCCTTTTTTCTATTTTCTTTATTCTTTTTTTCTCTCTCTTTTCTTCTTCTTATTCTTCCTTTTTTTTTTTTTCTTTTTTTTTTTTCCTTTTTTCTCCCTCCTTTTTGTCTTTTCGTCTTTTTTCTTTTATTTTTTAATTTTACTCTCCTCTTTTTTTTTTACTTTTTTCTTTTTTCCTTTCCTGTTATTTATTTTTTCCCTTTTTTTTTTTGTTTTTTTTCTTTTTCTCTTTATCTTTTGCTTTTTTTTTCTTTTTCTTTTGCTTGTTTTTTTTTTTTTATTTTTCTTCTTTTCTTTCCTACTCTCTTTTTTTTTTTTTTTCTTTTTCTCTTCCTTTTTTCTGGTTTTTTTTCTTCTCTCTCTCTTTCTTTTCTTCTTTTTTTTCTCATTTTTTTTTTCTTTCTTTATTTTTTTTTTTTTCTTTTCTTTTTTACCTTTTTTCTTCCTTTCTTTTTTCTCTCCTATTTTTCCTTTCTATGTGTACTTCTTCTCTTTTTTTCCTCTTATCTTTTTCCTTTCTAACTTTTTGTTGTTCTTTCTTTCTTCCTATTTTTTCTTTTTTTTTCTGCTTCCTCTCTTCTCTCTTTGCTTTTTTTTTTCTCTCCTTTTTCTTTTCCTTTATTTTTTTTTTTTTTTTTTCCTTTTTTTTTTTCCTCTTTTTTTTCTTTATTCTATTCCTTTTTCTCATTTCCTTTCTGGTTCTCTTCTTTTTTTTTTTTCTTTTTTTTCTGTCTTCCTTTCTCTTCCTTCTCTCTTTCTTCTTTCCTTTTATTTTCTTTTTTCCCTTTCTGTTCTTCTATCTTTTCCTTTTTCCTTTTCTCCTTTTTTTATCTTTTCGTTTCTTCTACTTATTTCTTTCTTTTTTTTCTTTTTTTTCTCTCCCTTTTTAATCTTTTCTTTTTTCTTTTTCTCTTTTTTTTCTTTTCTCTCTTTCTTTTCCTTTCTTTCTTTTTTTCTTTCTTTTCTCTTTCTTTTCTTTTTCTTTTTTTCTTTTCTTTTCCTTTCTTATCTTTTCTCTTTCTTTTCCTTCTTTATTTACTCGTGTCTTTTGTTTTTTTCTTTCTTTTTTTTTCTTTCCTTTCTTTTCTTTCCCGTGGCCTTCTTCTCTTTCCTTTCTTCTTTTCTTTTTCCCTCTTCTCCTCTGTCTCTTCTTTTTAATATCCTTCTACCTATTTCTTTATCTTCTCTTCGAATTAAAATCCATTTGTAAATAAGGATGCGTTTATTAAGTCTGTCTTTCTTTCTTTGGTGCCGCGCGTGGGGGTTCATTTAATTATACGCTTTAGTTATTTTTATTACATGTATTTCATGTATTTTCTTATATTGTAATGTTTTCTGTTTAAATTCCTTGTAATTATTACTACTAATATAAGCCTCACAGCTCCATTTTTCATAATTTTTAATATGGGACTTTTTTACCTTAGGCCATTCTTGTTATTTTCAAAGCTTTCCAAATTTCTATGTTCTTATTTGTATATATTTTTGTATTAAAAAAACACTTTTATACTTGATCAATGCTGTAAACATATATTTCCAATGTGTATAACTGTTCCTGTACATTAGAATGTAATGAATAAAACCGAACTTGACTAAACCGAACTTCTGATCTCTTGAACTGTATACTGATATGATATACTTAATTATTCATCTCTCTTTTTCACTATATTAGGAGACAACTAAATAGGTATGTATGTAATTTTTCGTTGTCAAATTTTCTCCAAGCCTGTTTTGCTCAACCAAATATTGATCATTTTGTTCTCCCGATTCATATTTTGCTTTCATTTAGCAATAGTTTATCAACTCTCAGTTTTCTGTTCCTTCTTATCATTTGTAATGTTTGGTTTTTTGTTTATTACCAGATGACCTGGCATATTTCCTTGATTTTGGACAATTTTGTAATAGTTTTTAGTAACATTCTACTTGATATCGGTTTCAATAGTTACTTAGTAAGTATATAAAACTTAATTTGGGCCATAATCTTGTCTCAACAATCCACTTTTCATTTTTTCCACCTGGCGTATTCAAATCTACTTCAGGTTTGAATCTACGTTCTATGTCTAACATTATACGCCAACTTATTCTGCAGCGTGTGTTATTAAGAAATTGTGAATGTTTTGAACGATTGTTCTCGCATTATTCAATATATGTACGGGGTTAATCCTGTCTACTTCTATATATGCGTATTCACACAGTCATAATTCCTCGTCTTTTTCCAGTTGACTTCTTTCCGAAGTCTGATTGCGTGTGCTTTATGGTGATTTTTTTTTTTTCCTTTTCTAGCTGTTATTTGCATATAAATTTAAGTAATGTATGCTGCACCATATCGTCAAACTCTGTTGTTTTTTCCTTTTTAATACGCAGTTTCTTTATTATGTCTGCAGGCCTGTGATTTTCAACTCCTTCGGAAATTGTTAACTACTTATCTAATCCGAACCATCTAAGTCTACTTTTGTAATGCTCTTTGTGTCCTGATTGAACCAATTTTAATAATTGGTGGTTTTTATTTCTCATCAGTGACAACAGACTTCGCGGCCTCTATAATATAATGCTGATACAATAACATTTTTTTTGGATCCACGAAGCTACAGTCAAGCTAAGTAGCTTCCACCATTACACCCCCCCCCCTACCCCCTCTCGTCTGTTAATTTTGACATTCTGTTGCGTCCTCGCATCCCCTAACTACAGCTTTACAGCTAGGTTGTTGTCATTTCGCATACGTAAAAATTTCTGAGCTTCAGCTAATGCAGAGTCTAGTCGTCTATCTCCAGCAGAAAGCGACATCTCAATTGACCCATGTGAATATTCATTCATTTCATCATGACAACATGCCATTCTGTTTCAAGGCGGTAGCTAATAACGGAGAGGGATATTGAGTTGGATGTTCTGTTTCGTAAATAATACAATATAATTATTGACCGATAAACACTAACACTCGCCTCGAAAAACTGATCCTTTTTACCACTCCCTTACTCATTTTCACTCAATTTTTTTTAACAGAGCGCAAAACGAAGGCATGTTGAACCAGAATAAAAAACCAAATTTTCCTCAAAATTTGTACTTTTTATAGTCTGTCTTTTTTGTAGTTATCTTGGATCCTGCGACTTCCTCTTTATTTTCGACCAAGATCTGTTACTCTATAATTAATTTTTTTTCTTGCGATACCTCTATGTCTGTGTGCAAGCTATGATAATCTATATTCATACTTTTGGCATTTTACCCTTTCTAATATTTTCAATTAACTAATTAAACTCAATTTAACCCAAGGTTCATACATGTACTGAACCTCACCTTTATTTTCTCTTGTTTCTTCCCCCTCTTTCCTCTCCCCAGTTAATGACTTAGCGCCTTTCGTCTAATAATTTTTATCTTTAACATAATTGTTTTTCAAATTTGTCGGATTCTCCATCGTTATAAGTAACTTTCGTTTTCTTACTTATCCCATTTAAACAAAGCCTTCATAACGCCATTTCTTTGTTATTTCCTCCCCAATGATTTCCCACTGCTTCTAAACAGTAGCCAAATTATAATTATATTTTCTCTTCTTTTTCACTTTTCGTTCTTCCCTTTTTTCTTCTCTTCTTCTTTTTTTTACCTTCTTATATTTTCTCTTTTTTTTTTTTCTGTATTTTCCTTCTCTCCTTTCTTTCCTCGTTCTTTTTCCTCTTCTCTTACATCGTTTGCCGTTTCTTTTTTTTCCTCTTCTTTTTCTTCTCTTTCCTACCTCTTTTTTATCTTTTTTTTCTTTCTTTTTTCTTTCTCCTCTTTTTCTTTTCCTCTTCTTCTGCTTTTTTTTTTTCTTCCTTTTTCCTTTCTTCCTTCCCTCTTTCTTCTTTCTCTTTTTATTTCTTTATTTTTTTCTTTTTTTTCTTTCTTTCCTTTCCTTGTTCCTTTCTCCCTTCCCTTTCTTCCTTTCTTTTCTTCTCTTTCTTCTTTCTTCTTTCCTTTCTTTTTTTTTCTTTCTTTGTTATCCTCCTTTCTTCTGCTTTTCCTTCTTCCTTCTTTTTTTTTTTTATCTTTCTTTTCTTTTTTCTTTTTTTAGTTTACTCCTTCCTCCTTATTTATTTTTTGTCGCTCTTTTTTCCTTTTTTTTCTCTTCTTCCCTTGTTTCTGCTTCTTTTTCCCTTTCTTTTCTTCTTCCCTTTTGTTTCTTTATCTGTTTTTTCCGCCTCCTGTTTACTTTCCTTTTTTTTTCCTTTTCCTCTTGTCTTCTCCTCTTCTTATCTCTTTTTATTTCTCTCTCTTTATCTTCTTTCTTTTTTTCTCTCTTTCTTTTTTTTTTTTATTTTACTCTCTTTTCCTTTTTTTTTCCTCTTTCCTTTTCTTTTTGTTTTCTCCTTTTTCTTCTACTTTTCTTTCCTTTTTAATCTTGTTTTTTCTCTTTCTATTCTTTCGTTTTTCTCTCTCCTCTTTATACTTTCTTTTTTTTCCCTTTTCTCTCCTTCTTTTTTCCTTTTTTTTCTTTTTCTTTTCTTTGTTCTTTCTTTTTCCTCTTTTTCTTTTTTCTTTTTTTTTTTTTTTTTTTCTTTTTTTCTCTTGTCTCTTGCTTTTCTCTCCTTTTCTCTCTCCTCTTTCTTTCTCTTTTCTTTTCTTTTTTTCTTTCCCTTTTTTCTCTCTCTTTTTTTCTTTCGTTTTATGTCCTTTTTCTTCTTTATTTCTTCCTTTTTTTCTCATTTTTTCTTTTTTCCTCTTTCTTTCCTACTCGGTGCTCTTTTTCTTCTTTTCTTATTTTTTTCCTTTCTTCTTTTTGTTTCTTTCTCTTTTCTCTCGTTCCTTTTTCCTTTTACTCTCCTTCTTTCCTTTCACTCTTTCTTCTCTTCTTGTTTTTCTCTTCTATCCTTCTCCTTCCTTTCTTTATACTTCTTTCCTTTTTTTCACTCTTTTTAACACATCCTCATTAACGTTTTTCCTGTTCTCCTTCTCTCTTAATCATTCTGTACCTCAGTACTTTTGATCCGTGTACGAGCTTTGTAGCGCTCTCTCTCGATATTTTGTACGTTACCTATTGTGTATATTTGTGCATCTCTGACATACGTTTTATTCTTTCTTCCTGCGTATATTTTCATTAATTACTTCTACCTTTCTCTAATATTCTCTATTTTTGATGAGACAAGGCTGAGAAGTTCGAGATGCATCCTTTATACTTTTATCTCCAATTATCCTTCCAATAAATTCCCTCTTACCTATGCTATCCCTCCACGTTTAGCCGCTTCTAAATATGTTTTTTTTGAACCGCTGATACAACTAATTCCACAAATGATTTGATTTATTTCCCTTTTTTTTTCTGCCTAATAAATTCTTAGATTGCTCTTCTATTCAAATTACATATAATTCCTCATTTTGCATTTTTAAACTCCTAGCTCTCCCCCACTTATTCCAATCATGACTTATGCCTCTTTGGGTTCTAAAAGTTTTTCCTTCCAATTGTTATACACGGGAGTTTTATACGTACAGAACTATTTAATCTGACTTTCATTTCTCCCTATCTAACTTATACCTCGCGTTTATCTTTAGTGTTAGATCTTTCTCTCAAATATTTTAAATACTGTGTGTGCGTGTAACCTGGCTAAAGTGTAATTCAGCGCCTCCCTAAAATAGTCAGTACTATGTTCCTCCTCTTGGCACGCACAATATGCGCTATCAGGGTCTCTGTGGACACCTCCCCCTGTGCTATGTTTTATTAACTAGACATTATCTATACATAATCTTCTTATATATTTTTATAAAAATCTGATATAGACAAATACCCTTTCTTCTGAATCTGTCATTAGAAAAAACTATGGAAGAGTTCTACATCGTCTGAAACTTTATTAATCGATAAATTCCTATTATAAATCAAAGCTCCTAACCAACTACAAAAAAGCCCCCATGATTATTATGCATTTATATACTATTACAGGTTTCACATATAGAAAATATTTATCGTCATATAATTATGTAACTATCAAACCTAACGTAGCATAATATTCATATCATATCGAGTCCGATGCGCTATATATAAAGAGAAATCAGATGGAACTGATATAGCGCCCTAGGGAGTCAAGTACTGTGAACACAAGACACGACGACTCTGATGTCCAAGCTAACTTACGAAGTTTATCCTAATTACAAGCAGCGGTACTTCGAAGGAGCCCCCTATAAGACCTTATCCAAACACAACCAAAATCAGCAACTATACCTACTAAATATAAAGTAACCATATGAATCTCCATTTATGAGCTACATATCTATACCACTAACCACCACTAGATAAATGAACACCCGAACTGATACACGAGAACAATATTTAAGTAAGTATAAGGCTACAAAGATCTTACATCGATAATAAACACCTACAGTCATTATATAACTGTAGCTGTGAACAAATATAATTAACACCTCTGCACCGATGTTCAACTTGTAAGCTAAAAAATCTTAACATCCCATAATTACGAAAATGCAAGAAACTACATTAATAGTCAATACATAGTATAATTAATGTACTCGTTACCCAACTCTGTCCTAGTGCCCGTTACCTCCCGTAGTAAGAGTCACCCCAGCAAACCCAATTATCATCTCCTAATTCTATCTCAATTATCATCCTACAAGCCGAGTTCCTATGTGATCACTCCGATTGTATAAAGAAGAGTAACTTCCCTAATACATCTATACATCTCGACGTATATATAGTAATGAGTATTAGTAAACTCATTTTACTTTGACTAGTATATACCTTTTTACAGTGTATATGCGAGTATCCTCTCAGTATTCAGGCCCGGTATAGTGAGCCTGTACACCGTTATAGGTGAGTATCAGTACATAACCCAAAATAAGATAGCAGCTCCTCAACCCCTTTAAAATATATTAAAAATCAATAAATTACTAACGAGCTGCTTCGAGATAATAAGTCGTTCAACTCAGTTTGAATGTTCAAATCTCTTACTGGGTAGTAAAACCTCAAACATATCAGATAGAGGTATACAGAAATTAACTCTGGTGTGCTCTCGTATACTCGTATAGGAGGTAACATGTCCATTATCCACGAGTTAGGAACTAGCAAATGGCTATACGTATTACCAAATTCTTTTTTTCCCCAAAAATATTAATTCTTTATCGAATATCCCCGAAGACTTATACGTTTGTATGCTTACAGCAGGGTCAAACACATGGACAGGCAGGCGCTATACTACGTCATACGGCCAATATCCCCGGTAATAACCCTCAATATGATAACTTTTGTAATACTTGCACCATGATTCAATGAGTTATATCTATATAAGTAATACTTATAAGTCCTTATCTATGTTACTTTATTGTGCAGCAATGATGCTACTGCAACATTAGGTTATAATCATAATTCCAGATTATGCAGAAATACTCAATCCAAACATAACAATAAAGAGAAAAGAGGTCGATATCCCACTATCAGGCGACCGAACTTGTATATGATGCAGTGGTGGAGACTAATTATGACACTCTCTCAAGGCCTCCATTCCGTTGCGCTCCGCTCCGCACACATTCTACTATTGGTGCAAGCCAAAATGACCTTGCTCTACCATATGACGATCCAAATTATTTGCTATTCTAATAGGCAACAAGTTAGGCCTATGATTACGCCTTGCCATTAATACATGCCACCACTCTTAGAACTAGCCGCAATATTGGATTATGATTAATCAGGGGTATCCTCCTGTCTGCCAGATAGCGTATCAACGACAGGTCTAAAAGCGTCCGACGATCCTAGTGAGCCAGAATGCCACCAAGCGTCATTTGCAGGAGGCGGAAAAAATTAGTTACTAGTTATGGCAAAAGAACACTCTCATCACCAAATAATAACAAAACTTTCCGCACCAGCTCTTTTTTCAAATAACGTGGATCACAGATGTATGGGGGGACCCTCATTTATAAGTGGTATCGAATGTCACGTGGGTAAACGACAGGAGTTCACTTTATTTTAAACGTTAAAGTTTACAAGACTCTGTTATGACGCAAAACTTGGTAACTGCTGGTTCAAGGGCAACCAAACTTGGTGATATATGCACTAGGGTAGTATCATGTTGCGACGATGCTGTCGGAGGTCACATGGTGAGGTTTAATGTCATTTGAGGTCAGTTGTTTAGAGTATACAGGCAAGACTCTATTATAACGTTGAGGTCAAAGGTCATTTATTTCAAACGTTAAGTTTACATGCACAAAACTCTCTTTTGGCGCATAACTTGGTGGACTGCAGGGTCAATGGCAACCAGCTAGGATGATTGATGCACAGAGGTACCATAATGTTGTGGGGCTGTCGGAAGTCATATATGGTGAGGCCAAAGGTCATTTGAGGTCAAATTTAGAGTTAATTGTAATTCGTGTATATTAACAAATAACTTGTGCAACCATTACTCCTTTTCCAAATAAACTTGAGTTATAGGACCTGGGGAGCCTTCACGTCGTAATGGCATCAGAATGTCTTGTGGTGACGTCAAAGGTCATTTTATTTCAAACGAGTTAAGACCTGCACAAGACTCTCTTTTGACGCAATCGCAAACTATGGTAACTCTAGTCTGCAGTGGTAACCAGACCTGGTGCACACTAGGGGTACCATACATGTTGTGGGGCTGTCGGAAAACTACATCGGTGAGGTCAAAGGTCATTGAGGTCAAATGTTAGAGTTTAATGGCAAGACATTCTTGTGATATCAAAATTGGTGAGGGGAAATACTTGGGGAAACTTTTATGTTAAATTTGATCACGGGTGGGCGAGACTCAATTTGGCTATTGCCTTGTTATTCACGTGGATATAAATCAACGAGCAGTGGTATTCCCCACCTAAATTATAATAGTGAAGAACAAATATTGTATGACGTTTAAACGTCATAATTCTTACTAACTTTCTTACTAATAACTCAAAGTCAAATGGACAAAAAATAACAATGAAAATATGCCAAATTTCACTTTTTGTTTAACCTCTGTACACAAAGTCAATGGAGGAGGCAATCATTATTTGACAAATGTGACATTCGGCGTAAATTAATTGATGATAATTGTTCATTCTCCCATGAGTTATTCCATAAAACTTGACACACAGCTCAAGATGGTCACCATCATCATATTGTCTATTCGGTGAGTTACTCAACCCTGACGGAGGCCTAAACTTTCTTCTCATTGGCATGATTTTCTTGTATCTTGTATCTTGAGGTACTCCCCCAAAACAATCGTGCTGTTTAAAAGTGACAATTCGAACTTTAGTCCATACATGTCAAAATAGGTCTTTTAGTCTCACGTACTCATTGAAACATGACTTTTAAACAACTGCCATAGGATCCTTGACACAGTCATGTCCAAAGGTTCTTAACATAACCCTAAACATGTTATTGAGATGATTTTTAGTGCCTAAAATAACTGCAGTACCTGATGATTAGTCAAAAATGGCCTACTTTTGGTTGTTTTATGTGTTCATTCAACCGTGAATTTTAGCAAAAGTAAAAGTGGAAATACGCTTCAAAAACAGCGATTCAGTCATATTTGATCGAATATACCATGTAAAATTCACGAAAACAATTTTCGCAATTTTAACCCAGAGCTCACTCAACCGTGAAATTTGACCATGAACTAATGTTGAATGTTAGGGCACATATTAGGCACCCTTTTGACAAGTGCAATGTAGAAAAATTCGGATATTGTTCCGAAATCATTTATCCAAAGTTTTGATAATCGGCTTATGAACTTAAAAAATGACATTTTTGCATTTAACCATTACTCACTGAAGCATGACGTGATGATTCTTCCTAAAAATCGGTCACGTGGTAGCCAATAAAATTACCTACACGGACATATAACAACATTTCTTTTTTTTTTTCAATTCCATCTTGTTAAAAAATTATTGATAAATGAAATAGGGGGAACTTACTTTTTGTGTTGTGTTTATTTAGTCTAAACGCTTATCGCTGAAGTATCAGTCAGCTCTGATGGCGTTTGGACCTAAGCCTTCATGTAAACAGTGCTTCCCAGATAAAATTAAACCCAACTTTGAGAAATATATAAAACAGCAAGTCTCCTACGTTGGTGTTAATGAGGCATGGGGGAAAAACGGGAAAACACCCGCTACTCACACACGTAAACATCCTCATAAACAAGTCAAAAGGCAAATTTCTTAACAATGGTTGTTGATCCAAAAAAGACCTTGTGAGAGAATTAGGAGCATTTAAAATAATTTGTATTCAGATAATGGAACTACCCTTATCATACACAATAAGGTAACCAAAAGGGAAAAAAAAATATTAAATCTTAATTGATTGTGATTATTCAGATTAAAAAATAAATTACTCCCTCAGCTAATGATGTAATCATAATTGCCAACTTTTAGGTAAGACAAGAATGGCCTGAGATTTTTAAGCGCTCCGTCGATTAACTGCAGAGATACTGATTATCACCATTATAATCAGGCTACCACATGTTACATAATTATATTAAAATACACTGTAGTCAAAGCAAGAACAATATCTGGTATTCACTTGCCCCTTTTCACTTATTGTAAAGCATGAAATGAAGCTATTTAAATTCACATTATAAAATGAACCGACAGCACTTAGGGCCCCCACATCTTAAAATTTGTCAAGCATCCACGAAGATAAACATTTTCTTTTTAGTAATTTGATTCAGAATTAAAACGAAAAAGAAATCGTTCTACTAATGCGGTAATTATAATTGAAGATGCTAGTACTATAAGTTCCTATGTTACATCAAATCAGTTTTGATCTTCACTTATTTTACATATTCCGAAAGAGTAACTCCTCCCGCATCTTTTGGTACCATTTTTGTGTGGTATGTCTTTACGCTTGGATGAACACGACACATTGTTACATAAATGTAACAGGGGGCTAAAATGTAACATACGAACTTGTACTAGCATCTTCAATTGCAGATCCATAGGTTAGACAGGAATCTCCTAAAGTTTCGATGTTAATTGTTAATTTAGTAGCCGAAGTATTGAATATTAACATTTACATACCCGGTACACTTATCATGCTTATTTAGACAGGAATCGCCTAAAGTTTCGATGTTAATTGTTAATTTAGTAGCCGAAGTATTGAATATTAACATTTACATACCCGGTACACTTATGTTAACATTGAATGTCTTATGGGGGGAAGTAAGTAATGATTTTTTTTTCGGGTTCACTTCACTATTTAATATGAAATATTTACATTATATATATTTTTTTTTTTTTTTTTTTTTTGGGGGGGTTTTTCTTGGTTACACGCATTAGCATAATAGGGCCCCTCAGCAAAGAATTCCGCTGAACGGACATTGTGAAGCGTCACTTTACAATTACATTCGCTGGCGGATCCAGGATTTCATGAGAGAAGGTGGGGCCCAAATTAGAATTTGAGATTTTGGTACACCCCTTAAAAAAGAAAGAAAAAAAAATCCCTTCACAAAGGAAGACGAAAAGCAAAAAGCAAAAAGCAAAAATTAAGGTACATCATTTTTTTTACGTCACGCGCGATAAGCGGAGGAGGGGAGGGTGGGGGTAATTTTATTTCGGCCTTCGGCCATTAGCACGGTCTTCAAATATTGATCATACGTGTAGGGTCCATTAATGGTCAATCGGGGGTCGATCGTCCATTTCTTTCCCTTTTTATTAACAATTAAAATATGCCAAATTTCACTTTTTGTTAAACCTCTGTACACAAAGTCAACGGAGGAGGCAATCATTATCTGACAAATGTGAAATTCGGCCGAAATTCAGTGATGAGTATTGTTCATTTGAGTTATTCCATGAAACTTGACACATAGCTTAAGATGGTCACTAACTAACATGTTCTCGCTTCAAATTTCATATCCGGTAAGTCACTAAACCGTGACGGAGCCCTAAACTTTCTTCTGATTTTTATGATTTTATTGTATCTTGTGCTTACTGAGGCGTTAAAAAACATCGGGATTTTTGTGAAAATAAATTCCACGTAGGGGAGACCGGGGATGGAAGTTAAGAAATTCACATCTTGGGCCAGATAGTTCTAATGAAAGTACTCACACACTCCATTTTGGGTCAGTAGTTAGCCTATTATGTTGGCTAGAACCTGAGGCACATAGAACTTGAAAACATGTAAGCACTAATTAACTACAGCTCAATTAATGAAGACTATTTTTTTTTGTAACAACCTACCCCGTATACGGGGTAGGTTGTTACACCATACGGGTTAAATTGTTACTATATGTAAACAAACGGGGTAATTTGTTACAATGTGTAAATCTCTTATACCATACTTTTGTTTCAACTTTCCAGTTTCTGGGTATCGTTAACAGTAGATCAAGTAGGGCTCTAGAATAGACAAAAGTTATAATAGAAACATAAATTATTTACACCTGAAAATTGAGACAAAATGTAATTTTACATATGTCATGTAATTGGGGTAGGTTGTTACATCGACTATGAAGGATCTTGAAGGATGTCCAGTCATCTCCATCTCCTGAAAGTATATATGGAAGAAAGTGTCTATAACTCCTTTATGGTACGTTAATTGTTTTTGATCGTTTCTGCATATATACACCAGGGTGGCGAAGATGGTTGACTCTGTGTTTACTGTACGAGCTGTGAGAACCATGTTGATCTGTTCACATTCATGATAGCGAAAACAGTCAATGTCTTCTTTGAAGCAAACTGCCACAATTAAAGGGGAAGTTCACCCTGGAATTTTATTGGTCTTAAAAAATGAAGAAAAATAAAAGAAAAATATGAGTGAAGGTTTGGAGAAAATCGACCAAAAAATTATGAAGTTATGAATATTCAAAGTTTTGATTTTATGACGTCACATGCGAGCAGATCTCCTATGTGTTGTGTAGTGTAAATTCCATAAAATGTCATTTATTTCAAAAGAAATTAATTATGTCACATGTGCGGTCGATGTACCATCAAACATATGTTTATATACATGACTATATTGAATTGACCCATTCCTTTATCAAGAACCATGACAAAAAGACAAATTTATGGAATTTACATACACAACCAACGGGAGAGCTGCTCGCACGTGACGTCACACAATCAAAACTTTAAATATTCATAACTTCGCTATTTTTTGGTCGATTTTCTTCAAACTTTTACTAATATTTTTTTATTATTTTTCTTCATTTTTTAAGACCAATAAATTTCCAGGGTGAACTTCCCCTTTAAGCATGCCATTATGTGCTTGTATATACTATCTTTGGATATTGCACAGGGATAAACTTCATCCTGGAATTAGTTGTCTGCCGGTGAGGTCATTAATTCATCTAGATACAACAACCTTTGCTAATGCAGCATGTCGACGAATAATCATTGCATCCTTCCACCAAAATCAGGGAAAAACTTAAAGCACCATTAGTCGTTCACCTCTTTATGACAGGTCCCGATCCAAGCCATGAACTTAGTATGTCCAAGGCCAAGAAGTTTCATGGATACTTGAACGAGCGCGAGATATTGTCACCAGAATGATTCCTTTTGCCAAGTCTTTGACGAATAATACTGAACTGTGCTTTCTAGCAGAAAATAAAACGATACCTAATGAAGTGAAGAATCACATGCTAAATCTCTCCCTCTTGGGCAATGGTACAAACTCATTCCTTCAGGGATATATGAATGACCTTTCAAGGTTAGAAAGACCCTTGCTAATAAATGAAGTGAAGGATTTCGCTAGTTTAAAGATATTGACTGACTAATAATGCTTCTAGCCGGCTCCCTGATTTTGGTCATCGAGATGCATAACCACGATTAACTGTTATAGTGGTGGTGGCCACAGATTGGTCAACTAGCTGTCTTGCAAACGAATTGATGACAATTGCTAAGACACAGATAAGCCATTTCATATAAGTTGTTCCCTTATTCTAGGATGAGTGGTATTCACTCTTTATGTATCCACTGAGGTAGTAAATACAGGCAAGTAATGGTGTGCATAATTGTGGCAGTTCTCATCAAAGAAGACGTTGATTGTTTCTCCTATCAAGAATGTGAAAAGATCAACATTTATCATTCTCAAGGCTCTAATGAATAAATAATGTCAACCACGTCCATGCAAGTTACCACAATTGACACCTTGTTTGCCACCATGGCCTCCTGGCAGAAAAAAAATCAAAGACAACCATGAAGAAGTTGTAGACACTTTTTTCCATCCTTTCAGGAGATGGAGATGACTCACTGGACATCCTTCAAGATCTTGACCAATTAACTGTAGCTCTCAGTCGTTGAAATACATTTTTCATGACATTCTTCTTCAGATACGATATTCTAAATAGTCATCAGATCCTGGACATACATGTAGTAACTTCATTATGAAACATAATTTAAGTCACTATATAGATTTCATGTTGCTATGGAAATCATACAATAATTTGTCATCTTGGGTTAACATGATCAGTTTGGAATTTACTCTTTCCGTGTTTTGCTTATTGTACATAATAGGCTTAGTGATTGAAATCTTATTCTGTTTAGAATAAATTTCTTATAATTAAAAAGTGACCAAGATTACCAGAACTTAATGAGTGGGACGAATAATCCGTTTTAACGCAGATCGCAACAAGCATTGCACCCATTACAAGTAATGCATTGTAGACTAAATAGTATATTACTTGTATCCACTTTGGCGGTTTTTACTATTTTGACCCACACTTGCCATTCGCATATAGGAATGGTCAGTGCGGGTCAAAGTGGACATTACAATTATTAAATCACATGAAATGCGATAGATTGTCAGAATTGTCATATTTGTGCATGAATTTTGTTGTAAAAACAAATATCGCACACAGTTTTTTGTTAATAGGCCTAATGCATGGCTGGAATGCAAAGTAGGGAGTGGAGAATGTGCACACATTGTGTACAGGTACATCGAAATTTGACCAGGGTCATAACTCTGTCTTTTAAAGGACTCATCCGGGCTGGAGTTTGCATTATATGAAAAATAAAGTAAAATAAAAAAAAGCACAACACTGAAAATTTCATCAAAATCGGATAAGAAATAGCAAAGTTATGAATTTTCTTAGGTTTTGAATTTTTTAGGAAACAGTTCTTCAAATTGGCAAACTGATGATGTCTCAGTCCCCCTACTTTCTTTGTATTTTATTGTATGAAATACCAATTATCAAGATTTTCTGCCCCAAGGACATAAAAACACGGATTAATCCTTGTGGAATGTTCAAGGTCACAAGTGCTTTTACTTATTTCAGTATGAGGGACAGATTTTCTGTATACGCAATATATGAAAAAATGAGATAAATAGGATTTCATATAATAAAATACACAAGAAGTAGGGGGACTGTGACATCATCAGTTTGCTCATTTGAATATTCAAATATTCAAATGAGACAATGAGACAATTGCCAAGAACTGTTTTACAAAAAAAATCAAGACCTAGAAATATGCATAACTTTGTTATTTTTCATCCGATTTTGATGAAATTTTCTGTGTTGTGCTTGATGAATTTTATTTAATTTTACAACACTTTTTCATTTCAGCCCGGACCCCTCCTTTAAGTGCTTAGAGAGGCAGTCTAACTAAGTTTTAGGCGCTGTATAAATTGTAAATAGTATTTTATTTCATTTGGACTAATGGTCAACCTTCGGCCAATAAGTGACCAGATCCTTAAGTAAGTTGAATAAGACCTGTATTTCTGAAATCTGCGTCAAACTTTACAGGGGATAAATCGATCCCACTTCTCCACCACAAGTCAACTCGACTCCTTCATGAAATGAGTTTGGATGAAAGGATAATAACACATACATGTGTGTGTACACATGTTGCCTATATACTATAATACATAGGTGCCTATTATAGCAAAATCCCGCAAAACTGCAAAATGGTAACTTTCGGTCAAACTGGTCCAAATGACCATGGCTGTATGGAATTATTGTTTGAGACCCAAGGAAGTTTTTTTTAAATGGTTTTGAGGTGAGAAAACTATCGTTTGGATAACTCTGATGGTCATTTTGGTCTGATTTTGGCCCCAAAATGATAAAAATTCCATTTTTGGCCGAAATTGACCAGAATGACCACTTTAATGACACACAGAGTCAATAAAACCAGTTTTTCTAGAATCTTTAAAATTCCATTTATCGGCAAAAATTATGAAAATAAAATCCTCTTGACCACAAGTGACCAAAATGGTCATTTTTGGTCAAATATTGGCCAAAATGGCCAAAGTGTCGCCCCTGTGGTCAATAAGAGTGGCATTTTTGGAATCGGCACAAAATTTTGCTCTAGATAGGACCTTCAAACCTTCCCCAGCAAAAATTCTGATTAAAGGCCCTTGGCTCCTAGGGTAAATGTAAAAATTCAAATTTCAGTCCATATAATTATGAGAAAATAGCTTTTCCTGTCTTACGTGCCCCCCAGAAGCATGTATTCTAAATAAGTGCCATTGGATCATTGGCACGTGACAAAAGGTTATAAACATAACCAATAAAATGTAATTGAGATGATTTTTAGTGCATAAAATTACTGCAATACCTGATTATTATTAAAAAATGGCCTATTTTTTTTTTTTTTTTTGTTGTGTTATGTGTTCATTCATCCGTGAATCGTTAGCAAAATTCGAAATACACCTTCAAATCAGGGATTGCATCATATTTGATCGAACATACCAGGTAAACTTTTTGCAACTTTAGCCAAGAGCTCACTCAACAATGAAATTTGACCATGAACTCATTTTGTATGTTAACGCACTTATGTGGTATTTGTTTTGAAAAGTGTGATGTAGAAAAAAAAAGGAATATTGTTCCGAAATCATTTATTTTTTAAAATAAGTTTTGATAATCGGCTTGTGAACTTCAAAAAAGGACATTTTTTGCATTCAACCATTACTCACTAAAGCATGACATGATTATTCCTCTTAATCGATCAAATGGTAGCTAATAAAATTACCTACACGGACATATAATTAGATTTTTTTCAATTCCATCTGGTTAAAAAACTATTGATATCTGAAATAGGGGGAACTTACTTTTTGTGTTGTGTTTATTTATTCTAAACGCTTATCGCTGAAGTATCAGTCAGCTCTGATGGCGTTTGGACCTAAGCCTACATGTAAACAGTGCGTCCCAGATAAAATTAAACCCAACTTTGAGAGCCTCGTATTAAAATTGTATTACTTAATAGTACCATTAAACAACTTGTTGTTTCAACTTATAAAGAACCAACATGTCAAATATCTAAACAAGTATAGGTTGTTTCATTTTAAAACAATGCTCTGCAGTTCACCGGTTAACAAGCGGTTGTTTAAGCTGGCGTCACACTGTCCCGATGTTTAGGTGCGATGGTTATACGAAGGGGTCATTTTTAGGGTTCGGGCAAAGTTTAGAAGGTTACACGATGGCACTATGAATCACACACGAAGATAATATGAAGTTTACCCGAAGGACACACGAATGTCAACCGACGTCGTTTGGGCATCGCCGGTGCGAATCCAAGATTGCCGAATTGAATACATTCTGTGGGGCTAATTGTCTTGGGACGATAGAGACTTTATTATGTTTGCGCATGGGCTGATACGTTTTATTGAAGAAAGCATCACGTAACCTCCTTATTGTATGCAAATCTTCACCAGATGCAGACCGCGGGAAATTCATTAGCTGATCATACACTGTCCGTCATAAAGATGGAATAATATTATTATTTTGTATTTATTTCTTATTTATTTATTTATTTATTTATTTTGCCGCTATACCGACATGATTTTGCTCCGGCTTTAATTTCTTGAATATCTTTGTCCCTGCTTTTACTTTTCGGGACCTTGGCTATATTTTGAACATTCTCCAAACCCTTCACGAAGATTTTTTTTTTTTCCAAAAAAAAGTTTTGTCAACCCCATGATGCTCATTTTTGGTCATTTTTTTTCTTTCTTCTCATTTTGGGACCCCTTTTTGGTTACCCGGCCGATAAAGCCCCCTCCCCCCCCTCCCTCCCCCAGGAAACGCTTCTGAGGTGTAGTGTTTATATTGGTTTTTAAGTTAAATCTAGATTTACGGGGGAAGGCTTTGGTCTCTTGTCTGGGGGGGGGGGTGAAACAAAAAGTATGATTGGTAAAAATTCGGAATATTGTATTCACCCTTTATGCTAACAACAAAAGAAATAAAAAAACAACCTTTAACCCTTAATTATTATCATTTTCCCTAATTTTCTTTTTAGCCTTGATGGCAAGATTTTAAATGGTAACTATTGATGATATTTAATATATTTTGATTTTTGTGTTTTGCTGATATTTTACTATAAAATTTAGGGAAGATAGAAATTTTAATGATGTAAAAATGGTTAAAATCAATGTTGAACCCCAATCAAAATAAACTTTGACCCCTCCCCTAGACAAACGAGTCAAGCCTGTAACCATATAGTTAGATTTAACTTAACAACTAAGAAATAAACTAAACTTAACAATAACAACTCTACACCTCAGACGTGTTTACTTGGAGTAGGACTGAGGATGCCTTGGTGGGTCGCGTAAACAAAAAGGGGCCCCAAAATAAAAATAAGATGACAAAAATTGCCATCTTTTGGGGGTTGCAAACTATTTGGAAGAAAAGTTCTTGGAAAGGATTGAGGGAACGTCCAAGATATAGCCGGGACCCCGAAAGAGTGAAAGCGGTGACCAACACATTCAAGAAATTCAAGCCGGAGCAACATAGCATCGTTAGAGCCAGAACAAAATATTCCACCTTTATGACGAACAGTGTTATTCATCGAGAGCAAAACACACTGTACTGTAGAGCTACATTTGTACTGTCTTTGACTCAAATTGAAATGAAACATCTCTCCCCCCCCCCCCAAGGTACGGAGAGGCAGGGGGCAGAAGACAGTTGGTAAACACAGAATTGAGAAAAGAAGACTCTAATAACATACAGCAACCAGAGACAGTTTCAGATTGATCGGAAACAGTTCCAGTGAAAATCAGGGGGGGGGCAACAACACAGATATTGTACATTAATTTTGTTATGTTTAGAATGTCACCCAATTTATTAGTTTTCTTTTTCAGAGAAAATGAAATTTGACAATTTTGTGCCAAAATCAATTTTGTCAATGTTACTTTGGACAGATTAGAGAAAATATGTTTTAAGAAAATATGTTTATTTTATAACTTGACTTTAACTTAAATCATGGTATAATGAGAACGAATGGCAACGATATTAATGATGATGATGGCGGTGGTGGTGGTGGTGGTGCTGTTCACCACCCTTACAATTATCCTCGTCTTCTTCATTATCATCGTGCATAATCACAACCACCACCTGCATCACCATCGCCATCATCATCATCATCATCATCATCATAATCATCATCACCAGCAAATCTACCAACCCCTACCAACTTCATACTAATCCCCATCCTCCACTAAGATAAACAAATTTTATCTTCATCACCGCCATCACCAACATATGTCACAACTGCCATCACCATCATGACCATCACCTTCATCAGTATCATCATGAATATGATTGTCATAATCATGTTGTTAATTTCAAGTTAACGTTAAAGTCTCAAAGATGAATGAAATGAAGCCTTTTCTTGGGAGAAAATTATTTTGCCTTCAGCTTCGATAGAAAGGATTTTGAAATTACAAATTTCCATTTAATTTTCATTACAGGTCTCGAAAGAAATGAGATTGGAAAGATGACACTTTAACAATCAAACAATACACAATGATATAGATGGGGCAAAGAATACAAAGAGGAACACTAAATTCTTCTTCCATTCCACAAGACAATTCTGTGTCATCATACTATGCTACGATGGCTACATGATGGCATTGAGAAGGCGTCACGACGTCGTGTTGCCTTCAACAGATCATCGGGCGGGTTCGCGTTTCCCTCGCATTGCCTTCGCATTGCCTGCTTGGATGCTCAAACGAAGTGAACCTTCGGAACTCCATCGGGAGTTTTTTTGGGCTGTCAAAAATTTTTCCCGATGCATCGGAAGTTACTGCCGAAGCCTGAAAAAACTCCACCGATGGTCATGGTGGTTTTAAGATGGCTAATTATACAGGCTGTATCAAATAAAATGGTAAAGTTGGAAATCATTTTGTTTAATTATAAAAATTAATCACAGTCTAATAGTATTCAATATTTCTATAAAGGGGGAACATAAGACATTCTTTAGCATTTACTATAAAAAAAAATAAAAATAAAAAAAAAATAAAAATCTCATTTGGTGTTGTAGATCTTGAGATTTTCTATAATCAAGAAAATCTATTTTGGGCATGCTTTTCCATGGTCTATATTTAGGTTTTGCGCATACTGGCCACGAATTCATTGCTCCGGAAAAATAAATGTGTGTAATATCGATCAGCTCCTCTCCACACACTTTTTTTTTTAATGTGGTACCAAATACAGACATTATTTCAGAAGATGTCATAATTTAATGACTTTTCCCCCATTGTTCCATTCTTTTTGAAACAGTCTGTAGTACTCCAAAAGGGCCCGATGCTTTTGCGATGCTTTCGTAATGCCATCGTGTTCAGAGCAAAATTTGGGTTTTTCTGCCATCGTGTGTCCATCGCTCCTAACCATCGGGACAGTGTGACGCGGGCTTAAAGATTTTTAAATACATGTTTACTTTATTTCTAAAAGTCTGTCCTCTCCGAAAAATTAAGCAATTGACTGTATGCGTAATTAAACATTTGAACCCTTATACAAAAAATAAGTTGATGAAATCATTTCACTTGTCTGGAACACATACACTAAAATTGAAGAAGAAAAAAAAAATTTGTTTTTTGTCCAGTGAGACAAATGAGTCTACCCTGATTGTTATTAAACAAACCATATTAAAGTTCAGAGCTCTACATTATCCTGTAAGTATGCCGCCACCATGGTTATATAATTTTCCACTGGATACCCGTGGCCATGGTTACGTTGTTTGTTTACTTATGTTCTTTCTTTTTCTGTTGCCACATTTTGTTCAATTGATAATCCACAGTCCCTGATTAATCTTACGCCACTTCCGCCTCACACATGTTTCAAATATTTATTTTACTGGTTAATTTTTGGTATACTGATTTGATTTTTATCTACTTTGTTTACAATTTTATCAATTTTCTATGTGAATCATTTACCTTTTACAAGCATTTGTAATTATTCAAGGATTGTGTTGATGTACCAATAGAGACCATTATTATTATTATTTTTATTTATGAAGGAAACAATGGTATTGAAAGGAGACAAAATACGATGTTTGATGTGTGCGACTATTGGGTCACCCGCCATGCCCGCTGGGTATTAGATGAATAAACGGACCAACGCAATGATATATTCATTTCATTCATTCATTTTATTTCATTTATTTATTAGGTCCAAAGTTCAGTATAAAATGCGAACGTGTCACCATGGTCACCGCTGTGCAGAGCCAACATTAGAAAAACAGTTATTCAAGGTTATTTTCCACGCCTTCGCATTTCATTCGAGGGACAATGCGTAATCTATCTTTTGATTCCCCCAAACCCCCTCCTTATTTCTCAAATTCCACTGACAGGAAAACACGATTCAATTATTTCTGGAAGTATTGACTTATTTTATTGATTATAACGATTTAAAAAGAAATGATAAGTGATGAACTAAAACTCTTTACTCAAAAACACTGGTTTGAAATGCACACCGATATAATAATAGTCAAATTAGCCAAATTAACACCTATTGGTGATTCAAAATCTTACCGACATGATAACATAGGTTTTCCCGATCAGTTTTAAACTCTTTGCAATTATGTTGATTCAATTTAAACGATACATCATGGAGCGGAGCTATATCGTTCAATTGAATTAACGTTAAGATTTCTAATCGCGATCAAATTTCGCACGAAAGTGCTTGTAAGAAATGTCAAATTAATCAGAGATAGTTTAAACTTGACTGGGAAAACCTATATTCAAATCAACATCCAATGTGTGTGTTTTTTTTTTGTTTTTTTTTTTGTTTTTTTTTTGTTTTTAATATTTATTCACACCGACATAATGATATTTAACATTTTTTTTCCATCTTTTTTTTTTCTTTCTTCATTTTCTTCGTATATTTCTTCTTGTTTCGTTTTGTTGTTGCTTTTTTTTCCTTCTCCGTCCTCTTCTTCTGCTGCTGCTTTTTCTCCTTCTGTAGAATAAAACTCACCATTTGCTGCTTAAGATATCCAGGTTAAAAGATTAAATGTGTATATTTACATTTATACAATTACATGAGCATCAGTGTACACATCACAACCATTATTGGTGATGCATTTGAACACGAAAATACTAAGACACTTAAATAGAATGACGGTACATTCACTACTGTACCTACAATACAATTGTAATTTGTATGAAACGATATATTCATGTAATTCTAATTATATGTTTGGTTACCAATCCAGCATTGCTCTGACGGCTCAAAAACGCCAACGACTCGCATATGAACAACGCATGAAATGGCATAGGAGGAATGTCTTTGCATAAGATGTATACGTTAATGTCCATAATATTGTAAATATTGGGAAAAAAATAGAATATCTTCACTACCAGAAGAAAAAAATCTGAAGTTCCACTTTGTTGAAGCTTTTACACATCAATAATATATTACTCCATATATTTTCTTTTAGATATTGATATTACACATAGCAAGAAATCCTTATTTAGTTTAGGCAAGTCCAAGATATGTTGTGCGGAAACACAAGGGACTTAAATAGGGGGTCTTTATTTACTTTTTTTCACTTACAACTCTTACAATCAAATCCAAATCCTTAGGTATATTAGTTAAGGTCGAAGAGCCTGCCATCAAATTATGGGGAAAAAAATTGTAACGATTCATTCACTTCATGATTGATTTGTGGTAATGTATTCGTCCGTAAGACATGGAAGCAGAAAAATGGAGTTTTCAAACTATTATTCTGTTCGCAAAATGCTGTGAATTTGAAAATCAGAATACTGATCTAAATTTGCTTATTTACAGTCTCTTTAGCATGTAATGAAATGATCAGGGCAAGTTTTGATGTCAATACAACTTTAAGTTTTCAGGCAATGTCAAGCTTAAAAAAAAAACATTTTAACACACTGGAAAATTATTCCAGGATATAAAAGCATTCGGTAGCAAAGGTGCAATAATACAAAATGAGTTAAAAAAAAAATAAAAATATCCACTTTTGCACAAATAACTTGGACTTGCCCTTAAGGCCACCGCACACCTTACGATTGGTCTGCGACCTGATTGTGTAATAAAACGTCATAACATTGGTGTGGATATTTAGAAATAGAACATCATACTGTGCAGAGTTCAAAATCATCGCAGGAATACTTATATGTTCAAATCAGTGACTATGTAACCTCCTTATTAAAATAAAAGCGAATTCAATATCTAATCGTAATGACGTCATAGCAATCGCACGATTGGCTACGATTTCAAACCAATTTGCCCTTTACACCTAAATAAAGGCTTGCAATTTTCCGAAATTCGATCTCAGTATTCTTACAGTTAATTTGAACCTCTAATGATAAGATTCTATTCATTCATACTTTTGGAAAATAAGCAAAATGCGATTTGTTCCTAAATCGAATCGTAGACCAGTCGTAAGGTGTACATTTGTTTAACCTGTTGTATAAAGCCCGCATATATTCGGGCTGAAGAAACGTAGAACATCCCTCTTGTCGACCGTTTATTTCACTCATGATCGCATAAACATATAAAGACCTAATATAATTTAAATTATCTGACATTTATCTATTTAAAGCTGTATTTAAACCTTTACATGAAGAGAATTTATTGCAAGCATGTTTGACAATCACGATTCATTAGGCTTTTAAAAAGATCTCAGTATACAACGGGACTTCAAGATCATACGTGCTGAATACCGGCCCAGCTTCATTCGCACCATGCAAAAAGTAGAATTTCAAAAATTCCCCTGAACGATTCATTCGATGACGGATGATAATTTTGCTGCATTCTCTGTGCGTGGAATAGAGAGAAACATAGGAATTAGCATTGTATTATATGGCGAGTATACAGTGCGTCTGTATTTCTTGTTTTTCTGTTTAATTAAAACAAGTAGAATAAAAGGTAGGACCATACCCCCCCCCCCCATTTCTTGAACTGTTGTTTGTGTGCTTAAGACTTCTTGGTGTCATGGATGAAGGAAGAGGGAATTGTAAACATGGTAAAAACGAAATAATACGTCATTTTGCAAACTCTGTTTTTCTTCTTCTTTTTGTTTGTTTTTTTTTTTTTGGTAGTATTTGCAACACATATACATGTCCTCACATTTAACACCCACACCCACACCCGCTCACTCATCCCAAAACACATCAGCTATGAAAGAACCTAAAATACAAAAAGATAAGGGGCACTTTTTGTCTGATATACAAAACAAATCTCTTGTGTATCATTGTTATACAATCAGTACTACAGAAGTCTACCATTTGTACATGAATGTAAAAATGACCCAAGTCAAAATAATTCTAAAAACGATCCAAGTCCACCAGACAAAAGGCCTAGCCCACAAGTAACGTGAATATTAAGGTTTATAAAAATGTACTGGATGTTCTCCGATGTCTTTTGTCCAAATATACTTTAATTGCCCAAATTAGAAAAAAGAAATTCTCGAAATGACCTCCAATGGACTTGGGCCTTTTTTTATATTCATAATTATACTCAATTTCCATACGATGCTCTCAAAGTTGGATTTATTTTCATTTGAGGCGCACTGTATAGTTAAGCCTTTTATATTACACGCATGTACATTCGTGCAACCAGTTTTGAAGTTAATTTCACAGAGAATTTTTAGATTGTAATGTAAAATACCAAAAATAAATTTACTACTTTACACCCCTCCCCTCACATCGTTTAACCCGCATTATCCATTTCCTCCTTGATATTGACAATATAAACCCCTCCCAAAAAGTTCCGAAATGGATTTTGGGGTTGATAACTTTTTATATACGCTTTAGTTATTCACTATATTCATACCATTGGAAAGATAATGTATTTCCCTTTTTATTGATATCATATTTGTAATGATTGTGTCATGCTTCAATGCACAGATTATCGGAATATGGGGAAAAGTAAAATTCAAATGTTGTTTATTGGTCACATTGAAGTTCCGCAACGCCAATTTAGACCCTAATAACTTTTTAGGTATTTTATCATTTTTATTGAATTTTATACCATTGTCAAGCTCATTTATTCCTCTTTTTATTGATACCTAATTTGCCATGGTGATGTCATGCCTGGGTCTACAGAACCCCTGAATACCACCTGAATACAAGGCAAAGTAAAAGATAATATCCAGTTTAAATGTTCTGTAACAAAACTTTGAACCTGGATACATTTCAATATGGGTTTTAATCATTATCATATTTTGTAGCATTGAAAACTTCTTTATTCTTCTTTTTATTGATACCCTATTTGCAATGGTAAGATCATGCTTGAATACACATAATTCACGAACATAATGCGAAGTAAAAAAGTAAAAAGTTGCGAAATTCATTGTTATTGCTCAAATTTAGTAACTCGCTATAGGCAATAACAGTCGCAATAGGCATTCAATTTGCAACATTTGACTTCTGACTTGTCTTATTATTCAGGTGTTCTGTGCATACACGAACAGTACTATTTTTGCAATTAAGGTATCATTGCAAAAAGGAATATATGAACTTAGCAATGGTATACAATTCAATAAAATGATAAAATACCTGAAAAGTTATTAGGGTCTTAAGTTGAGTTTTGAAATTCAATTTGATCAATAAAAATGCATTTTGCAACATTTGACGTTTTACTTTTCTCCATATTTTGACATTCGGTGCATTGAAGCATGACACAATCATTACAAATAGGATATCAATAAAAAGGGGAATAAATTATCTTTTCAATAGTCTAACTATCAGGAATAACTAAAGCATACCTGAAAAAGTTATCGTAGCCCAAATTCCATTTTGCCGGAACTTTTCGTTAGGGGTTTAAATAAATATGTCATTTTATTGTTTATTTGTTATTTATTTTTATTTTATTTATTATTTATTTTCATTTTTTTATTTATATATTTATCTCATTTTTATTTATTTTTTATTTTTTCCTTGGGGGGGGGGGCTGTAAAGTATTAGATTTATTTTGGGTATTTTACAATATTCATGTATGGAAAGTGTACGTGGTTGAACTTTCGGAACATCGGCTTATCCATAGGAGTGGCAGATGCGTCATTTAGAATTTAATTATAGAGACACCTGTACAATCATATCCTTGGTTAATAGGTGCACATTGAAAAATGACACCTCTGTCAATACCACTGATGTGCCGATATTTTGAAGGTACAACACCATGACACTTTATAGGCATATACAGTGCGTTCCAGAAAAAAAGTATACCCAACTTTGAGAGCCTCATATTAAAATATTGTAGCTTGTGTGACCTTGAATTATATATCATGATAATGATACCAAACTTACACCTGTGTTGTGACGGATGACTATCAGTTGGGCTTTAAAAAACAAGCGTAAAAAGTGCCCTGTCCCACGTTTGAGCAAAAGCAGCCCTTGCATTTCAAAAGATCAAGTAATCCTTTGTGCCTAATGAATGGACTCAGGAGGGCTGACCCCAAATAAACAATAAATGATCAGATAGCCAGGGCTGCTTCTCAGACAACTTGGTACAGATTACTTTTGACCACAGTTTTTAAACACCCGAGTGTTTAGTCATCCATGACAGTATCGGTATGATTTTGGTATCATTAGATAGAATATGATTTACTCTTTGTCATGAAATTAAAATTAATTACACATAAGTTATACTATTTTAATATGAGGCTATCAAAGTTGGGTATACTTTTATCTGGGACGCACTGTATATATATATACGCCCCAAAAAGAACTATACACTTTTTAAAAAGCTACGAAATAGAAAAATATATGATTCTCGGGGGAAAGATTTATATGTATAATTATAAGGCTCATATCCTCAACTATCATTATGACACAAAAAATTCCGAAAATAACCCATGCTTCAGTGAGTAATGCCAACCTTTCTAAAGGACATACAAATTAGGAGGAATTTAAAAAAATCTAATTATACGTCCATGTAGGGAATTTAATTAGCTACCATAGGAGCGAATTTTAGGAAAAAAGTTTGTAAAAATAAAATCAAAAGTGCTCCCCAAAAAGAATGGTTATATTCAATCAAAGCCAGAATTTAAATTTTAGTCCGTATGTGAGAAAAGGGCTTTTCCAGTCTCACGTGCTCACTGAAGCATGAATTTGTAAATAAATGCCATACGATCATTGACATGTGTCCAAAGAATATAAATACAAGCCAAAAAAACGTTATTGAGATGATTTCTAGTGCATAAAATTACTGCAATGCATTTTCGCAATTCTAAAATGGCCTATTTTTTGGTTGTTTGGTGGGTTCATTCAACAGTGAATGAATGGATGTTGGTTGCATACACTTCCAAAACAGGAATTCCTTCATATTTGATCGATTATACCATGGCAAAGAAGTAAAAATCGCATTTTAGGCAATTTTTGCTGCATGCTCACTCAACCGTAAAATTTGACGCAAATTTCGTTTCCGTATAATATTATTGGGAAGCACGTTTTGCATTCATTCTGACATGTAAAATGTTTAAAATCTAAAAATGGGTCTGTTATTATTGAATCAAAGTTGCCATTTTAGGCTTGCGAACTTAAAAAAATGACATTTTTGCAATCAACCATTGCTTACTGAAGCATGACTTGATGATTTTTTAAATTCCTCCTGGTTCAAAAATTATTGATATCTGAAATAGGGGGAACTTTCTTTTTGCGTTATATATATATATATATATATATATATATATATATATATATATATATATATATATATATATACATACATAAATGTTCGGTTCTCCGAAAAGTTATAAGGTTCAACAGAAAATTTTAAAGCAATAAGCCAAGGTATATAATTTTTTTAAATGTTTTCCCCAAGGTTCGCTGGTCGGAAAATGACATAAGGTTTCCAAGTGCAAATACGAAAAGGGGTCGTGAATCGTGCAATTTTCTAACATTTTCGGCTTTACTCAACCTATTCTATTTTCGGACCAACAAATTTTCGAACTTATAAACGAACCTTCGAAATAAAAACTCAATTTCATTTTGGACTGATGGACCCATCTGAACAACCAATGATTGATCATGGATTTGGTAATAAATTTGATGCATATGTCAAATTTGAAAAAAAAAGAAGGTGCGCAGAATGCAATCTTCTGATATTAATTTTGTTAGCAAGTATGTTCTATGAGTTACTCTCAGGAGAAAAAAAAAAGGGGGAAAAGAAGAAATAGACATGGAGAAGGGGAGGGGTTGGGCTCCATTTTGATCCGTCACTGGATCCACCAAAGTTCGGACCAATAAATATCTGGAACAATAAGCAGAATAATTTTTTGAATGTACATTACATTGTCAAAAGTTGGCCTATACCATTCAGAAAATAATGACAATATACCAAAACCAATATAATTGTTGGTTAATACCTTTCATATCAGCAAACAAGATGCTGACGCGGCGTCTCTTCCCGTGGGTCAAAGTTACCTCGACATTCTGTTCATGTATCGGTAAGTTGGTGAAATCTAAGACGAAATCCACGATATTCTTTCCAAGATTTAGTTCTACCAAGTCAAGTATGTGTGGCTTAAGGGATAAATGTTAAGCATTTTGAAATGAATTAAATATTGTCCAGCACCTAGTCCCGTAGATAGTCTGATTAATGCATCAGTTGCTTTTCACTTTTCAAATTGAATAAATTCGGCCTAAGTGAGTTACTAGGAGAATTATGTACACGATTAAAAATGGCAAATGTTGTTAATGGCTTAATAATTGACAGTTACATGGTACTTCATTCATGCAAACCTCTGGAGGAAAATATTATTTGTTTGCATAATGTAAATAAGAAAATAAGAAAAAGAAAAAAACAAAACAAAACAAAACAAAAAAACAAGACAACTAACTCTTCCTATTACCATTTTTTCTTCCTTCTTCGAGAGGCTAATTCATATTATTGTCTGTGGTCATTTTATGATGGGTCATATCAAGCGTCGGATACGGCATCGGCTCTAAGGATTTACGTGATAGATTTCACCATTTAACCTAATTGTAAACGAATTGGCCATACTACTTCTATACATCATATTGCCAGATTAAGTTTGTGTAGAAAAGTAGCTGCGGCAACTGATGACCTGAACACTATGTTGTGTCTAATAATATACAGCCTTCTACTAATGTTCTTCGAAAAATATGTTTCGTAGAAACGGTCTCTGAACAAAATGTGTCCAATTTCAAAGAACAATAAGAAAGGCTGATAGAAGAAAACGAGAAACAAACGACGATGGTATCTTCCAACAAGGAATGTGTATAATGTAAATAATCTAATGGACTTACCTCCCGGTCGTCCTCTGTTTCATCCACCCTGCATAATATCTCCAAGTCCTCCTGTATTGATGATTCGATTACGAACAACCTTTCGGCATCCCGACTGGAACGACCAATTGCTTCCATTTCTTTGGTAACTCCCTATAGTGTGAGAATGTAAAGATTTATTATAATGTGTAATTTCACACTGGTTCTTGAGAATTGACACTCGAACGCTAAAGAACAAATTATTTTTTAATGATTAGCAGTTTTCTGCACAAATTATTCATAAAACTAAACAAAATATCCCTGAATTCTAAAGATACAGTTGAGGCCAGAAGTTTTCATACACCCAGGAAATTGAATGAAAATTGTTCACTTGCCAAGTATTATACAGTTTACTGTATCTTCAGAGATATTACTACTACGACTACCATGTTTATACAAATTTGGTATCAAATAAAAGAGCCTATCAAGCTCTTTGACGTGGATTGGACGCCGATTTGACTAAAGTATATTTTAAATGGTGATTTCTTTGTAGAAAAAAATCTCTGATTTGTATTACATTTCTACCATCACATTTTACCACAAAACAGAAAAAAGTCAATCTGAAATATTTTCTTGAGAAATAATGAGCACAAATATTAAATGTTTGAGTCAATATTTATTTTAAAGTTTGTGTAAAAAATGAAGTTTTTGGGGTAAAAGATGACATATAAATATCCATCAGCTCCTGATGACATGCCGGTGAGACGACAGAGCATGATTATACTCGTCTGTTTGATACCAAATATGTATAATAGCACAGATATTTGTTTCAAAGATAAAGTAAATTTTACGATGTTTTGCAAGTGTACAGTTTTTATTGAAATTCCTGGGTGTTTGTAAACTTCTGGCCTCTACTGTATATGTATTAATACATATCATTGTCTTATAATTCGATGACATGCAACGATCGTTTGTTCACATCCAGACATTATCACATAATCATGATGTCTAATCTGACATCGTTGGTCTTATTTTATCTCTAACGAAAAGTCACGAATTTTTATTTTTTGACAAAAGGAATGATTTGTACTTTTCTATGACTTCGTTTTAATATTCAAGAATTGATCACAGTCTTCTAATATTGTTGAGTTTATTGTGTTACAATGTACTGCATTTATTTTATTAGGCCCTTGTTTAATGTCATACTATCGGCAAGTTCGATTCGGACTGGACTCTAGACTCCTTTGAAGTAGAAGGCCAAAATGCCCTTGGCATTAATAAAATAATTAATAATAATAATATTAAATATATATTTTGAATATCTTAAATATTCTTTATTCTCCTGTCTTACCTCCTTGCGCCCCTCTACGTTGTCATAGATCATCAGATTAAGTACCGGCTTCCTAGATTCTGGCATTGCTCGAGGTAAAAAAGCCAGGTACCCAACCACTTTTCCAGCAAGAAACTCGGATGGCATTCTCATCTCGTAGGTGCCTAATTCATCCATTTTGAAATCAAGGTGGTTTTCCCGAACGCTACAGTTTGGTGATCGTTTCTCATGACGCTCGAATCGTCTGTTCTCTAAAGTCAGAACCGTGAAGAATAATATCAATTGTGTGATTTTAATGTTACCTGTCGGTTCAAAAGCCCAAATTAGTCGCTAGAATATCTGATTGGGTTGTCTAAAGTGTCAAAAACTAGAGATTTTAGAATGTGATACAACATTATTAAGAACTATTATGTGGTTCATGATGCAGAAAACCTCACTTCATCCGTCAGTTGCTTCTTTTCGTTTTTTTGGTACTCATTTAGAGATTTGAGCATTCGGCCCTTCATGGTAATTTGAATCTTTGTAACTTGGTGTACTTGGTAATCCTGATCATCATACTTCACCCTTTGTAAACAGGCATTTAAATTTCTGGTATCGTCAATACGCATTACAAAATAATCACGGACCAAGTTTGGATTCTTGCGGGACTCCACGTGAACTTATCCAATTATAATATTTATATCATTTTTCAGAAGGACGGTGTAAAACAGTATGAACCTTACAGTTTTGAATTCATCCAAATTGTGAAAGCAAAGTTTTGCATCTGAAAAGCTTTAATAAATTAGTGACATCACTTACATGCTGGTCCTCTATACATTATGAACTGTAAATCTGATAATTTTTGTATTTGCACAAAGAAATCAAATCTATTTCCTAAATTCACATGTGGCATATACACAGGAAATAGAAAATATTTTATAGATGAGCGTCTCTGATCAAATGGCCTTTCGTTACGCATTTTGTAATTACAATTATCTAATATTATGTTATCTAATACATTGAAGAGTAAAAATAAACCTACTTTGAGTCCATTGAGGGATGAAAATATTCGTGTTGATAAAATAATGTGCTAATAAAAGGAAAGAAATTAGCTCCTCACCTCCGGTGACGGGTTTCTCTTTGAGAAATTTATCTCTCAAGGCGAGGAGCTTGGCGTTCGTGAGAGCGTCTCGTAGCTTCCAATATTGGTCACATGGTGAAACCCCCATCCGCCAATCAAAAAGCATGGATTGTGTACCTTTAAAGGTTACCTTTTCCCCTTTTGTATTCGTAGCTGCGTATCTGACAATTTCTGAGTTGGAAAATCCTAAAACTCGTCCCAGAGTGTCTAATTGCTCATCAGTTTCCAAAGCTTCGGCTAAGTCGACGAGAAGACTTTCTTCGATACCTGTTTTCGGTTAGTTAAAATACTTTCAGTTCTATATTGAATATAATGTACATGTATATTAAGCTTCTTATACAGCATGTACAGGGCCCGTAGGGAGAATAGTTTTGAAAGCTGAAATGCTACCCCTGATATATACAGCGATATTATAGTGTCATTATTTTTTTGTTATTGTTATTATTATTATTATTATTATTATTATTATTATTATTATTATTATTATTATTATTATTATTATTATAATTATTATCATTATTATAATTATTGAAAACAAAATGCCGAAAACTTGTCATAACTACTGTATTGATTGATTTTTTTATTTATTTTATTATTATTATTTTTTTTTCATTTTACGCTCAAATACCTATGATGCCATTATTTCAATTTTCATTCACAGTTTATTGTGCACCTTTTAAAGCTTATGCTTTTAATGATTATATTCGAATCCACTCCTCCCTTGTTGTATTGTTTTCTGTATACACTGTGAAAAAAAATAATAAAATTTAAGAAATGCTCCGTAAGTTTACAGCAAATCTAATGGTAACAGAGTCGCCATCGATTCCGAAGTAAGGATACGGTTGGCTGTTATTTTTTCATATATACACATTGCGAGAATGAATACAGTTCAGACATGATTGCCGTTTCTCAACTTTTATTGCTACTGGGGGACATTCCCAGATCAAAACATCATTTACACGAGGTGTACTTGTTAATCAGTTTGTCAACAATATTTATCAAGTCAAAATCAAGCAAAAGTGGCCTCCTTGAAGGAGGCCCAATGACAAGGGGAATGCGGGTCACGGTGACCTCCCGGAAGGAAGATATTCGACCGCGGAATTCCAGGACAGGTGTTCTGGTAATGCGGGATTCCCCTATAAATTTATCATGTTTATCATTCAATTCAAGTTTGTCAATTTCCATCCTTTAACATTTAAACATACATTTTCCATTAATCATCTGTTCATAGAAATTGTCCTAAATATAGGAGGGGAGAAGCTTTAAGACCTGAACGTGAATTCTGGAGGGGAAACCTGGTCATGTGACCTGCCGGAGGAAGACATCCAACCGGAGTTCCAAGACAGGAGACTCAGAACTTGGGTTCCCCTACCCAATGCTTACTTGACCTAAGTCTACAGTCCTCCCCCTTTTGTTCAAATTATGACCGATATTCATAAAGAAAACTCACCAACCAAAATCAACCCAGACCAACCAACCAGAACAAGCCCAACCAACCAAACCAGAACAGGCCCAACCAACCAAACACAGAGACATGCACCAACCCAACCAACCAGACTATGAAGCCTATCCAGCCCAACGTAATCTATACCAACAGCATACAGAGCACAACCCTAATACCACCGCACAAAGCTTTCTAAACGATCGAACAAGAACAACCATGCCATCAAACTCAAAGCTCAACATACCCAAAACAATTCGATATCAAGTAGCTAACCGGCCATAGATATATTTCTAATTCGACTGACATACAACACAGCTCCAAGATGTTCTTCCCATTAACATTTGCCAAGCTCACTATAAATAGCTATGTGCCAAGATGAAAACTCATGCCAAGAATCTCCCTATTTTGTAATCCTTATGGAATTATCTATCTGCGTTCAATTTGATAAATGCTAAATTCAAACCAACATCATACCACACAACAGCCTTATCTCACAGTGACCGCATCATATGCAATTCCGACCGACTGGAATTAAGCCAAATGTCCCGCAACATAAGCATCCACTAATCCCATGGATATATATACTCAGATCAAGAAAACGCTCTTGTAACTTTCTTACTATTATCAATTGTCCATTTTCAGACCTTGCCCATTGGTGAATTATCGTCGATTCCATAATTTATATGATTCAAGATACTGCAATGAAGCTCCTACGTAAACTCATAAACAGCTTCCTGCCGTTGAAACCATACTAATTCTTACTCATCATCCGCATATTCCATTTATTCGTCATCTCTTGCCATTACTACGCGCCGTCCATTAAACGCCATAACCTCAGACCATCACCCTGCAATCCGGTATATTACTTATATAATAACTATAAAGTAATTAACTATGATAATATAGCATGATTAAACCTAATTATTCTCTGATGTTCTATACAAAGAGGCCAATTAGTAATCATAATTCCACATAGTATAGCAAAGAAAGAGAAGATCAGATACAATCTTTCATAAAAACGGAAATATCAATCGCAAGCACACATTAATTAATAAATGGACAATAGCAAATTAAGAAGTTGACCAGCATAAATTCTATTTTATAACTATAGTGTAGTCTAATAATAAACTTGTAATATATATACTTAGAGATAACCTAGTCATATTCTCATAACAATGCGAGTGGAGACGTGTGCAGGGAAACTTCTAGCGTCTTGTATTCCGCCAAGTACTAAGTTGAATATGAATTCGCAAATTCAGTAAAGCGAAGCGCCGAATACGTTGCCGCGTAAGCGTATCGAGCGCTGAAATCGAGTATCGCTTGCAGTCTATAGTCTACCTATCCTGCGCGTTAAGGTGTCAGATCTAACCCTACGGTATCTGTTGACCCGAGCTCACCACTTAGGGAGCGAATGTAAGTTTTCGAGGCGCTTACCTCGATGAAGATTGATCCTAGATTCCTTACCACAGCTCTTTTGGCATTGGGGGGGCTGCAACTGTATCCGGCCTCCGGGAAGGCCGTGCCATGCAATTGAATCTTGAGTCCTAATATTTTTACAAGTAATCTGTGCCTATTGTGACGGCTGCATCCTCTCCGCACCACAAGCGTTCTATTACGCTCTGACATTCGAAATAATCGTATGCAGAAGATGAATACAGTTCCAGACATGATGTGGCGCGTTTTCTCAAACTTTTAACAATTACATTTAACATACTGGGAGAACATTTCCCAGATCATAAACGAGTCATTGTACACACAATGTACTTGTTAATCAGTTTTCAACATACAATACTTTATCAAGTTCCAAAGTCAGGAGCCCCACACAATAGTTTGCCTACCTTGAGAGCTGCTCCTTCTTGACCCATTATGTATCATTGTGAGATATAATAGCGGCCGGCGTTCTACAGGTGACCTCACCTGAGAAGGTAAGATACGGCGACACGAAAGGATGTCCAGGCAGTGTCTTCCTGGAAATGCTGACCCACGTGGATATAGAAAAGTTATTATGAAATAATAGTTATATTCATAGTTTATCATATCAATCCAATGTCGTTTTCAATTTCCAATCTTTGAAATCTAATATACAACATTCATTGTTCTCCATTAACTGGGCATCTGTTCAATAGAATGCGTCGTCCTATAATATAGAGTTGCAAAAGCTTTAAGACCTGAACGTTGAAATTCTCAGGAATACCTGGTCAGTGAGCCTGCTTCGGGAGGAAGACAATCCAACCGAGTTCATTTCAAGGATCACATGAATGTACTTTCAAATTATACTTGGTGCGTTCACTACACCCTAATGTTCGTCGTGACCTAAGTGCTAACCAGTCCTCTCCCCCATTTGCTTATCAAACTCGGACATCGACCATGAATTCGAGTATATGATATCACACTCCAAAATATAATCATATTTAATGCCATTTTTTTTTTTTTTGTCTTTTTTTTCCTTTTTTTGTTTTTTTTTTGCCATCTTGGTTCTAGTACTATCTGCACTAGGTGCTTGTGAAGGCATGATTATTTACAAGATCATCCTATCGCAGTTCATTATACCCATACTAAAGATAATCTACCAATATAATGTCCACTAACTGAAAATGTGGACCTGATCGTCTTTGCAGATCTTTTCGCAGAAGTCAAGCGTCGCATTCTAGAGCGATTTTCTGGTTACAAGAGGGTCTCCTCGACTGACCGACTGCCATTTACACGGGGATTCATCAATATCAGTTCACGGGAAATCTAACGTTTTTACTGTAACAGCTGCGTTGGCAAAGCATGCAGCGTTATCATCCGCATTTGTTGTCGTTCCCTTGGTGGTTGTTAATGGATATTTCCGGAATCCTCAAATTATTTATCAAGCTTATCAACAAGCGATGCGGTTCTGATACTCATATTCTGCGCAATCTTGAATGGGTATCACAATGCTTATCGCCATTCATGGGACTCTAATCTCTCCAAGTAAATGTTATGCCATTTAAGTGCAGAAGTATCCATGAGTTGCAATCCCATCTGGTTGAATCTGTAATTCCCGCTTGGTCCAACACATGTGCCAGCAATTTTGCACCCCTACATGCCCAAGGAAGAGGTAGTTTGGTAGTGCATGCTGCTCCTTAAATCCAGCTTTCCCACACAATCAGGATGCGCTATCCAAGTCTCTGTAATGAAAAAGACGGAGAGCTCCGAGAAGTCACATGTTCCACAAATATATCAAGTTTCATGGTATTTTAGGTATTCCTGTAAAACTGTAATAAGCTGTTGTCGCTTAAATATATAATTGTAATTGTTTGATTCATTTTGATATTATCATTCGTGTTCTAAATAGCTCGTAACCAAACGAATTTTACCAAATGCCACTACAAAGGTTAGGGTGAACCTAAATTGATCTGGTCATAGCGACCATTGTAATGCTGGGAAGGGGCATTCTAAAAATTATATAACTTGTGGCTGTGGAGGCTTTGCGGGAATCGCCCACATGAGAAGGGATAACCCAAATTCAGCTTTGAGTCAAACGAAAACGTACACAGAAATAAGAAAATGCGATGCTACACATGTATCGCCAGGCAACGGCAAGATATTCAAGACCCAACATATTCAACTGTTGTGGTATATATTTGGCAACATTACGCACTAACTAACAGGACCACCCGGGGGCGCGGGGGTGGGGGACACAAAAATCTCGAATATAACCAAGCATATATCTGCTACCCGTCTATTCAGCCCCCCAAAACTTTTCGGCTCTGTCGCCCGAAACCTCTTTTCAAACTGCGCTGCGCACCCTTGTGATTCATGTTTTCAGAGATGAATTGAAAATGATTCTATCATGTTTAATTACCATGTACAAATTTATGAAAGTTATCAATTCATTACAATATTCCTCCCTGTTTCCATTTTCCTTCTCTTCTCTTCGATTCCTGTTTTTATTATATACCCACTGTTAAAAGTTTACTTCCATATGTATACATTGATTCGTTGATTACCTCGTACCATGCCTGTTTATCAGGGTATATGTTGTTTTATGCAAAACACTGGTGAATTCGTGGCACGGCGTGGATAAGACGCCATTGTCATACAAGATTAAAAATATCATTAGAAAAGTCTAATGGGAATTTTACTAGGCAAAATACTTTTTAATCCAAATTACAATTTAGTTCAAACTACGAAAGCTGGAGATTCTGTACACTTATTGTTTATGTGTTTGATTCGAAATAAAACATTTTACTATTTATCTATGTTTAAAGTCCTGTTTCAGCAAAATCTTAAGCATTTGCAAACAGAGGTAAAATAAAAAACGACCACCTGTTTGTATCAGACCCGTTCCTTCTATAATATTTGCGATGCAATTTGATCACTGATTCAATTCATTGTACATTCATAAGCCGGGGTATCCGCCGTACCAGGGAGTGTGGCATCTATTGCACGCATTGTTACGTCCATAAAAGTATTATGCGAGTTACCTTTATTTTTGTTAAGATCTACAAGATTTCATCGTTTTAAAAATCAAAAGGCGACACAAACACGATTTACGTCTGGTTCTCAGCCTAAGCTGTTCCAATTTCAACGAATATAGAATAAAAAACCCGTTCCACTGTTTGTATTAACCTCCTGTGTCGTTTGGAGGGAATTAGAACAAAAAACTGACGCGAAGCCTTTTACTAACATACATTACAACATTAATTGCGTTAATTTATAGTTAGAGGATTAGGGCAATGAAGAGCAAACTTTATTGTGCCAAGCTTTTTACTTAAATACCTATTCTTAAATATCCTTGAAGATTAACAATGAATGCTCCACAATATTTTCCTCTTCATCTCCCACACCTTTCCTGCTTTACACGTAGATTCCCTTATGAATACCTAACAAAGACTAAATGTTCGCCACATAACGCTATTCACGTGCATTTCCTTCTCATTGCTTTCTTTATATGTATTTTTTTTTAAATTATTTATAATTTTGTATTACTTCATTTATACTGATATCCTGAATAAAGATTCTACAATGAGTTTGCCAGTTTCATAGAGGATCTAAGGGATTGGAAAAATAATCTTGAATTTATCGCAACGTATATTTCCAGAAATGTTATATTTTAAAAAACTAATAATAAAATCAACTGCCAGGAATGCAATAGCCCCTATACAACAATTCAATATCATCAATCTCCTACGGCCTAAACGCATCAAGATAACAGGTTCTACTCTTTGCGAAAAAACAAATCTAGAAACTGGACTCAAAATTTCCCGGAATTCCTGTGGCCATTTCTGTGGGAATCTTCTCAAAGTTGTTTGTTTGCTTTGTTTTTCTAAAAAAGACAATTTAAGGCATCTAGATCTAGCTCTTTTGGGACTGCGCCACGTAAGCCCTCCTGACAAAGACAAAATCATTTAAGAGCCTACGCGAGCGCGAAGCGCCGAGCCAAAAACCTTTGCCAGCTCTGAAATGAGGCAAATAAATGAATATAATCATGCGAATATTCAACTGTCGCTTACTCTGCAGATATTGTGGCCATCTTGATATTTCAGATTCCCGAAATTCCTGAAATTATTTTACTTCCTAAAATTTTCCTTGAAAATACGCAAAATTTCCGAATTTTGGGAAGCTCATGTGCGAAAATACTGCAGGGTAATTAAATGCAGCTTGTCTAAAATTTAAGGTGAAGGACACATATTTACAATTAAGCGTGAGATTTGATTCATAGCCAATAGGCATGGAATAAACTCAAACCCTTAAAATAGGATCAATTATAGAGTCTACACAAACTGATTAGAACAAAACACATATTTTGTGAAAAGAATAAACTTCCCTGCAACTCTACAGTCCAGCTGTCAAATTTAAATGTACAGTTTGAAAAACATTTTATAGTATGAAAGATTAATTTCAACCTAATATTGTTTGGTATTTTCATAAAGCAGCGAGAAAAATCAGACTTTCTTCTGCAATTTTTTCATTACATGGGATGCCAGTATTTTTGTAAAGATATTGAATAATTTTCCCACAATCAAGGAAAAATCCATTTTTTTGCACGCCGCCCATCCCTTTGTATGCATTTCGCCATAATGACCGTGAATTCGGCGCTCCACCAACAATAGAACGTGCGCAATTTCATTTTTCTTGTCGCACAAAACTGAAGCATAAACCTTTTGTTTACGAAAGAAAATTAAAACAGCGACAAAACGCCAAATCAGGCAAGAAAAATCTATGGCTTTAAATTTGATACCACAAACCACGAATTATATTAAAATATTTCATCCCACACCTAGCATCTACAATAACTTTTTTCCCTGACTGCCTACCATTTTCTTTTTTTTTTATTTTGACACACACTGTAGATAAAAGTATTAAAAATTCATTCAATAATGCGCGATTCGATTTGCCTAGCCTTATATTAAAAGACAACACCCTTGCATGCGCACAATTGATAAGATCTAGGCATAGCCCTATAGTCCAGTCATTTTGCCAATGGCATATAAATCCAACAAAAATCCTACCTTGTGGAGGTTCGTTTTATGTGCTAAATCATCTTTATTGTACAATTGTCATTCTTTTGAACATCATCTTTCGATTTGTTATCATTCTTAAGAACTAAAAGTCTAAGCATCAGTTCCACATTCTTGATCATCAATTTCATGATCCCAGTTTATCGTCAAAAGAAGCAAACCCCACAACGTAAGATGCCTTGCGATCGCATTGAGCTTGAGCTTGAGAAGAAAATTTTTTAAATTCCTCTCATTAACCGATGCGATTAATACCAACTTAAATTGATGCCGATCGAGGGCCTAGACCGTAGATTCATAGATGCTAACGTTAGTCTTAGCAGAATCCTATAACAAGTTAGTCTAGCATCGAAAACAAGGAAAGGCATTAATGCTGAGACCGCACCTGCCGCCAATCTGCAGGGTAACAATGTATGATATGCTGGCCTATCTGGCTTGTTCCGGGATAGAGTCTGCTGTCTGTAGCTAGTTACTGCATGCTTCCGACATGGCTCTATCTCCACCTCAAATTCAAAACAGCCTCAGGCGGTAGGCTACGGTACACCTGCAGTGCCAGGCAGTGCTCACTAGCATATGCTCTAGAGTGATTCGCCCACCTACCAGCCAACGGACTCTCTGCCGTCCATCGTATCTAGAATCATACATATCTCTCTTCTAGCAGCATAGCTCTAGATCTGCCAACGCATCAGTTACAAAGATTTCCCCCGCCAGTGTTTCAACGTCCGTTTCAACCGTTAGACTTAGCCTTAGCGTAGAGGAAAGGCCATAGGCCTTATAGCCCTAGCTATTCTTACTTTCTCAGAAGTTTCTGCGTTCCAACTTTAAAATCGGTGATCCATTTTCCAAAATGAATCAAACATTCAGACTTGTTATGCGTAAATACTTCTCGCTAATGCTAGTAGGAAAACAAACTAGATACTCACGCCTAGCAGTCTGTATTAAAATAATGTATCCAAGATAAGAAAAGGTATTAAGACCGGTCTAACAAATTAGCGCTCTGTATCCCCATTACTAAGTTGAAAATGAATGCAAACTCTAAAATCAAGCGCATACGTGCGCGCGTAAAGCGCGTACGACGCTGCAAATCGTTTCGCCGCGTTTACATTAGGCTCTACCGCGTAAGCGGCGTAACCCACGAGGCTGTTGCTTAGCCATCACTAGGGGAACCGCTTAATTACGGCGCTTACGCATGCAGTGACTGTACCAATCACAGCCTTGTTGCTGGCAGGGCCAATTTCCGCCTCCGCGAAGGCTGTGCATTGAATTTGCATAATGATGCGAGCTATTGCTGACCTTGCATTCCTCCCGCAAATGCTTTATCGCTTATCTTCGCAATAATCGTTATTACCGGAAGATTAAAAAAAAAAAAAAAAAAAAAAAAAAAAAAAAAAAAAAAAAATCAGAATGACTGTATTTCAGTTTCGAACGCGCAGCAAAATAATTTATTTTCTATTCTGTAATGTAATATAATGATATATATATATATATATATATATATATATATATGTATATATATATATATATATACATTGCGTCCCAAAAAGAACTATGAAATGGCTGCAAAATAATAAATAAAAGATTTTAGGTAATGAAATTTAAATGTATGCAAAGCTCATTATCCCAACTTTCATATGACACAAAAAGTCCGAAAATAAGTCATTCATAAATGAGCAGCGTTCACTTTTGTAAGGGGTATGGAAATTAGGGTGCGCAGGAATTGCCGTACCAATTTGTATGAGGAAAGTCATTTGGAGCTTATGGAATTGAGGATGGTATGCAGAATTACTGATCAATTATAATGAGCTGGGGTTAGCTAAGTAAAATTTGTGGAATTGGGGATAACAATGTCATGCATGAGTGAATATGTATTTCCTATTGTTGCATTGTAATTTTCCAAGGTATATTTAATGAGGTCCTTCAGTGGTGTGTTTAAACTCTCTCTCTCTCTCTCTCCCTCTCGCTTCTTTCTTTCTCTCCCTCTCTCCCCCTCTCTCTCTCTCTTTCTCTCTCTCTCTCTCTTTTGCATGGGTGTGTTTTTAACCATTCATATTCATTGGTTTCTACTCCAAATATCCTGGCTACCTTCCCGCGTCCCGGTCTACTTACATTTACCAAAATTGGGATGATTGATGACGATCTATCAATCTATCTATCAATCAGTCACATAAATTAGACAATCAACAGCCAGCTAGCAATCACTCAAATCAACAGTGTACCAGTCTCCAAATGTTTCAAATAACCAATCAAGCATTACATCATCTTCATACAGTTATTTCAATCAACATTTCTTACTGTTATCCAATAAATCAATCAACTCAATTGATCAATTATCCAGTCATTTTTAGCAATTTGGACTTTTGTAAAGGAATATGGTACAGTGTAACACAAATTTCTGAAATTAACATGTCAGTCTTTATTTTCAACTGAATTTTGTTCTTTTCGATTTTACACTTGTTTCATCCATCCTGTAACAAAACAAAAAGGAGGGTGGGGGATCTGATAATGCCAAATTAAAATAAAAGTCTGAACGTTCAATGCTCAACGTGTCCTCCTGCTCTTTCGATGCACAACCTGTTTGTTGAAAAAAATATCGTTGATGTTGGACATTCAGACAATCCAAAAGATGAAGACGATCATCAAAAGTGATCAAAAATCTTACCCTGCATCTCACCTCTTCTGCACCCCATCCTGACACCACTGAATACAACTTGGAAAGTTACAATGGTATAATAGGAAATACATATTCCTGTTCACTCATGCATGAAATTGTAATCCCCAATTCCACAAATTTCACTTAGCAAACCCCAACTCATCATAATTGATCAGTAATTCTGCATAATCCTCGATTCCATAAACTCCAAATGACTTTCCTCATACAAATTGGTAGGGCAAATCCTGCGCATCCTAATTTCCATACTTTTTACAAAGGTGAACGCTGCTCATTCATGCGTGACTTACTTTCGGACATTTTGGTGTCATATAAAGTTGGGATAATGAGCTTTCCATACATGTAAATTTCATTACCTAAAATCATATTTTTTTTTTATTTAGTAGCCTTTCCAAGTGTATAGTTCTTTTTGGGACACACTGTATATATATATATTTTTTTTTTTTGTTGTATTTTATTTATTTATTTATTATTTTTTTACAGTGTACCTAGATACGCACATACCTACTCGTATAATTAATAATAAAAGATGTTATCGCATGAGATATCGACTATAGCCCTTACCTTCAGGCTCCGTAGCAGAATACACGACCAGGGGCGTCTCTTCTGCCTTCGCTGACGGATCTAGCCTCGCACAATGATTGCATGATATTGTCATTGGTTTCTGTAACTTTAACCCAGAGGGCGAACACCGGACTGCGTGGGTAACAGATGCCTCCTGGTCCCCCGTAATATCTTTATGTAGGGAGTTTGGAATTAGCTCAACTGGAAAAGGGAAAGTAAAATTGTTATGATAAACATTATCGTAAGTTATTCATGTTAGTACCCTGGCAAGATAAATGTCCGTATAATTAACTTGCATGAGGAAATATCACATTTGGCTCTTTCACAATACAGTTCTTCACCCTTTTCGGCATGCAGTTATTGACCTGGCTTCTCATTCAAGCAAGCAATGAATTTACCAATGCTATTGTGCACACAGAAATTTATGTAGGTTAGATGTATGGAATACCGGACAGTAGGGAATATCGGACGGTCACCCACATGTCCAGCCCTAGCTGCAACATACAGATCAACTGAGTTGAAATACGCGGCACTATTGGTCAGGTGGTCTGTCTGGGAGGTGAATGCTGTTATTCGACAACAACAAGTGAAAAATCTCCGAGAAGTTACCACAATCTGTCAAGGTAGGAAAATTTGCAGCCGAAAAAATGGCCTGATGTAGAAATTGACATTTTAGAGATGTGATGTAATAAAAATAGAATTGGGGCATAACTCTCTTATTCAATGCATTATGGGACATGTGGGAGGGTGGGCTAAACGTGTATGGAGTGTTTTGGCCACTGTACAAAGCCCTGTGTATTGGGGTGGCAGTGTGTTGAAAAGTGCTAGTTCCAGTCATTTTTTTTGTGTAGGGAAATACCGACAACCACATGGACAGTTGTTTGTTTTACTTCCGGTTGAGTTGCTAAAGCATGTAGATCAAATAGTAAGTTGCATATATGATGTATTATATTTATTTATTAAATTGTTTGACAATTTTGAAATGTCTATTTCTCTTTATTATTATTGTGATATGTCATGATCTACATGAGATATAAAGTTATTCTGAAGTGTTTTGAAATTTTGTTAGTAAAATCATATAATCTTCATAAAATGAATAATGTATAAAAAATCAATACAAACATGTTAATTGATGGTTTTACATTCAAATCAGTGCTTCCAGACAGATTTAATACAAAAAAAGGGGTAAAACATACTGTCCGGTATTTCCTACACTGTAGGGAATGCCGGACAATTTACGAATGACGTCATTATTTGTCATATAACTGCCTCAACAAATATTTGATTACCTCAATTTTTTTGCGGAAAATAAAGTTGAATGATGTACTAAGCAATGAAATCTTTTTCTTTTGTGATTTTATTGTTTTCATTTGCTAATTAAGCAAATGGGCTTAAGTGGCCGGTATTCCCTACATCTACCCTATTTTGTCCGTGACGCTTTTTAACTTTTGCGAAAGAAGCGTTAAAACATTCTATAAGTGCCGCGTACTTAGTACCTGAGGACCATTTCGTGATATAAAAATGAATCTTTAAAGTTGTGTACTATTTCCACGTTTTTTAGAGTCATGTTATTTGAACTTTGACCTTGACTTAAGGTCATATGTGTCAATGTAAGAGAATAGCAACGTTGATATTCTGATTTATGGAAACAAGTAGAAAAAGAATAACTATGATTATCAAAATTATTAAGCTATGATATGGCCGGTAAAACAAAGGTCAAGACACACATAGAAAATTTGAGGAATAGGTAAGGGCGTAAGGTCATAGGTCAATGATAACGAACATTTTCTGGTTCATGGGAACATGTACAACACATTAACAATGTTTGATAAATTATTTCAAGTAACCAAGCCAAATAAAACTTAGGTCAAGATAAAAAACTTTGGTCAAAACGTCTTTCTTGAACTTTGACCTTTGACCTGTTGGTCGTATAGCTTAACTTTGTTGGCATTTAACAAGAATATGTTTACCTTGATTCCATCAACCAAAAAATAAAGTTTGTCATATTTTTAGTTGACACAATTGACCTAGAAATAAGGTCAAAGTTCACAGAAAATTCTGTTTTTGCCAAATTAATTTCATTTCCAGGTTGTTAATCATCATATAAATTGACCTTTGACCTAATTTCAAGGTCACAAGGGTCATCAGAATGTGGCAACAATATTAGGCTAGTATGATTCACGGTTTAATCTTGATTAGTTTATATTAATATTGTCTATGGATATGTTGTGTCTGATCACCGTTCAACTTGACTCTATTACGCATTCAAATATACATAAACTAAATTGCATATTGCTCAAAACTGATTGGTCGGGTAAAAAAAAATGATAGTTGACTTAATTGCTAGTTATAAAATTACCTACAATCTAATACCAAATCTGAAACAATTTGAACAAAATTATGTTTATGTAAATGAAGCCTGACCTTTGACCTTCATTTTGGGTCACAACAGGTCAATTAAAAAATTGGCGACATATATTTTCTGATTCGTGTGATCAAGTAGAACATATATATAGATGTTGCCAAATATTAACATGACTTGCAAACGAAACTACATAGGATCTCACACTATAAAGTAATAAACTGGGCAGCAGCTCTTAAGGCCCCTCATACTACAATGTGTTGAGTTAACGTTTGTCCACCGTTCTTGGAATTTGGTGTGTACGTTCCAAAACGTTGCTACTCGTTAGACATACGCAGTTAATCGCGATCTAAACACAGATGTTCGCTGATGTCAATTCAACATTTATTACATGTTCAAAGATGTGAGCGCTTTCTAGCGTATAACAACGCACTTATCAATATGTTATGTATGCGTTGGACATTATCAGGGTGAACGTTATATGCGTTGGATGTTCGTTCGTTGTTCGTTCCCTCGTCGTTCGAAGCGTTTTAATAAGAACGCTGTTACACGCCAAAAAAAAATTGAACATGTTCAAAATCAAAAATCGACCTCAACGTTCTTTTGCGTTTCTCTGCGTATACCAACGAAAACCTAACGCTTTACTACGTTTTCAAAGCAATTGTCGAAAGACTGCCCGCGGTCGTGAACTTACGCGAACGTGCAATGAACATTCCAAGAACGTCGGGCAGTCCATACTCAATATGCACATGTTTGGCGTTTCCTGACGTTTGTTAACACGTGTAAACACGCTAGGCATAAGTCGGGCAATCGCTGTTCAGTCGTCGCTAACGTTCGTCAATCGTAAGGTGGACGCTAAGCATGCATAGTCATCGTTATACAAACGCTATTTATTCGCCCCTCAGTCAAGTAGAGCTCATTAAAAAAAAATAAAAATAAAAATAAAAAATTGGCTCGGAAAATGGACCGTTCTAGAGCGTATCTTGGACTTAGCCAAATTTCGAGGGGAAATGGTGAACGCTAGCCACACGTAATCACAACACCCTGTAGTGTGAGGGGGCCTTTAGAATAGCTAAATATAATATCATTACAATTACCTGTTATAGGAACGTTGGACTGCAGAGCTCCCCGAGGAATAGTTATTGAAACGCCAAAACCTATGATTTCAATACATCCTCCATCCTGCCCGATCAACTGATTGCTAGTAGCATACGGTATGGTGGTTGGTCGGTCGTCAGACGTCGAAGTTACGCCTGAAGAATTATACAAAATTATCCCCGTATACTAATTGTTTTAATACCTTATTTTTCAGTAACTGGTTTGCGATTTTGGAAGACACTCAAATCGATGCTGAATAGTGTACTTTGTAGACAGGCACCGAATAAAAGAGAAAAGAAATAGAAACACGTGCCTAAATTGTATATTTTGAAATATCATTGGTGGATGACTGACCGGAGTGAAACGACTGACTCCAACCCCTATGGCCTTTATGTGAGTAATCATGACCTGTCGGACAATCAAAGGCCAATCAATTTTTCATGGTTACCATCATTTACATAGATTTTTTTTTTAAGTAGGGGTCGACGAGTCGGGGGCTGCAACCACACTAATAAACAAACAATTGTGCAAACAAAAAATCATATTATAATTTAAAAAATATGTATTGCGCGCTGAGCTCATACCCTTTAAAAGAACAGTCCCTGTAAGACACTGCACATTTATTTGGTGATCGGAACTGATATTTTCATCGTTAACCCCTGTTGAGCCCTCAAATGTAAAAATCGCCCACTAATGTGAAAATGCCCTCAAATGCCCTCAAATGTCTCAACACGTCAACCACAAATGTAAAAATTGCCTCAAATGTCACAACACGAGTCAACCACGAATGTAAAAAAATGCCCTCAATATGTAACAACACATCAACCCACAAATGTAAAAATGCCCTCAATATGTCCAAACATGTCAACCATAATGTGAAAATGACCACTAATGTCATAACATGTTGACCACAAATGTAAAAAGTTTCATTTTAACCACTAATGTCTTAACATGTCACCCACAAATGTATAACTCATCACATGTTTATATAACAATGAGGAAATGTTGCTAAATGGAACAAAAATGTTTCAATTACGATTATATAAGCATAATACATAGTATAGAAAGATTTTAAAAATCTTTTTCTATATTATTGTATTATGTTTCTTTCATTCATTATGTTTTCATTCATTCATTATGTTTTTATAAAACAAGAGATTAGATAAAAGAGACGGGGTATGGAATTATCTAAAAATTATTGCCACCATTTTTGGGCATCTCTTTTTTTCCTTTTTGGGTGCAAAAATTGTAACTTTCGTTGTCTCAAGCAAATACTGCGTTATTATGCGAGTCTTGTTGATGCCGTATAGCCTTACCAACCTGTGTGATAGAGCGTCCTTTCATGCGAAACGACCTCCCCATATGGCTCTTGAAGAAAGGTTGTAGAATCGAGCGGGGACATGCACCCTGCCCCCCCCCCTTCATAGGGATTTCATGCACGAATTTTTCAGACTCCTACTCACATAGTCATGACAGTTATGTGCATAGATGGGCATAGTTTCAAGAAAAATTGCTTTGTTTAACGCCATAATTTTGGGTCAGCTTTGAATTTGTGAAAAGATTGGGAATGGCATTTTCCATAAAATTTTCAGTAAAACATGTCCAGATTGATGGAATAGAGGCTGCTCATATATACACAACAAAAAAAGACACTTATAACATGCCTCCAAATAAGTATTTACCCATTTTTTGCTCAGTTTATATCTAAAAAAGGGACTCATTGTTGACTTTCAAGATGTGCCTTTTTAATGTGTGTTCAATCACGCATACCAATTGGATTCATGCCGATTTTTACAACCAAGCTAGCCAGATAGTTGATAAACATTACCAGTAAATCCTGTTACTGGACACTCCCCGTTTTAAAACGTTATGCGTGTGGGTGTGTATGTGTGTGTGTATGTGATGTGTATGTATGTGCCTGTGTGTGAGTGTGTGCATGTGTGTTGCATATGTATCTATGGAAGTATGCATGTGTGTAATATTAATGAAAATGTTTTGTTCACATTCCGCATTATTAATGATACATGGAATGAACTTTACATTTGCGGTTGACATGTTCAGACATTAGTGGTTAAAATGAAAACTTTTTACATTTTGTGTCGACCTGTTATGACATTAGTGGTCATTTTTACATTTGTGGTTGACGTGTTGTGACATTTGACGGGCACTTTTTACATTTGTGGTTGACGTGTTGTGACATTTGAGGGCATTTTTTACATTTTTGTTACGTGTTGTTGACATTTGAGGGCATTTGTACATTTGTGGTTGACGTGTTGTGACATTTGAGGGCATTTTTACATTAAGTTGGGCGATTTTTACAATTTGAGGGCTCAACAACTCCTCCCCCCCCCCAAAAAAAAATAAAAATAAAAAAAAAAGCCTGAAATGCTGTTTATAAATCACCACTTTAAGTTCCGACCCCATCCATTATCGTTAATTTCGACATTATAGAGTCCTACCATTATTACAATTATAATAAATTTTACGTGAAGCACAATAATGGGGTAAACCTACTTGGTGTAGTGGAATCCACGGAGTCTGTTTCTGACTCGTACGATGAACCGTCTGATTCTGAATCGACTTCATCGTCTAGTCCTCCTGGATGCTCTGTGTACTTCGAGGGATCAACTTAGGTCGATATTCAAATGTCAAAGTTCAAGCATCATACAAGAAATAAAAAAATCGAAACAAATGAAATACATTGTTTAATGATAACATAGGCCTAAGGTGGGTAATACACATGCACACATTATATTTCTATAAATTTCTTGAACTGGTGAAAATATAAAACGAGACCTTTATGTCATATTTACCTTCTAAGCTATACATGCACTTACTAATTCAAATCCATATATTGTTTTTTGTTTTAACCTGAAGTGTAAACACACTAGAAATAAATGAAAAGCAAAAAAATAATTATAGTTATAATAAAGAAAAGAGGTGAAGAAGAACATAATTGAGTAAGCAAAAGTCAGTAGACAACTACTCATAAACATGGCTTTGTTTTCTTGTGAAAAAATGTAGACAAAAAACCCTTTTCTTGGGCTCTATGAAAAACCAAGAAAATAAATTAATTAATAACTGAAATAGAGTTCCAAAAAAAATATAAATATAATTGGTTAGGAATGTGCAAATATGAATTTTCTCCTTGTAATAATTATTTTTATATAAAGTGCACACATTTGTTAAGTGTAACCTTGACAGATGCAACAGTTAATTGTATGTTTTGCCTAAGAAATTTTAGGCCATTGCCAGGCCTGGTTACCTATTTCATTTAAGATCCTGTAACTCATTAACCTTTGTATTCACAAATTGGCTCCATAATATTTCTTTTTACGAATTACTTCTAGAATATGAACCTGTCAAAATTATTCTGCCATCACAACCGAAAGTGTATGTTGCACCTTTGGTGAAAACGCATTATTATGGTCAACGAGGGTTTGAATTTGCTGCGACGGAGCTATAAAATAACATTCAAGAAATGTAAAAAATGGAAACTGAATAGGTAGATTAAAAGCTTCACGTAAGACTTATTTGTTTAACTGTAAGACATACACACGGTTTTGATGTGTTGCTTTCTCTCTTTCTATGATTGTTATTTTCTCTTATAGCGCATTGAGACCATTTTAATTGTATACTGCGTTATAGATAATTGCTGTATTATTATGTTAAATTTTGTTAATGTATTTGTTTAAATCTATTTATTTATCTTTGAATTAATTTATTTATTTAATTTTATTTAATTTTATTATCATTCATTTTTTATTTGTGTTTTTTATTATTTTTTTTTTTTATTTATTCTATTTTATTTTTTATTATTATTAATATTTTTATTATTTTTTTTGGGGGGGGGAGGGGGGGGGGGTGGCGTGGAATATCCAGTGGGGAAAAAAATCATCAAACCTACATGCTAGGAGTGCTTTGACATCAAACGATGTTACAAAATGTTCCTCCTGGTAGATGTCGATCGTTCCTTCCATGCAGTAGTCCCCTTGTTCAGTATATCACGTAATATTGGTTGGTTTTTATCCATCTCGGAAATCCAATAGCGGGTATCTTTTTAGTTTCCTGTTGGTTATTGAAAGTCTTATATCAATATCTGAAATTAAAGAAGCTTCGTGCAGAGACCCCCAAGCACCTCTTTAACCTAGCAAATGGAGACGCCGGCTGAATGTGAGCGTATATCCAATCAACAGGAAAAAAAAGAATGTTTGCAAGAAACCACTTTTAGCGTCATATTCTAGGGAGACTATGAATCCTCCAAACTATCTAGATAGTACTTCTCAGACAGGAAGTACTATCTAGATCACTTAGAAGAGTAACCCCCTATGCTCCAGTTAGGTGTAGAACAGAACGATATAGGCGCAGCCCTATTCTATTCCTTGTGAGATTGCTGAATGATATGTAAGCCTTTAAAATCATCATCTTCTGCAACTCAACGTCCCCGTAGCTCTTTATAAACAGTAGTTTGGTGTTAGTATGATATAATGATATAACCGATTTTACCACCCAACTCTTACAAAATGTCATGATTAATCAGCGAATTAGCAAATGCCATTATCATTTTCAAATCTTTGTTTTGCTTGTATTATGCCTCAAATTCTTACACCCGTTTTAGTATTCTATCTATCAAATAAGCAGACATATTGATACCCCAAATTTCAAGTTCAAAGTGGTTAACATACCTTTTAAATGGACCTTCTCTACTAATGTATTGAATTATGCGTACCAAAATGTAATTGTATTAATGTTGATCCATTTTATTGTATCATATAATATTATATAATTGTTATACTTCGTTTATTTTCTATTATTTTTTTTCAATATTACTATATTGTGCTCTCTCTTTCAACTGTGTCTTTTCTCTTCACATGCATATCTCTTAAACATTCTCTCCTATTTCCAGCAGTTCCTTTGTTACTCTCCTCATCTTTTTCTGTGTAGATGATATACCTTCTAATATGTCATTAGTCTGTATATTCAAATCTACCACTTCGACTTTCTTTACTTTCTTAATTGATATATGAACTATCCTCATAAGAGTATCATACCTTCCTTACCTGTTCCTAAAGCCAGTTTTGATCTTTGTTATGCTTATTATTTACCATTATATTGTGTATACAAAACTTTGTAAAAATCATATGCAATTTAGCCATGTGGCTACGATTTTGATTTCTGAATAAATACTATTATTATTATTATTATTATTATTATTATTATTATTATTATTATTATTATTATATTATTATTATTATTATTATTATTATTATAACTCAAGCAGTAAAGTATGATATTTTTTTTTAAATTTAAAAAGAGAGTCCTTTCGACGGAAAAGTTCACGCTTAGTCGGAGTCTCTAATCGTGTTGGTCCGATACAATTATTTTTACCAGCGAGCCCCCGGTAAAATTCGATTAGGCCTACTGCTTTCCTTGATATTTGTATTTGTTCGATATGGTTCAATCACATCATTATTATTGATAATAATATTATTATCATTCATATTATCTTTCCAATGAAAACATACAACCAACTTTAATAAGAAAAGCAAAATAAACACGCGGAGCAGGTTCGATACACGTCAATTTTTTTTTCCAAATCTCTGGCAAATTTCGCAAATATTTTCCAATTTTGTTTGCCACGGTGGTTTAAATATTCAATGGTAACTCTTCAAAAAGATTTTATGATTAAATTTTTTTATTGGGAAAATACTTTTTAAAAATACTTGCCTTATGGTATTTTTTGGGGCCCGTCAGATTGTATTTAATGCATATTTTGGAATTATTCGCTAGAGCAATGAAGTCCTTCTTGCCGACCACTCTGAATTCACCCTGCCGCATCCTCGATATGACTTCCTAAGAATCGATCAAATAAATTAAAATGTGCATACGCTTGGAGTGTGCAATTTTGTAGACTATATTATGGTAAGAACAAATAGTTGTAATAGAAAAAAAATGTAGAATACCTTTTAACGCCACATTTCTTAGTATTTAACGACTATATGAAATCAAATCATATTATAGCGATCATAACATCACGTGTTTGCCCTCCTTGCACATGGTGAAATAATTGTTCTTTGCATTAAATAGAAAATACAAATATGAGCAAATTTTCTCTCATGAGAAAATGTGGAGATCCGAAAAGTGAAGTTGAATATTTTCAATGGAAAATTGGCGCTTAAATGATAAATTCGAGTGTTTTTGTTGGCTACACTAAATTAATTTGAAAGCACAACATGAGAAATTGAAATTACGTTTTTAGCAAAAAACTAAATTTATAATTGCATATATTTAATTGACTGAATGAAGGTTGAAAATGCCGTTAAATCATAAAGATTGTTTGGCATATTCGACTTGATCAAGGATGAGAAGTGAAAAAACAACTTATAATCAGTTCTACTAACCTTTTCTTTTTCGCTGGGTTTTTCATTGTCGTCCAAAAAAATCTTCAGTGCTACTTTCCGAGTTTGGGGCATGCATACAGGCATGAAGGCAATGGCCTTTATTGATAGACTCATTACTTTGCTTTTGCTTTTCCTTCGGTAACAATACAAGAAATAGGCGGCTCAGTTTGGAACCCGACGGTTAAAAAGAACCGAGTTATAATTGAAACTAATTTCAGCAACATTTAAATCCAACGCGCACATGTCCTACTTGAATAACCATGAATAAGCCAATGAAGCCTTCTTACTCGAGTTCATCAGAAGACAATTAGTTCTGACCGTATTTTACTTTATGAAAACGCCCTCACAGTTCCATGCAGGTTAGAGTATCATTTTTGGCTGAACAGTACAGAACGAGAAAAAACGGGACAACCCCCCCCCCCAAAAAAAAAAAATAAATAAATAAATATAAATAAATAAATAAATAAATAAATAAATAAATAAATAAATAAATAAATAAATAAATAAATAATTAAATTAAATTAAATTAAATTAAATTAATTAAATAAATAAATAAATAAATAAATAAATAAATAAATAAATAATTAAATTAAATTAATTAAATAAATAAATAAATAAATAAATAAATAAATAAATAAATAAATAAATAAATATAAATAAATAAATAAATAAATAAATAAATAAATAATTAAATAAATAAATAAATAAATAAATAAATAATTAATTAAATTAAATTAAATTAAATTAAATAAATAAATAAATAAATAAATAAATAAATAAATAAATAAATAAATAAATAAATAAATAAATAAATAAATAAATAAATAAATAAATAAATAAAATAAAATAAATAAAGTAAAATAAAATAAAATAAAATAAAATAAAATAAAATAAATAAAATAAAATAAAATAAAATAAAATAAAATAAAATAAAATAAATAAAAAATAGCAACTATCTAGTGCAAAAATTAAGTGATTAAAGTTGTAAATAGTTAATAACACAACGATATTTTACGGTCGACCCTTAAGGAGGCTATTGTCATTGTACTCGATGGAATTCGGTTATTCTGGCTTGCCAATGGTGATAATGTAGGAAAATGCTCAAATCTGGTGACGTTAAAGTCACACAATAAGGACGAGAGATGGGGTACTTCTTATCCTGATATTTTGATGATAAAATTGGTGAAATATTGATATTATTGACATTGTTGTCTATTTTTGTACTAAAAGTGAATACATTTTATTTTGGAACAGGGGATAATTTTAGGTGCATAATTTTGAAAAATGTGGCTTTTAGCTACTTAAATGAGTTTCACAATTTTGTAATGTTCTCTCGTTTTTAACTTGTGAAAAAAAAATGCTATGGTGAGAAGCAAATATTTTTTTATTTATTATTATTATTTTTTTTTAATGACAATAACTTCCAAAGCACTATTTTGGACAAATATCTTTTTTACTAAAGTTTGGGGGTAGGGCATTATTGCGCGAATAGCGTTGTTTTAAGTAAATTATGCACGTTTTATCATGAATCGTGTATTAATTCTGCAAAGATGGTAGGCCTATCACTTTCCATGACTTTCAATTTCCATTAAAAACAAAACTGGTTTGGTCGCCACAAAATTAAAATCTGAAAGTCCCTTTATAAATTCCAACAAAAAAAAAAATATATATATATATTATCAGTAGTTGTGCTGAAAACCATAGACTCCGCGTGAAGTTTAATTTTCATTTGCTTAATCTCTTTTAAAACATCTTGTTCTGTAACAGCCGTAAAAGTGAAAGAATATTCAGGGTCTTGCTGCTCAGACGTTGATTTATTAATGTGACAGGTATCTTAGACGCTAAGACCTTTCCCACATTTGCAAAAATAATCATTAAATTGTTCACTTTGTTCTACCAATTTCTCTTTGTCTAATCTAGAGGAATTGCGCGTGTTATTAGACGGCAATAATGATTTCAATATTGTCCAAGCATTTCCTCTTTTAGCTTTGATTTTTGTTTACTGGTCAATAGGAAAACTTTTCTTTGCTCTTTTAAAAGTCTTAAATCTTAAAAGTCAGTTCATTTAGTAATTTTCTGTAACTCTTCATTTTTCCCCATCGTTATTTTCCCACGCTTTTTTCCTAAGTTTGTCTCTTTTTCTTATCAACTTGATGGTTTCTGCATTCATCCATTAGGTGTTTCTAACTCGTTTCCTCTTGCGTCTGATAGGCATGTGTTTGTTAACTACAGACATAAGCAGCTGCTTCCATTTAATAACTGCCTCATTGATATTTTCACACTCGCAAATTTCATGCCACGGTCGACTCCCTAAATTTTCCATAAATGAATCCAGATTAAAAGCAGGTATCTTTCTAAATTCAACATTTCTAACCCTACATTTGTGATTTGATTTCCATACCATATAACTCACAAAATGGTCACTCATACAGACATTTATCACACCATATACTTTCACATTATCTACATTATTCGTAATCATGTGATCAGTAAGCGTTTCTGACCTTTCAGTGACTCAAGTATCAATTTGCTGCAATGTAAACACATTATGAATTATAATATCATCTAATCGTTTCAATTGGGCGGACACTGGCGTTTTCACATATCGAGAAAAGACAAGAAAGTCTCATATTTATCAAATACGTCAATTTCACAATTGAAGATGCTAGTACTAGATGTTCGTATGTTACATTTTTGTCCTCTGTTACATTTATGTAACGATGTGTCATGTTCATCCAAGCGTAAAGACATACCACACAAAAATGGTACCAAAAGATGCGGGAGGAGTTTCTCTTTCGGAATATGTAAAATAAGTGAAGATGCTAGTACTAGATGTTCGTACACTAAAAACCTAAACTGGTAGACCGACTAGCTTTAAAGCTAGTCGTAGTGATGCCCAGACTGACTATCTTTAAAACTAGTTGGTCACGACGGACTAGCTTTCCCTCAACACAACCCGGTTATTACGGACTAGCTTTAAAACTCGTCCGTCTCTACAGACTAGCTTGAAAGCTAGTCCGTCAAGTTAGTCCGTCAAGACGGACTAGTTTTAATGCTCGTCGGTCACGACGGACTAGCTTTCCAGAAAGCTAGTCGGTCATGACAGACTAACTTTAAAGCTAGTCGGTCATTACAGACTAATTTTAAAGCTCGTCCGTCGTGACCGACTAGTTTGACGGACTAGCATAAAAGCTAGTCGTAGTGATGCCCAGACTGACGAGCTTTTGAGCAGGACTAGCTTTACAGCTAGTCGGTCATGGTGTAAAAGCTAGTCCGTCGCGCTTTTCTGCCGCGATGTTCATGCTGTTGTCTTGACAGACTAGCATGACGGATGAGGTTAATATGGCTTCACCAGCTTGGCAGAGACGTAAAATCTGAAATATTAGAAGACATTTTAAAGATACGATTGAAAAAAAAATGCATTTCGTCACAAGAATTTAAGCAAAAAACAAAAACAACATTTTATTATGATGATATAAATCAGAAGACAGGAATTAATACAGGAGGCACAATTAGTTAACATTATGGCAATTATCAAATAATGGGGGCAAGGGGCCCAGGGGTCGCCGCCATGGCTTGCATCATCATGACTTTTTTTTTTGTAGGCCTACCTGCTTTTGCATTTTCGGCGTATACACTTGTCCTTGAGAGCCACTTCAGAATCCCAAAGTTGTGCCTCTAATCCAATATTCTTTTCTTTCATATACAAGTAATCTAAAAGAAAAGTGGCGCACATATTTATTATTAGAATTAAATTTCATTTTTCATAATTTAATGTGATTGTTACTATCGTTGTAAATACACACAATTTATTAATTAATTTGGCAAGACATAATTTTTTGCGTTGGTGATTATAGCAGCATTAATCTATGTGAAAAAATAACGTTATCTGTGAACTGAAACATAAGGAATTAAAAAGAGTACTCACACAGTCATGTCACAAGGAGGAGATCGCCATTACAATCAAAATCTTAAGCTTTACGGGGTATATCAAATGTGCGTCTGGACAATTTGCTCATTTTTTAAAAATGGAATCCACATACAGATAATGCAACCAATATTGTCCTTTTCGCAATGCGCATGTTACCACCTTCTATTCACAGCTGTTGCTAAACCGGGCATTCACCAGCAATCTATAAGAATAGACGGCTCATGGGTCCTATAGTAACGAAGTATTCAATTAGCCTGTAATTAAAGAATGGAACAATATTTCTAACCTACTCGTGAATGGCATACTTGTCACGATTGATGGTATTTCGGCTATCGTATTGCTCTCAGATTGCCAAGCCAGAACAACCTTTGTTTTAGTATGTTGCTTGTATCCCACTTCTATTCACTGTTGTTGCTAAGCCGGGCATTCACCAGCAATCTGTAAGAAAATACCGGGTTCTTGAGTTCTATAGTAACAAGGTATTCAACACTGAAAACCTAACCTCGTCCGTCAATGGACCGACTAGCTTTAAAGCTAGTCAGTCAAGACTGACAAGTTTTAAAGCTAGTATGTCATGTTAGTCCGTCGAGACAGACTAGCATACAACTGAATCTACATCTCTCAACTTGACGGACGAGCTTTAAAGCTCGTCCGTCAAGCTTGATGTTAGTCCGTCGACGGGACCGACTAGGACGATAAAAGTAGGTGGGTGGACCCAGTTTACCCATTAAAATTACTGACTAGCTTTTGATACAAATAGTTGCAATGTCGTTTCAATGTACCTTCTCTATTTATTCTGTTTCCGAGCATAATCAAGTTGATACATTCTGAAACAAAGGTTGTTTTGGCTTGAAAATCTGAAAGCTTACGAGACAAACATTTATCATGACAAGTATGCAATTCACGAGTACCGGTAGATTCCAAATATTGTTCTCCAATCCTCAGTTACAGGCTAATTGAATACCTTGTTACTATAGAACTCAAGAACTCGGTACTTTCTTTCGGATTGCTGGTGAATGCCCGGCTTAGCAACAACAGTGAATAGAAGTTGGATACAATCAACATTCTCAAACAAAAGGCGCGGTCCCATTGGCTTTTTAGGATGATTTGCGTGTGAATTGCGGATTGTTTGTTTTGTTTTTGTTTTTTGTTGCGGATGAACGAAATTTGTATACGCAACTCATGCGCAATTAATCCTCCCGCCAGTGGGACTTGGCCTAAAGGTTGTTTTGGCTTGACAATCTGAGAGCAATACGATAGCCGAAATAACATCAATCGTGACAAGTATGCCATTCACGAGTTGGTTAGAAATATTGTTCCATTATTTAATTACAGGCTTATTGAATACTTCGTTACTATAGAACCCCTGAACCGTCTATTCTTATAGATTGCTGGTGAATTCCCGGCTTAGCAACAGCAGTGAATAGAAGGTGGTTCAATAATATTTATTAAATAACATGCGCATTGCGAAAATGACATCACTATTAGTTGCATTATCTGTATGTGAATTCCATTTAATGAGCAAACTGTACAGACGCACTCTTAATAGGCCTATACCCCGAAAAGCTTAAGATTATGATTATAATGGCCATCTCCTTCCTGTGACATGACTGTGTGAGTATTCTTTTTTAATTCCTTATGTTTCAGTTCACAGATAGCGTTATTTTTTCACATAGATTAATGCTATAATCACCAACGCGAAAAATTATGTCTTGCCAAATCAATTTATAAATTGTGTGTATTTACAACGATATTAACAATCCCATTAAATTATGAAAATTGAAATTTAATTCTAATAATAAATATAGACGTCACTTTTCTTTTAGATTACTTGTATCTGAAAGAAAAGAATATTGGATTAGAGGCACGACTTTGGGATTCTAAAGTGGCTCTCAAGGACAAGTGTATACGCCGAAAATGCAAAAGCAGGTAGGCCTGCAACAAAAAGTCATGATGATGCAAGCCATGGCGGCGACCCCCGGGCCCCGTGCCCTCATTATTTGATAATTGCCATAATGTTAACTAATTTTGCCTCCTGTTTTAATTCCTGTCTTCCGATTTATATCATCATAATATTTTTTTTTTTTTTTTTTTTTTTGCTCAAATTATTGTGACAAAATGCATGTTTTAATCGTATCTTTATAATGTCTTCTAATATTTCAGATTTGATGTCTCTGACAAGCTGGTGAAGCCATATTAACCTCATCCGTCATGCTAGTCTGTCAAGACAGCAGCAATAACATCGCGGCAGAAAAGCGCGACGGACTAGCTTTTACACCATGACCGACTAGCTGTAAAGCTTGTCCTGCTCAAAAGCTCGTCAGTCTGGGCATCACTACGACCAGCTTTTATGCTAGTCCGTCAAACTAGTCACTCACAACGGACGAGCTTTAAAATTAGTCTGTCGTGACCGACTAGTTTTAAAGCTAGTCTGTCATGACGAACTAACTTGACGGACTAGCTTTTAAGCTAGTCCGTAGAGACGGATGAGTTTTAAAGCTAGTCCGTAATAACCGAGTTGTGTTGAAGGAAAGCTAGTCCGTCGTGACCGACTAGTTTTAAAGATAGTCAGTCTGGGCATCACTACGACTAGCTTTAAAGTTGGTCGGTCTACCCGTTTAGGTTCTCAGTGAATTAGCCTTTAATTGACGAATGGAGAACAATATTTGGAATCTACCGGTACTCGTGAATTGCATACTTGTCATGATAGATGTTATGTCTCGTAAACTGTCAGATTGTCAAGCCAAAACAACCTTTGTTTCAGAATGTATCAACTTGATTATGCTCGGAAAAGGAATAATAGAGAAGGTTCATTGAAACAACATTGCAACTATTTGTATCAAAAGCTAGTCAGTCATATTAATGGGTAAACTGGGTCTACTCAGCTACTTTTATCGACCTAGTCGGTTGCGTCGACGGACTAGCATCAAGCTTGACTGACGAGCCTTAAAGCTCGTCCGTCAAGTTGAGAGATGTAGATTCAGTTGTATGCTAGTCGGTCTCGACGGACTAACATGACAGACTAGCTTTAAAACTAGTCCGTCTTGACCGACTAGCTTTAAAGCTAGTTGGTCCATTGACGGACGAGGTTAGGTTTTCAGTGTATGTTACATTTTTAGCCTCTGTTTCTCAAAACTATTTGATCTAGCTATCAATTTCGATTTTTAAGAATTTTTATAATTTCAATTTTCATGGATTTAGCTCCTTTTGGAATAAACCCTCAGTCAAATGTCATTTTTTGTACATTTAAAGCCTATAAAATAAATGAAATTCAACACGAAACACGTTTATATTGCTACCAGAGTATATTTGCATCTTTTCTGATGTTTAAAATTTGAAGAATTTCTTATCTTTTCTCAAGACCAGGATTATCGATGATTTATTCCAAAAAGAGTTAAATCCAAAAATATTCATAAGAATCTGAAAACTATGCTAATCATTTCAAAATTTTGCAACGATAATGGAACTGGTAGCCACAACATCTGCCAAAAGATCTGACTGTATATTGTTAAAAAGAAAAGTGGTTAAATAAAGAAATCCTAAAATGACCATAATGGATTTAGCGCCTTTTGGAATAAAACTGATTTTGATTTAGCTCCGTTTGGAATAAAACACATATTTGTAACCATTTTTTTTTTTTTTTGTTCAATCATCAAAAAAAGTTTTTTTTATCCGATATGCTGCATTCGATTCACATGCCTAAGATGCACTTATTTATCCTATAAAATCCATTTTGATCAAAAGTGGATTTAGCGCCTTTTGGAATCAATCTCTTTAAATACAAAAGTTGTACCAATTAAAATGACGATTGACAAATGCGTTTACCTATAATGTCAAATTGATTGGCGCGATTTGCAGAACAAAAATGACGATTTAAAAAAAAAAAAAAAATTTTACTTTTGCGCTCTCAAAAACAAAATTTAGTACTGATTTTTAATCGCGATCACAAGTCGGACGCAAAATGTGTTTCATTAGAATATTCTTTAAATTTATTTTACAATTCATCTCCGATTACCTTTTAGACCTAGATACCCGGAGCCCCCAAAATGGTTTGCACTAGTGTATCAAATTTTGGAAGATGGATCGAGGAGAGACAAAGATCTTACATCCCAACCTTTCGAAACTTTAAGAGAATTCGAAACATTTACATAAAAATTTAGTGAAGTAGGAATATGACGACTTACAGTGGACCTAGTAAGTTATTAACAAGGTACTCGAGAACGACAACACGAGAAGAAAGTGTTTTGTCCGTTGCCAATGTTGATGCACATCAAAGTTATAGAGGTAATATGATTATCAAGCAAAATATAATGCGCGGGCAAAACATTGCATTGACTGTCTAAATTGCAATACGTTTATTTCAAGAAACTTCAATGGTAGAATAAAAACGTCTTTGTCGTACATTTTAATAATCATATTGTGCTTTGCAACACGAAAATATATCCTTTTTTCCCTCTTGGAGCTGCCATTTTTATCTGCACTTCTTTAGGCAGTTTATTGCCATAAAAGCAAAACCTCTATGGAGTTTTGGAAGTAATATTACACGGTTTTGTAATTTGGTTCACTGATTACTCGCAACTCAAGCAAACTGTAGTTTTTCTTTGATTGGATTATTTTGTCTTTTTGTCTTCTTGGTTCTTTAAAATATGACGGGTTTTTTGTCTTCAACACCTTTCAGGAATAGGGAAATTAATAAAAAAAGACGATTGTTTCTTTTCGAGATAGACAAAAAGGGTCGACATGACGACGATAATCATATTTATAGGGGGAAAATCTTTTACAGTAAGGTTTGGAACAGTAAGCGCAATTTGGGTTGTAATCAGTTTATTCCATATTTCCACTTTTAACAATATAAACAACAAAACTCATATCATGCCATAAAATTACAATACGTTGAAAAGATTACGAGACGAATGACATAATAAGTATAAGAAAGAATATGAAGGAGGGTAAGTTAAAAGCTAAACATGTTACATTATAGGCTCCTTTCTGTAAATGAAGTGTAAAAGACATCAATAAAATGAAGAAAATACACAATATATAAATAATATTAAATGAGGTATGAACATAGTTCTTATTTACATTGAACAGTTACTCTAGCATACCACGATAATAAGCATGTTCACTTTTGGCATATTTAAAAGCTATTTGCTGGTATTTTCGAAGAGCGACCAAAGCCAGTAGGCTCACACACACACACACACACACACAAAATTAGTAGGCCCTGCCATTCCTCAAGTAGCAATGCCCACCAAACCAGGAGTACTACTAGCAGGAGCACCATTTTATTTCTATTTTTATTTTTTGTTTTGTGGAATAGATATTTTTAATGTACTAAAAACCATGCCATCGTCACTCTCTGAATTGGTAAAATGCATCGTAAAATGGAATACGTGCTAAGTCTGCAATAGGCGCCTTTACTGCTGAAAACGCTTTTACATCACGGTTTCTCAAATGCAAGTATAATGATTTGTACTATTTCTACCCAGGCACTCCACCTGCGACTCCCAGCCGAAATAATTAGAAATCAAATTGGGGTAAAGCAATATTCTAGATCGATATATTGTTTGACAGGTTTCAATGTAGTATTTGTGACTATGAGTGAGATGTTCACCATAGACAAAATATTGATTTAAGTACACCGTTGGTAATATATGGCGATGTATATCTTTTAACTCTTTTATCTATTTTACCCACACACACTTTGGGGATCTGACAGTTGAGCTGTTCCTAAGGTGATGGAATAAACGGAAATCTACTGTGATGAAAAATATCTTTAACTGAAATTTGATAAGATGCCAACACACCCGCTGTGAAAATGAAGGTAAGCAGATTAATCTCAATGGTGTATGTTGATTTCTAGGACAAGATGACATAATAATGTAGGACAAATAATTATTGTTCAGCTATAAATATTGCCTTATAATAATACTTTTCCCTGGTTGTACCCAGAGTGCCATTTGAAATCACCATTATTGAGAAAGTTTTTGGTTTTCGAAATTAAAGTCTTCTTGTTGACATTTACTGCAGAAACATTGAGAAATGTGAATTATAAAAATAACACCATAAGGTCAAAGAAATTAACAGCTACTAGTATTATGCAAATTTCTTCTTTTTTTTTCATCCACCAAGTATGTGTCCCCCCCCCCCAAATGGTTTTAAAGCAACAAGGAATTATCAATAATTTCAAAACCAAGGGTCTTCACGTAAATTATTGCCTGTTATTTGTACGTTCATACAGATAGGATTTACAACTCATTGTTTTTCATGTCTGTAGTGTGTTTGTGTGTGTGTGTGTATGTGTGTGTTAGTGCAACATTAACAGTTAAGATTTATATCTTTCATTTGGTAATTAATGCAGTCCGAAAGAGGCACAAATGAATAGGTTTTGAAAAAGTGACCGTATAAATTAAATTGCGCAGAATGAGTTGGCGAATTTCGGAAGGATGCAACAATCTTGTTTCAGAAAGAGACGGTTCGTTTAATTTACAGCATAAATATCTCGATGATAGCTCAGTGGCGGATCCAGGATTTCATTACAGGCGGGGGGGGCAAAATCGGAATTTTAGATTTTGGTACACCCAAATTTTTTTTTCACGTTACACTGGGCGAGCCAAAAGGTACACTCAATTTTTTCACGTCACGCTTGCCGAGCGATAAGGGGGGGGGGGGGGGGTAGTGTGATTTTTTGGGGCGCGTGCGCGGGGGGGGGTGCGGCGCGGGGGCCCCGCAGGCGCGCGGGCCCGGTGGGGCGGCGCGTCAGACCGGCCCGGGGCGGCTACGGGGCGGGCCCGGCGCCGGCGCGGCGCTGCGGCGCGAGGGGGATTTTGGCCATCGCGTCATCAAAGAGGTCGTCATGTATTTCAAGCTTATTAGGGGTAAGGTTGGGGGTCAATATCCGCGCCTGCAGCGAACACAATTTTTCCCCCTTGCTGCGGGCATCCAATGAATTTCCAATTGGTTTGTTCTGGGCAAATTGATGTTTACTTTTGAAATGTGAATCTATACTAATCTGCGCAGGCTTTTTGTGCAATGTTTTATGTTTAAACATAAATGACAAAATTGCCACTTTGAAATTCTTTTGGTTTCACTTTAACAAATTACAATGACTGTTCCCCTCTTTTCTCGGACGCAATGGAAATTAAAGTCAGACACATGCAGCTGCTTTGAAGAAAAGTGGGTCCTTCATGAACGCGCACACACACACACACACACACACACACACTAACATTCGCTATATTTATCGAATTCAATATTTGGAATTCACATAGTCAGTAATGTTGCCTTAGAGCATGCACTCTTTATTATAGTAAATAGACCTAGATCTTTGACCTTGCTTAATGTGGTTTTATCTTTGCCTAAATGTTGGTGCTATTTGAGCTATTGTGACGTATATTGTTGCTTTACGTATACATATTCATCACGGGATTTAAACAGTGCACTATAAAAAAAAAAAAAAAAAAAAAAAAAAAAAAAAAAAAAAAAAAAAAAAAAAAAAAACGTGCACTATTATATAAATAGTGTACAATCTATCGCGCAATATACTGGATTATAAGTACGACAAATTATAATCCAGTAATGTTGCAAGATGGAGCGCTCACTATTTATTATAGTAAATAGACCCCAAGATCTTTGACCTTGCCTAATCTGGGTTTCTGTTTCCCAATTCTACGGTGCTAATTAAGCTATTGTGACGCATATTATCGCCCCGTGTATCCATTGTTATTAATTTTTGGGCGCACCATTTTACTGTTATTACGCGCTAGCGCAACAAGGCAATCGATATAATCGATACTCTCCCCATTCATTTAACACGGGCCTTACCCTCCAAAAACGAAAGTTATATAATTGTACATAATAATGTACAGTATAACAAATTAAAGATAGGTCATGTGGTACTAAACAAGCCAATCGAAACGCGTATTTTTCTACCACTATTTACTATAACAAAAACGTGAATGACACGTGACATCATTTCAACCAATCTCAACTCTTAAAATACTGCCACTATTTACTATATTTATGCGGTGGTCACAACTCGTCGTAGCCTACGGGGCACGTGCCATCAACGTAGCCTGCGTTGAATGCACATTTCACGCACAGGTCCTGGGTCAACTTCTGCGATTCCTGCGTTTCTGTAGTAAGAGTATTGTAAAAACTTCAAGCACGTCGTACATGCATTGTACCTGCAAGGTACCTCCGCTGCACGAATTTTCTACGAAATCCATCGTAGGGAGTTGCACGTCGAAGGTACGGCGAGTTGTGACCGCCGCATTATCTGTCTCTCTCTCTCTCTCTTGCTTTCTCACACACACTACTCCACACACTGCATGATTCTGTTTAAGTTGAAACATGTCCTGACTATTGTACATATGCGATGGAGTCCTGACCTATATTTTTATTAAACATCTACACGGCAACGAGTTCATTGCCCACAAAAATCAATGCATAATTTTAAAAAAGTGGAGTATAGGAAAACAAAAACAAGGTGGTATTGATTTAAAATAGGCACCCCACAAACTAACACTTAATCAATCCCAAATTATTTACAGATATCCATCTGCGCTCCTACATTGCAACCTATCTTTCCATCCACTAATCAATACTGTTGATCGATTACCTTTTATCGATCTCAAACATTTATAACCAACAATAAATCAGTGGCACCGTCAATAGGCTATGCACCAGTAATTCATATTTGACATGTGACCTATTCATTCAAGAACGGATAACGTAGTATTATATCTTTGAAGCAAATGCAGCCGTCACACCCCCATGTTTATTAATGAATAAAACGCTTAGATTCATACTGCGGTCGATTTTAATCATTCATCAAATCTATCAAAATAAACACAATGAATAATACTTAAGGCAAACAGCTCTCGTTTTTGTAAGGTGGTTTTGCTGATGACACCGATATTCAAGGTGTTACCACTCCGATGTAAAATATACCGTGTTTGGGTTATATAGTGCAATTATTTGCCCATTACATTCATGGAATTTGCAATTGAGAATTGAGTATAAAACGTCCAAATTGCAACGTCAGTCATTTTGAGTAATTCAAAGGATCTACCTTTCTCTCCAAGAATGTTATATTTCCCACTGACAGTAATGTAATGTCGTAAATACAATTGTAATGTACATTGCTGTTATAATTAATATTTTTACAAAAATTAGATGCCGTGACTATCGTGAAAAAAAAAAAAAAAAAAAATGTGTAAGTTACTTTCTCTGCTCGATTCATTATACGAAGAGCTTCATTCCAAAAGAGACTAAATCCATATTTGACCAAATTTAATTTTTTTTCAGCTAATTAGATGCACCTAGTACAAGGGATTAAAATGCCGAACATCGCATTCCAGAACAAAAAAAAACAAAAAAAAAAAAAAACATTCTGATGTTTTGAATTTCTGTTTCATTCCAAAAGGGACTAAATGCACTCTGTGGATTCTGAATATCTTAACCTCAATTATGTTCCAGTAGAATATATATTCTGAATTTTGCACACAAGCTGTAGATACTGTTTTAGGATCTTGAGAGAACAATTGAATAAATTTGATTGATTTTTAAATATTTTATGAATATTCTTGGATTTAGTCCCTGTTGGAATAAAATATTAGTAGCGTCTCACTGAATATCGGATTTTTCGATGACAAAAACAATTTTTAAAATTTATAATTTTCACTTCTATTTTATTCATACACCTTCAGAATAACATCTAAACACATTTTTAGCTGACTAAAAACTTCAATTAAGCGAAAATGTGATGTTTTATGAGAAAATAGACGATTTAAGTGAGTTTCATTCCAAAAGGGACTTAATCCATACAAATTAAATTTCAAAGATTCATTAAAAAAATTAAAATTTATAGCTAGATTTTTAGAATCGTTTTAAAATGGACTAAGGCATTTGTACCAACATGTGTACCAAAATTAAATCATAATGGTACTCGGTAAAGTGATGAATTAGAAATCAGTGATTTACTCGAAATCTCCAAAGTGGATTTAGTCCCTTTTGGAATGAAACTCTTCATATTTCCTCCGAAAACCGACAATAGGCCGACATGATGTGAAAAAAAAATCACCAACATAAGACGAAATCCTGCTTGGCAACGGCATACATAAATTTATCTTCTCGGACGCCACTACCTTGGCACTCTATGACTATTGACTATTTATTATACTTTTGTGTGGAGTATAATCGAAACCTGTGAACAGTTTGAGGAGACAGAGAACAAAAAAGAAAGAAAAAAAGAAAGGCTTCGTGAGCTATGTCATTGATAGTCCCACGTCACTGATTTATGAAATGTTCACATTTTAGGCCTTTGTTATCAATATATATGTATATATGTAAGTGTGATAAGGCTCACCTTTGTTAACATGGTAAACAAATACCATTATAATTTTTGTTTCATGATTAACTCGTATTTATAATGGATTTTGTTCTTGTTATGACTTTTTTCTTCAGAAATCTTGAAGAAGGCGAAAGCCAAAAGCTCAATTGCATTAAAGATTTTAAAGTTAACCTGTCCTAGATTCTTTCTTCTCACATATTAATAATATGATGAATAATATTCCAGGCTGGTCATTTACTCAGAGGAATAAGGAGAGACAAAGCTTTCTTTTCAGAAGATATCAAAATTATCTCTACAACTGCGGTCATGAATAACATACAAAAAGGCTGAAAAAATGAAGGAGGAAAATTCACGCATTTTAGCTATTTTGAAACATTAATGTGGGAAGGGAAGGCATGACATCATTTGAGAAACAATATTAATAGTTCTGAGAGCAATCTCTGGGCCCGTATTCCATAAACTATAACTTAAGCATTTTGCTTAAGTCTAAGTATCTTTTCTAAGATTTGTGTCCCGGAACAAATTTTTAAAGCTTTTTATTCCAAACACGTAAAAGCACTTTGTCTGAGCTCAGAAAGCATTAAGCAAAATTCTTAATTCGTTAATATTGTCATGTTAATTTGTGGCCTCAAATGAGCTTGCCATATAATCAACATCCAAGTTAAGCCACTAGGTAGTTAGCTTAAAGTTAGGATAAAATTCGCTTTTAAAATGTGCATATTTGTAGGAGCAACTCAATTTACTTAGCCCCATCAAAAGATTTATGCTCAACTGTCAATAATAGGCTAAGCAAAGATACTCTTAATAAAAACAAAATTTATTTTAGCAAAAAAATCTTAAGTTTCATGCTTAAGTCCAAAATTTATGGAATACGGGCCCTGGACTTTATATTTGACTACAAAAGAGAGTGCAGCTTGCACGTGACGTCACAAAATCAAAACAATATATTTTCATAATTTTGGTATTTTTGGTAGTTTTTTCCTTCACCGATTAAATAGATATGATTGAATTTACATGTATTCTGTATGCTCAACATGCGATTCTCTGAAATAAATGGCCGTGTATCCCTTGCATATCAATTCTACTCCACGTGAAATGTAAATCTAACGTATGACATTAAATCTTAACATAAAGACGCCGCATTATTTGAGGAGGGGAAACGCAACATTACATTCATGAGTTTAGTGGAAATACATGCATCTGAGCGGCGCAGAAAATTATATCGGCTCTATACATTAATGTCAACAAAACCCGCGCTAACGGCGGGAAGCGACCGATTGACAACTGCACAATTATTACTTAGCGTACAAAAACTCGTCTAAGAAAACTTCCCTGTCGGTAAAATGGTATTATCAGTCGATCCGTTCGAGGAAATTCGTCATGGACATGAAATAAATAATTGAACTTTTATCATAGTTTTCGTAGGTAGATGCTTCAGACCAGATTGGGGGAAAAGACATTTTGGCAAGCCTATAACACCATTGTGCTACAGTTGTAATCAGAATCTTTATTTCACATAGATTGATGTTCCTAACGATTATTGATATAAATAGTGATCTTGTCACATCTTGCGAAGACGCCGTCCACATGCGATATGCATGTGATATGCGGAAATATTGACCCATCGAGTAAAGATTCGTTTTGTGATAATGTTCAAAGTGACAGGAGCTTTTTTTTAACAATCGAAATGAATGTACCATATTTGGAAAGCTGAGAATTCAGCTTTTAAAAACTGCTTGATCATTAAGGTGTAATATAATTATGCGTAATCGAGGAAGATGACTATACAGCGTATGAGCTATTTGAGAGCAAAATTGGCCATATTGTACAGGAATTGAGTCTTACTAGGATTTCGAATTGACTCAAGTGACAGGACTTTTTCCCCTTTGCTATATGTATCCTATTTTGAAAAATTCAGACTCTTAGCGTATTTATTCAAGTTGATCATTTTCTTTGAAAGGTAGTTGCTCGCCATAATCAAGAAACAAAGTGAAAAAACTGTGCAAATAACAAAAAGTCTATGGCCGCGTTCGCTTTGCGTAGAGTGATAGCGCCCTCTTCCCCTTAAGTTTACAACTAGAATTGAATATGTGCCTCCGCCTGGATCTTCAAACCTTCCTCATGTGTTCCTTTATTTGCTGCTTTTTAAGAACCAATTAAGGTGAAGGGTGAGCATTCCTTTTGTATCTTTGATTGAAAAAGGCGAAGTAAGTGGCAAAAAAAAAAAAAAAAAAAAAAGAGGAAAGAAAGAAAGAGGAAGTGCGCTATATTTAAAGCAGATTGAAACCTTACACATATTTAGCATCATAACGGTCAGCCAGAAGAGTTCAGCATGCAAATATATTAAATTATCAACGATTACTATTTGATTGATAATAATTGACATGTTAATTTTATCAAAAGGGGTAATATTATTGTTAGCTAACATTTTAATAGACCATGTAGAATGTGAAGACGTACATAAATATAAATATTACTCAAGTTGACCAATACCTCTCAGGTGGTTTTGGACATGTCGAAATTGGAAGTGAGCGTTAAACTAATCAAATAAAGTTCACCTTGTCCGCATGGTATATTAAGGCATGCATGATGATGTGATTTTCCCTCATGCTTTCTGGGAGAATTTCAGTGAAAATGCCTTAAAAAGAAGCCGGTACGACAGAAAAACATCTTCGCTATCGTCTACCTCCATTCAGTCTAAACCCTAATCGTCCACTAACCATTTGGTCTACACCCAATCGGTCCACCCACCACTCGTCTACATCCAATTGGTCCACTCACCAGTTGGTCTACATCCAATTGTCACTCACCAGGTGGTCTACATCCAATTGGTCCATCACCAGTTGGTCTACACTCCAATTGGTCCACTCACCGGTTGGTCTACATCCAATTGGTCACTCACCAGTTGGTCTACATCCAATGGGTCGCTCACCGGTTGGTCTACATCCAATTCGTCCACTCACCAGTTCGCCTACATCCAATTGGTCCACTCACCATTTGGTCTACATCCAATTGGTCCACTCACCGGTTGGTCTACATCCAATTGGCCCACTCACCAGTTGGTCTACATCCAATTGGTCTACTCACCAGTTGGTCTAACACCAATAATTGATCAACTTACCATGTGTTGTACAATTCTTCAATAGGGGAGGGGCAGACAAAATATCAGTAATAGGTAAATTAAGTGGGGGCTACGTGAGGGGGGATGTGGGAGTTGGTTCAAATATTTTTCGGAACTTCGACCGTCATACACCAGCCGTAGGGTCAATCGCGGTAATAAAATATCCTTTATATCCTTTTAAATTTTGCTCAATTTGGCGCCCCTAAGTTAATGTTAATTTGGCGGGCACCGAGCCCCCCCCCCCCCAGAAAACTTGCATGTTTGTTTATTTACAGTTTTTACCTCTAATAAGATAATTTTGCAATGCTTCAAAATGTCATAGTACAGTGAAGGGAGGGGGCGTTTTTAATTCGATAAAACCTGAAAATGGTGCATTCTAAAGCGAGAGCGAACTGAGCAACACTTTCATTGACTGTGTGTTATAAATAGCTAATCTTAAAAGAATACCTTTTGAGATAACTCTTAACAAGCGGTGTAATTAACTTACAATTTTTATTGTATTGGGAATCTACAATGTTTTGAGGGGAAAAGTATGTGTTTTGATACTTGGCAACATGGTATGAATTCATTGAGTAGTAAAAAAGTGTGTTTTCATTCAATGGGCCTGAATTATAAGACTTCACTATTCAGGATGTTGCATTATGGGTTAGGAATCAGGCAGAACACAAAGTAGAGGACTTGAGGTGGTGGTATACAAGGCTTGTAGTTCAACACTATATATAATCGTCCTTAGACAGGTGCCAATTTTGAGAAAAATGAAGAAGACAAACAAAAAACGTTAAACAAATATATATAATTTAAGACAGCTGATAATGACTAATGGTTGGCCGAATTTTTTTCAACACCACCCCTCCACCCCCCAAGAAGGTCATCATATTATGAGAACAATAGGGGTAGGGTGAGTCGCTCGATCGGCCCGTAGATATATAACTTGTAGACCAAAAGATAGGAAGACCACCAATATTATTTTTGTGAGTTGTTGTCCAATTAGAAGAACCAATGCTAAGAGAACAAGGATGTTAGTACATGCATCCAATTGGTGTGGACCAAATGCCTAGTAGACCAATCGGATGTGGACACAAACGCCTAGTAGACAATCGGATGTGGACCAAATGCCTAGTAAGACCAATGGTGTGGACCAAACGCCTAGTAGACCAATTGGATTGGACCAACGCCCTAGTAGACAGATTGCATGTTGGACCAACGCCTAGTAGAAGCCAATTGGATGTGGACCAAACGCCATAGTAGACCAATTGGATGTGGACCAAACGCCTAGATAACCAATTGATGTGACCAAACCCTAGAGACCAATTGGATGTGACCAAACGCCTAGTAGACCATTGGTCAATGGACCAAATGGCTAGTGACTAAAAGGTCATTTGACCAAATGGCTTAAACAAATTAAGTAGACCAACTAGTAGTTAGACAATCGGTTGTAGACAATAGTTACAAACCCTCTATTGACGGTCTTTTGACATTCAAATTCTGACATTCTGTCTTGCACTTCTTCTAAGTGGTCATAACATCGAATAGATATAAATGAATTGGTAACAAAAAATATAAAGATTGACGTAAAGTACCACAACTAAAAGATGATAAAACCCCGGCGAAATGCTGATCATTCGTTTTATTGATCCGTTTCCATTTTCCTTTGTTTTGTCATATATCTTTATCTATTACAAAGATAAACGAAAGTAGGGACGATCAAGATTAAAAAACAGCCCTTACAAAAACCGATAGTTCAATGTCATATTATTATGTGATAGGCATTGTTTTATAAAAATTTAGCTCAGATCTCATTGTTGAAAAGTACTTCCCATTATTTAAGGACACCATAATGGTCCTTTTAAAATGCTCCAAAATTTTATTGTCCGAAACAAAGTCCTGAAAGATAAAACGGAATTTATTTTGCCCAATTAATCGCGGGCTAGTTAATTCTGATCCGAGGTTTAGAATTAAATCGCGTAATATTTCCCATCACAAGCAAGAAGCAACTCTAAACCTCTCGTGCAAACTAAATTTACTTCCAGAGAAACTTAATCTTTAAATCGATGCGAATTAGATGTATGGATATATATATATATTTTTGTTATAAATCTATTATTTTATGTTTATGGCATTTTTCTTTATCAACTGTGATTCATATATAAATATATATAATATATATATATATATATATATAATATATATATTATATATATATAATGTGTATATATGTGTGTGTGTTTGTGTGTGTGTGTGTGTGTGTGTGTTGTGTGTGTGTGTTTATGATGTAAAGCGCTGTGATACTCCAAAATTACTGTGGTTATCCAAATATTACATTGCTTTGGTTTGTGTAGAATGTCTAGGATTGAACCGGAAATGGTGTATACAATGGAGAGCAGTAATGCAGTCTACACAGAGTTTTATTTTGTTCGTAGTATCTTGCCAATTTTGAAAACCTTTTACTACCGAGTGTCATTTAAATACACTGCTCGTCATAAAGGTGGAATATCTTTTTTCACTCAGCAAAATCATTTCCGGCTTTAATTTATTGAATATACAGTGCGTCCCAAAAGAACTATACTTTCGCAAGCTACCAAAACAAAAATATATGATTCTGGGGAAAAGTTTAGATTTTATAAAGCTCATATCCTCAACTCTCATTATGATACAAACAATTCCGATAACGCATTCTTCAGTGAACAATGCCCACTTTTATGAAAAGAAAACAAAAAACAACCTGTGCAGGAATTCGCTATTCATTTATCCCTTGGGTATGGCATGCAAGAAGATCTAAGAAATAATGTAATAAATCGGCTAATAAAGACAAAAAATAAAGTGAAAGAATCAGAGCAAAAATCAATGATATGAAAACAAAACGGTTTTGCATAATATTGATTGCTTATTTCTGACTTTTGATATATTCTTTACTCTGTAGTTGATTCTCATGTTCTTGGAAATTCTTGGCATGCCATACCCAGGTGGTAAATGAATAGCGAATTCCTCCGCAGGCTACTTTTTGCGTCCTTCATAAAAGTGGGCATTGAAGAATGCGTTATTTTCAGATTTTTTTGTGTCATTATGATAGTTGAGGATATGACCTTTATATACCTTATTTAATTTGGTAGCCTTGTCAAAAGTGAATAGTTCTTTTTGGGACGCACTGTATTTTGTCTCAGCTCTGACTTTTTGGGACCCTGGCTATAACTTGGACATTCCCTCAGCCATTTTTTAAAGATTGTTTTAAATAAAAAAAAAAGTTTGTCGACCCCCACAACGTCCATTTTTATCATATTTTCCTCCACATTTTGGGGCCCCTTCCTCAACAAAGGCCCCCTTAAGCCTACCACAGGAAACACATCTGAGATGTAAGGTTGGTTTTGTTATTTAATTTAAAACTAGGTTATGGTTACAGGGTTACATTTCTTGTCTGGGGGGGTGAAGTAAAATGTGTGATTGGTAATAATTTTGATTTTTTTTTTTTTTTTTTTTTTTTTTTTTTTTTTTTTTTTTTTTTTTTTAATTCTATCATTATGATAAAGAACAAAAAAATAAAGAACAACCCTGATATCATGAGGATTACAATTTTTCCACCTAATTTTGTTTCAGCCTTCATACACTGAAAACCTAACCTCGTCCGTCAATGGACCGACTAGCTTTAAAGCTAGTCGGTCTAGACGGATTAGTTTAAAGCTAGTCTGTCATGTTAGTCCGTCGAGACCGACTAGCATACAACTGAATCTACATCTCTCAACTTGACGGACGAGCTTTAAAGCTCGTCCGTCAAGCATGATGCTAGTCTATCTACGTGACCGACTAGGTCCAAAAAAAGTAGGGGGGGTAGGACAGTTCACCCATTAGAATGACTGACTAGCTTTTGATACAAATAGTTGCAATGTCGTTTGAATGTACCTTCTCTATTTTTTCTGTTTCCGAGCATAATCAAGTTGATACATTCTGAAACAAAGGTTGTTTTCGCTTGACAATCTGAAAGTTTACGAGACATAACATCTATCATGACAAGTATGCAATTCACGAGTACCGTTAGGTTCCAAAATTTGTTCTCCATTCTTCAATTACAGGCTAATTGAATACCTTGTTACTATAGAACTCAAGAACTCGGTATTTTCTTTCAGATTGCTGGTGAATGCCTGGCTTAGCAACAGCAGTGAATAGAAAGTGGTACAATTGATTGAATAACATGCGCATTGCGAAAAGGATATCACTATTACATGTATTAGTTGCGTTATCTGTATGTGAATTCCATTTAATGAGCAAACTGTACAGACGCACACTGGATATACCCCGTAAAGCTTAAGATTTTGATTATAATGGCGATCTCCTTCCTGTGACATGAATGTGTGAGTACTCTTTTTTAATTCCTTATGTTTCAGTTCACAGATAGCATTATTTTTTTCACATACTATAATCACCAACGCGAAAAATTATGTCTTGCCAAATCAATTTATAAATTGTGTGTATTTACAACGATAGTAACAATCACATTAAATTATGAAAATTGAAATTAATTCTAATAATAAATATAGGCGAAAGAAAAGAATATTGGATTAGAGGCGCGACTTTGGGATTCTGAAGTGGCTCTCAAGGACAAGTGTATACGCCGAAAATGCAAAAGCAGGTAGGCCTACAACAAAAAGTCATGATGATGCAAGCCATGGCGGCGACTCCTGGGCCCCGTGCCCCCATTATTTGTTAATTGCCATAATGTTAACTAATTATGCCTCCTGTATTAATTCCTGTCTTCTGATTTATATCATCATAATAAAATGTTTATTTATTTATTTTATTTTTTATTAATTTTTTTTATCGCTCAAATTCTTGTGACAAAATGCATGTTTTAATCGTATCTTTATAATGTCTTCTAATATTTCAGATTTGACGTCTCTGACCAGTGGTGAAGCCATATTAACCTCGTCCGTCATGCTAGTCTGTCAAGACAGCAGCAAGAACATCGCGACAGAAAAGCTCGACGGACTAGCTTTTACACCATGACCGACTAGCTGTAAAGCTAGTCCTGCTCAAAAGCTCGTCAGTCTGGGCATCACTACGACTAGCTTTTAGGCTAGTCCGTCAAACTAGTCGATCACGACGGACGAGCTTTAAAATTAGTCCGTCGTGACCGACGAGCATTAAAACTAGTCCGTCTTGACGGACTAACTTGACGGACTAGCTTTCAAGCTAGTCCGTAGAGACGGACGAGTTTTAAAGCTAGTTGGTAATAACCGGGTTGTGTTGAAGGAAAACTAGTCCGTCGTGATCGACTAGCTTTAAAGCTAGTCGGTCTACCCGACGTTTAGGTTTTCAGTGTAACAAGGTTGTAAAGGATATCTGTAGTTCATTTTCCATTGTAATTTATGTTTCAGTGATATGCTACAATACGTTTTTTGGAAGATACAAATTTACATGCTGTAAAAATGAATAAAATTAATTCTTAGCAACAATCAAAATTATAATGTTTAACCATTTCCCTAGACAATTGACCTAATCCTGTAACCACTAACTTGATATTAACTGAAGAATATGAACTCTACCCCCGAGACGAATTTCATGGGAAGAGGACTGAGTGGGCCGTGGTTGGCCGGGTAAACAGAAAGGTGCCCCAAAATGTGACATAGTGCCTAAAATGGGCATCATGGGGGTCAACAAAATCGCTAGGAAGGGATGCAGAACGTCCAAGAAATAGCCAGGGTCAATAAAAATGAAAGCGAGGGCAAACACATTCAAGAAATTAAAGCCGGAGCGAAATGATGTTGCTCGAGCGAAAAAAGGGTATTCCACCTTTTGGCGAACAGTGTAGAAATGTCGAAGTTTAGTGGTAGATGTAAAGGTCGTAGGTTCGATTCCCGGCACCAACACTTATGTCCTTGGGCAATGCATCATATCTCCATTTGCTTCATTCCATCAAGGTGAAAATGGGTACTAGGGAGGAAGATAACACATAGTGGCCTGCGATGCCTGACAGAAAACAGTACAATCTAATGAACGGATATTTGTTTACTGTAAATCGTTTTGAGCTGCAACGGGAAAAGCGCATCATAAATATTATTATTCCATTGCTTGTAATTTTCGTCTGAAAAGGATGATAGTATTGCTCTTCCTTGAATTATGACTGCTCCAAATTGAAAATAGGTTCAATAGACTCCCGCTTTAATAGCTTCTCAACGACTTCTGAACCGCAAAGAACTGATTCAAAGAAACATGTCAACATGTTAGGTTGGCTGATATACACGCCATCATTGAATCATTATTGAATGTTCAATAAGATTTTGATATGCGCCATTTCATTATTTGATATATGCATATCTAATTCATATAATTAAGAGAATTAGGAATTGCTACAGCGGTCACGCTAATTTTGAGCCCTATTGAGGTTCAAAGCTGTAATCGGTGGGTCTTACGGTTGTATTACTCTACACTGTAAAAGAGGTGTTGTTTAAAAATGTTGCGTGAGATTCTTAAACAACAGTTGATTAAACTTTAAACAATAAGTGATGTGTAATGACTTTACACAAGAGTTAGATGGCTCCTATAGAAAACAGCGGTTGTGTAAAGCTAATTATATATTTACTTTGTTTTCACGAAAATAACGTGAGTATTCCAACAGAGTGAACACAAACCATCAGGATTATCTAAAGTATAGTATAGTATCATCAGCATAAATATAAACTGTGCTACTGTGTACAGTGGTGGTATCCCTTCACTGGGGATGCAAAGGTCGTGAGTTCGATTCACGGCACCGGCACTTTTTCAAATTTTCAACAACTTTAAACAAGTATGTTGTTTAAACTTATCTGGAAACTACAGATATCCTTTAAACTTGTTACACTGAAAAACCTAAACGTCGGGTAGACCGACTAGCTTTAAAGCTAGTCGTCACGACGGACTAGTTTTCCTTCAACACAACCCGGTTATTACACTAGCTTTAAAACTCGTCCGTCTCTACGGACTAGCTTGAAGCTAGTCCGTCAAGTTAGTCCGTCAAGACGGACTAGTTTTAATGCTCGTCGGTCACGACGGACTAATTTTAAAGCTCGTCCGTCGTGACGACTAGTTTGACGGACTAGCCTAAAAGCTAGTCGTAGTGATGCCCAGCATGACGAGCTTTTGAACAGGACTAGCTTTACAGCTAGTCGGTCATGGTGTAAAAGCTAGTCCGTCGAGCTTTTCTGTCGAGATGTTCTTGCTGCTGTCTTGACAGACTAGCATGACGGACGAGGTTAATATGGCTTCACCACTGGTCAGAGACGTCAATCTGAATATTAGAAGACATTATAAGATACGATTAAAAACATGCATTTTGTCACAAGAATTTGAGCGATAAAAAAATTTAATAAAAAAATAAATAAATAAATAAACATTTTATTATGATGAATAAATCAGAAGACAGAAGACGGACTGTTTTCCTTCAACACAACGCCGTTATTACGGACTAGCTTTAAAACTCGTCCGTCTCTACGGACTAGCTTGAATGCTAGTCGTCAAGTTAGTCCGTCCAAGACGGAACTAGTTTTAAGCTCGTCGTCGTCACGACGGACTGATTAATTCTTTAAAGCTCGTCCGTCGTGACGCCGACTAGTTTGACGGACTAGCTAGAAAGCTAGTCGTAGTGATGCCAGACTGACGAAGCCTGGAAAACCAGGACTAGCCTTTACAGCTAGTCGGATCATCGGTGTAAAAGTAGGTCCGTCGAGCTTT
>CALNVZ010003433.1:30726216-30750296 GCA_940671915.1 Paracentrotus lividus
GGTAATGTCCTCGGCGGTGGTAATTGTCCGGGGGGTCCCTTACAAATGTCCTGTGGTATTCCTATGGTATTTTCCTGAATGTCCTGTGGATTCAGTATGGGTATTTCTAATTGTCCTGTGGTATTCAGTATGGTATTTTCTATGGTAAATAAGAAATACGCATAAAAAGTACCATAGGAAGATACACACAGGGAAAAGGTCCATAAGTACCATGAGAGTGCCTGTGGACTGCACAAATACCATATGTAATGCTATGCGTATTGTTTTGCAAATACATAATGTAATGGTACTTTCTGTATGGTTTTTTGGCCAAAACCATATGATATGGATAATTGCTGTTATGGTTTTTGACAAAATTCAATAGTATGGTATTGCTTTATGGTTTCTTGGCACAGAATACCATATGTATGGATATTGTTTATGAGTATTTTTGGCACAAATACATATGTATGTTGCTGATGGTTTTTTTGCACAATACCTATGTTATGTATTTCTGTATGGTTTTGGCATAATTACCATACGAGGGGTATTGCTGTATGGTTTTTTGGCACCAAATACCATATGTATGGTCATTGCTGTATGTTTTTTTGCACAAATACATTGTTATGGTATTCTGTATGGTTTTTTGCATAAATACATAAACGTACTGGATATTTGCCTGTATGGGTTTTGGCACAAATACCAATGGTTGGATTTCCGAATGGTTTTTGCACAATACATAGTATGGGGTTTGCTATTTTTTTTTACACAAATACCATATGTATGTATGCTGTATGGTTTTTTGCACAAATACCATATGTATGTTATTGCTGTGTGGTTTTTTGCATAAATACCATAGATATGGTAATTGCCTTATGTTTTTGCACAAATACCATATGTATGGTTTATTGTGTATGTTTTTTTTTGCAATACCATAGTATGTATTCTGCTAGTTTTTTTGGCACCAATACCATAGTTGGATATTGCTGTTGGTTTTTTGGCACAATTGCCAGTATGTAGGTATTTCCTGTATGTTTTTTTACCAAATACCATGTTCATGGTATTGCTGTTATGGTTTTTGCACAATACATATGTATTGTATGCTGTATTGGTTTTTCTGGCACAATACATATTCGTCATGGTATTGCGGTATGGTTTTTTTGGCACAAAACCAATATGTATGGTATTTGTGTGGTTTTTTTGGCAGTAGCAGATACCAGTACAGCGAAGTTACCAGGAGAGCAGCACCATACAGATTACCATACTGCATACCATCAGCAGTTCCCACACATCGTACACGGCAGTACCATACAGCTAGTACCTACAGCAGAATCATACAGTAGTATGAAGCTTATGGTATCATTGTTGAACTTTAGCAAAGACAGGCTAATTTCTCAATTAAGTGAAAATCGACAGCCATGTCAAGAGATGTTAACTTTCATGTTAGTACCACACCAGTTAATACCACCACGCAAGTACCAACAAGCAGTACCATACAGCAGTACCATACGACGACCACACACAGTATCATACAGTAGTATGTTAGGCTTTAGGTATTCATTGTGACTTTAGCAAAATACAGGCTATTCTCAATAAATGAAAATGACATCCTGTCAGATATTTTTTTTATTCTGCCTCAATTTTTTTGTTTTGTTTTATGTGAAAGTTCCAATGAACCGTTAAGGTCCATGTGTCACCAGTCATGTTGCGGGCTATAGTAAAAGGTGGAGGCGTTATTTTGGAGGGAAGTTGATCACATTTTTTATACATGCATGAAATGTGTACAACCATGAGTGTGCAAAACTCACATTGTAGATAAATTATCAGGCTATTGTCTGTGAAGTTTCAACTTTGTGTGATGCTCATGCTATGCTTGTATGCTAATGCAAATATATTTGAGTGAAGCTAGGGTAAGGGGTGGAGGATCCTACCGGGGGGGGTATCGAGGCCGTGTTGAAAGCTAGGGAGTTCCATTTGTTGTACTTTTTTAGTCTTTGTTGCATTATATCTTTTCAGTCTGATTGGTCGTATGGGATGGGGATTGGGTTATATCATTCTCTTGGAATTATCTTGGTTCTAGACAGATTACCAAAGTAGATTTTTCAAACTGATTTAATCAATTAATATCAATAAACCATACTTAATCACCTATTTCCTCATAGTACAATGCATTGGAGCATCGAAAACATATGTCACATGCCTGTGCATTTATATTAAACATAATGTGCTTTTTCGCCATTTTCTTTGCATGCATGTAGATACACAATATTAGTGGAAACAAATTTCTCAAGAACATGTTGTAATTTCTTGCAATAAACTTGTTGTAATCAAGTGTGAAAGATAGGATTATGCACTTTTGGCACTATTAAATTTGGCTCCTTTGTTGCACCCGTCGTAGCCGTGGTTAGGAACGTAATCTGGTGTTACCAAGTTTATATTTTTAGAAGCATAGTGTCAATGTAAACATTCCAATGATTCATTCATTGGTACAAAAGATTTAAGTATCATTCGCAAGTAAATTGTGACTTTTAAACACCATTTCCCAGTAACACTCTGCATAGCTTTTATGAGACACCCTATACAGCACAAAAATATGTTAATCATCTTCCTACCCAAGCCTGCTTTCAATAAATATAAACTTTTATACCGTGTTGACTTTACCACTAAAAACTAGAGATGTTTGATATGTGACAAGTGTACATTTTACAAATTTTTGTGATTGTTACGCATTTGCACCCAACTCATGACATGTGGCCTTAAATCTGCACACTCCAAACGGCACGCGGAATGGGAAATATAGACTCGAACGGAAATAAGGCAGTCCTCAAATTATTTGTATACCCAAAATTCGAAAATAGAATTGATCTGATGTTCACCTATATACAGAACACTATGGACCAATTTTAAGAAAAAAGTTGAACAAGAAAAAAACTATTCCACAAGACATGGTATATCACCTGAAACCATAGTGTAAATCGTAATCATTGTAATTTATTCTGTTTGACTGTGAGCGCGAAGCGGAACTGTAATTTTGGCTTTATTAATAACAGGTAATCATTTTCACTAGTGATAATCACTACCCTATAAGTGCCGTCCACTGAGGTCGTCTATAACGTTCTAACGGTTCTTGCCCGTTCTTTAAAAAAAAAATGCTGAACGGGCTTTTGTCGGGTTGAGAACTGTATAAACTTTGAAATAATTCTTTGAATACGATATAGGCAGTTACATTTAAATAGTTCTCGTTACGTTGTTCCGTCTTTATCGCGTCCGCAATACGTTGTTATCCATGTTCGGACGCCGGGTAACGGCTCGTTCGCTCTATACCGTTCGTTAGCACGTCCAAACCGTCACTAAAGTGCTATGCGCAGCATGATAAAATAGCGGTACCATGTTCGTAGTACTCCTTCGGTTCAGAGTAAGCTGCCTCTTCACCACCGAGTCCTGGTCCGGTGACCGGTACGCAAACCGTCTCAAATCGCTCCGATGAGCGTCCCAATAAAACCGTACGGTTGCGTTCCGGCTAGTACAGCATGCATTACCTCATATTAAATCATATGACGGGTTTTAACACTGTTGTATGTGCCAGTCTTCATTTGATAGTACACGCCAAAGCATTCGACGTTTTTGCCGCATTGTGGGAACCGAGAAACGGCCCGTGCCGTACCGGACTGCGACTCGGTGTGACGAGGCTTAGAGTCCTCCCGTATTAGACGTTGTCACTACATCGTGTTAATTTTAGAAACATGAAGCAGTCGATTTTTTGACATGTTGAAAAAAAAATCGAAATGCCTTTCCGTTCTTCCTTTCGGGGCCCGTTCGCCAGTGCGAAAAGATGTGTAACCGGCTGTACTAGATTCAAAAGGTTCTGTACTAAGTTCAGCTCCGTTTGTAACAGATCGAGCCTGTTCACAGAACTACCTAGGAACGCAGTGAGAACTAGACTCAGATGTGACTCGATAATTATTCGACATGCCAGTTCTGTTTAAAAATTGGAACGGTATGTTTCGAAGTACGTCGTCCTTCTCGTCAGAGTAAGTCTACCCGTTAAGAACCGTTTTCACACGATTTAATTTAGAACTTGATAATTCAGTATACATCTCGTCTTTGTTAGAGTCCTGCACATGTTTACGAAGATTTAGATACGGCAATTTCGTTTGTAGTAAGTCCCATCTCGTTCAGTTCGTTGCCACCCCGTTAAAATTTTAGGACGAGATGGGCGCCATATTCCGATTTATTTTGAACATTTTTTGAAAATCCGCCGAGCTAATAGTCCATGAAGTTCGTAAACAGGTCGTAAGAGTAAAATTTACTACGTCCACTCAGTTTTCACACAACGCCCGTTCTGGCAAAATTTGCAAGGACCCGTTAGTAGGAACGAGCTCAGAGTGTAGGGCGGATAAAGAAAATAAATTCCGAGGCGATGAAATCTCATTATCAACGTTTACAAATGATTTGTTTGTAACCCTTTCTGAATATGGTCACTTTCTATAACTATCGGATATGAAAACAAAAATTATTTTAAAGAGATTTAAAGTTTATTCCTTTCACATGTTGGAACAAGTGGGCAAATCGCAAAATCTATCCCAAAATACTATAGAAATAAAACGAAAATGTGAAGCTTTAAAATCTAAAGGGACACTCCCCCCGATTGCGCCATTTTGAGAGGGAATTAATTAATACACTAGCATAACGTTGTAAACAATAACAAATAAAGTGAATATAGGGACCTGAAGATAGATTTTTAGTAATTATGGAATCTGGGGTTCTTTTTTGGAAGCGAAGCGCGAGCCCCCGAAAAATTTGATACTTTTAATGCATCAACTTGTAAATTTTACGCACACTGCTGCCTCTTCGTCTATTATATGTACAATATTTATGTTAAGCTCTGAGAACGGGTGGACGCCTTCCAAAAAGCACATCGAGGGGGGGGGTGGTGGGGGGTGGACATCGATGCGTGCCCCCGTCCACCCGGGATCGCCGCAATACCTACCGTCTGGTGGTATGCCAAATGATATTTTTTCTAAGCGATGTTCTTCATGCGGCGGTCACAACTCGCCGTACCTGCGACGTGGCAACTCCCTACATGGATTTCGTAGAAATTCGCTGCAGCGGATGAGGACCTCGGGTACAATGCATGTACACGCTGCCAGAAGTTTTTACAATCCATTACTATAGAATTGCAGGAACGCAGAGCTGAATTAGGACCTTGTGGTGCACTGCACATGCACGAGGCTACGTCGATGGCACGTGCCCGTAGCCTACGACGAGTTAGTGAACCGGCATAAGAATGCTAAGTGGTTTAGGACCAAGTCGACTTGATTAGGACGAATGGAATAATTAACCAAAATGGGTAATGACAAACTGATTGAGCAAATCCACACCGGATTGAACCAAACGGGCATTAGTCCCTCAAGTGATTATGTTAGTTTATGCTGAAGTGTAGTCGAGATTGTTATTCCCTGTAGTACTTCATGTGGTACTATCGGTAATTAGCTTCATTTGCATACAAATGTTTTTTGTATGTTTCACAAATCAGTGTTTTTGTGAAACTTACTCATTAACTAGTAATCACTGCATATTAATATTTTCTCTTAGGAATTATATTTCCTAAACAACAAATACATCAAGAGCGATATAGTTTGACATTGCATGATTTACTCAAGAAATATAGAAATACTAACTGTGACCAAATATTTTTGCTACGATAGTGTATACTAACCAGTGCTTATGGGCATCTTCGGGTTTGTCCTGCAGCAGTCATGGTGATAACGGCGGTGTGTATCCTGGTATCGTGTTAACGGCGAGTGGTGTCCGGTTAGCGTAAACGGTAGCGGTAATCCTGTATCCTTGTTGTGGTATTGATGGGACATTAACTTAGTAAACTCCATTGCTTGGGTGGGTACTATTTTTGCTGTTATGGTACTGCTGATATGGTAGTCGGTCTGATATGGTATTCTGTGCCAGATACCATAGGAATCCTGTTGTTTGTGCCAAAACCATAGGAAATCCCTGTGTATTTGTGCCAAAAAAACCATAGGAAAACCCGATGGTATTTTGGGCTTGATATGGTTACACTGTATGGTTTACGGGGCGGTGTGTTATTTGTGCAAAAACCATAGAAAGTCTGTGGTATTTGTGCCAAAAAACCATGGAAACCCTGTGTATTTGGCTGTTATGTCTCCTGTTGGTATTTTAGGTGGTGATTGTGCCCCAAAACCATAGAATCCTGTGGTATTTGTTAGCCAAAACCCATAGGAAACCCTTTATTTTTGGTAATATGGTACTCCTGTTATGGTATTTTACTATGGTATCTATGTGCCAAAAACCATAGGAATCTGTGGTATTTGTGCAAAACCATAGGAACCTATGGTATTTTGGTGTTATTGGTACTCCTGATATGCTATTTATGTTGGTAATTTGTTGCTGCCCAAAAAACCATAGGAAATCCTGTTTGGGATTTGTGCCAAAAAACCATAGGGAACCCTATGGTTTTTGGGCTGTATGGTACTCCTGTATGGTATTTTATGTAGTATTTGTGCCAAAAACATAGGAAAATCCTGTGTATTCTGTATTGGTACCATTGTCTGGACCACACGTATTTTTGACGGGTATTGTCCGGGAGGTAATTGTCCAGGGGATTGTCCATAGAAACCGTTTTCTGTGCCCTATTAGGAAAACACTAATGTCAATGCCGTATTCGTGTTACGTGTTTAGAGTTCTGTACGGCATGACAATAGAATCGAACAAATAGCACCGTACAGAAAAAAACTCCCGCCACGAAAAAAATCCTCCAAAACGTGTACAACTTCCGTACAGCTGAAGTTTCTCGTGCACTAAATGCCAAGATAAAACGGAATCATTGGAAATAATGACGCAACAATGATTGTTTGTAGCCGCTTATATCCTTTCTGATGCGCCGAGTGTTGTTGCATTGTCGTGTCGTCATGCATTTTTAAATAGCGTCTTATCTCATAACAATTCATGGCGGGAACGGGAACAATTAACCCCAGGAGGGTGGAAGGGAGTTTTTCTTATTGATAACTCCTAGAATAGCTCCACGAATTTTTTCTTTCACAAATGTGAGTGATCCATATTTGGCCAAAAGCAATGAAACGGTTGTTGAATTTGATTCGATATCCACTTACATGCATGCGCATGTACGTCTCAATGTTAGTGTGTCATTCGCGCACCAATTTTCCTTATTTATATTTGTTATGTTTGTTTTTCCTATTTTGGGAGGCAAAGTTGAATAATGGAAGGGGTGAAATTGTAATTTTCCACTATTAAATATTCAACTTCTTACAGAGGCAACATAAACATAAAACTCAAGTTCCATTACATAATCCACTCGGGTCGAAATCCCTAACATCATTCAAATAATATAAATAATATGGACCTTTGAAGAATGGCTGAATTGTTTCCATTCTTTTTGATGTGTATTTTTTTGTACATGTTGTATGTATGTATGGTTGCTCGCTATATTTAAATGGAGCGGATCTATTTATTTGATGAAATTAATCCTTAACAAGGTATACATCAAAGCACGGATTATCTTTCTTGAGAAGCTAGCGGTTCCAGGTTATTGGCTGGACATGGACAATGACACAGACAACAAGGGTTTCAGATCAGGTGGAACAATTGCCTGAATGAATACTGTTTATATTTGAATCCAATTGCATAACTGTTGTTGCTATCAGCTGACAAACACGTTTCTTGTCTCACATAGCAACACACTAATATATGACCAAAAAGGAATCGAGTTGGGGCCTATTTTATGGTCAAGTTGCCATTAAAATTCAGCTAGTCTTGAAAAGAAAACATAGTTACATTTTCAGTATAAAAGATAATGTGTTTTTTCTCCATCTGTAGAAATTAATGACGTAGGCCTATAGGTGGATCTGACCGTCGCGGAGATGGGCTTGAGACTCTAACATTCGGAGACTCTCCAGATAATTGTTTTATGTATATCAAGACGTCTCCACGACAGAAAAAAAAACCACACAGATTCTAAGATGTTCTATTTTCCTCGACTCTATGAGATATCCGCGTGAGATTCATGAGAGTCTGTGCGACCACTTTTAATCTTCCCCGACAAATCAAACGTATCAAACCCGTCCCCAAATCATTCTCAAATCGTTCTCTGGGCAAATACCTTGAGATACCACCATAAGGTGGGTTATCTCACTTTGTTCCCGCGACTTGGATACGTCCAGGACGTCTCCGAATAAAATACTTTTTTTCCTGTCGCGAGCATTTTGCGGCGATCCGGGGGGACGGGGTGGGGTGGAGTTCCCCCTCCCTCGATTTTTAAGGGGATCGTCCCCCTTCGATTTTTAAAAAAATGACAATTTTATGTATGATTATGCTGGTGAAGCTAATAAAGATAGGTATTAATGTATATCAATACAATGCTAAAGTATTTTAAGCAGAATTTCTCTCGCGCTTCGCGGCTCGCAATCCATTCATTAGTTGTCTGCATAATGTGCGGAGTATGCAAATTTTGGTGTACTATTTTTTCATTTTGGGTGTTTTGTCCCCCCCCCCCGCCTTCCCCGTCGTGACATGAAATCGCCGCGCTTGTGCGTGGGAATATCTCGGAGACGTCTCTGAGACGGTCTGCGACAAAAAACATCCAAAACAATTCAACCTTTCTCATGTATCCAAACTGTTCCAAATCCGTTTTTCCCAAGCTAAATGACATCGTGATTGCACATGTAGTTATGTTGGTTTTTGCGTCAGTTGTCCTTTCTACAAAATGGACAGTGTTCCAATACCTAACTTCATCGTGTTCGGGAAACTGGTCATTTTCTGATGATTAAATGCAATTAATCTAAATCGATGGTGGAGAGGTTCATATAATGCACCTCTATGAACACGTGTTTGGAACAACATTTAACTTCAAGTTAACGAGAAAATAGATAATTAGCTATCTCCGACATAAAACCCGCAAAGCCATATCAATTCTAACCACCTATACCCCTAGTTTAGGTTCTATAGAAATGCTGTGACATAAGATCCCGCAATGACGTCATCCTGAATCTTACTTTACGTACGAGTAGGGACGCACGCTTCACTGCACGCTTCATAGGAAGCGTGCAAAATCAGGCGTTGCATTATCGTCCATATACCTTACTATTTTCGCTGCGGACAGGCACAACTCTAAACACCGCAACAGAATACGGGCCAATGATTTAAGTAGGAACATAACCAAAACCTCCAGATGATCTGAATGTTAAACTATTGAAATCAAAACAATTTATGTTAGTAAGACTTCACAATGTTTTCATACTCTGTCGGTCCCGGACCATGAATGCAGTGTGAGAAATTGTCCTGAGTTTAAACCCTTCTCGTTGGGAATGGAGCCGCCTTAATAATAAAATATTATAGGTATAGTGTACAAAAAAAATAATATAAATAACTGATTTTTTGTATTCACGTACATAAACCTTCGTTTATCGCCATTAGACTCCAGTAATCCATTCAGTACCCATAACTCACATAACTACTCTCACACATACTGAAAAGCAAGCATTGCTTTCTACCATCGGATCCACAACTTACGTATCATAACGACATCCTACGTACCGCGCCCCCCCCCCCATGCAATAACACGAAAGTCAAGATATTCCAGTGCCTATGGAAATGCCCTATATCTGAATGATTCAACTATTCTTGTATTCGTTTTTTAATTGCTTTTTTTTTGTAGTCCAGAGGCAAAAATAATTCATTTGTGATTTCTGTTTAGTTGTACTTACAGAGTGGTAAGTTTAGGCAGATTCAGTGAAATTTGTGACTCGTGACTCTGATCTGCTTGGTTGTTTAAGGCTCTCTGTGACAAAAATGGCTGTATACCATAGAAATTTCAAATAAGAACTTATTATGATAGACTGCATCACGGTTCATGACGGTTGTAAAAGTTGACTAACGGTATAAACTCAGCAACAATATACAGCAAACGATCAGTCCGGTTAAATATTTTGAAAAGGGCTTGAGAAGAATAATATGCTTTAAAAAAAAATGCACATCCTTTGATTGACGTTACAGTGTGTTAAATTGACAAATTTTTGAGGAAAAATATCTTCATTGGTGAGCAGTGCGGTTGGGACAAAAAAAAAAAAAAAAAAAAAAAAAAAAAAAAAAAAAAACGGAAAAAAAAAGAAAATACAATTGCAAATTAAACGTCAGTCATAAATTACCATTATGCTTATAAAAAAAAAAAAAAAAAGACTTTACAAGGCCAAGGTTAGGCATTCACTAAACACAGGGAGTCCAATTTGGAATATGTCATTGTGATGCAGCTCTCTATTAAAAATAAGTCTAGAATTAATGAATTTAAATTAAGTTCAACGGATAATAAAGAAAAAGGGAGGAGAGGAGTAATGATAAGATTTGAATTATACTAATACAAATTTCTCTAAACAAAAATAGTGAGGAAGAAGGGTGTTTTGGGTGTTTTTTTTTTTTGTTTGTTGTTTGTTTGTTTTTGTTTTTTTGTATAGACCGACGTATCTGTAATTATATGTTATTGAAACAAAATTTAAGAGAAGATGCCAAGATTAGAGGGCGGATGTATAAGAGTATAAATAATGTAGGTACATTGAGACGGTAGCAAATAAAAAAAAAAACTTGCTATTGGTACTCGTATACTTACATAATCTGAAGATCTTTCAACTGTGACAGCGAGTTTTGGGCGATATTAGGCGATGTTGGTTGTTGGCTCAGGTTCCTATAAAAGAAAAATAGGGACGCATTAGCCAAGAAAAGCAGCGTTATTTTGATTAGAGAAAGAGATTTTTAATTTTTCGATTACGAATTTATTGTTTAATTGCTTCTTTGTCGTTGTTGTTTCTGTTGTTATTTTATTTTATCTAAAAAAAAATCGGGGTTGTGGGTGGTCTTGACATGTCATCAATGAAAATACAGTTAAAATGCCAAATTGGTGCAAAATAACATGTATTGGTCCGATTAAATTTGTTCTGAGTTAACGATCAACGTCTTTGATCGAAGTATGAGTGATGCTTGCTAATGCGGGGAATGCGATCACAAATTGGCGTCAGCCAAGATGACAACACGGATTTGATCTTTCAGGAGATAACTTGTGCTGCCTTTCCTTCTTTCACGAGAAGGGAGGGGCTTTGGGAATTGTCTATTCGGCGTGGATTCTGAATTTAAACATAGAAGGGTGTGCATTGTATTAGGTATTTGCTTACAGAAATCTAAGCGGGCTGCCAGCAAGGATTTTACAGGCTCGCTTTGAGAATCAACTCTATTTGGTTCATGTCCAGTCCGATGTACACCAGGTTTGGCATGTTTTCCAGTGGCGTCGCTCGAACAGACCTGAAGCTGTTGTTACTTGAGGCTCCTGAATGTATGATAAGGAGATTTAGAGTAAATGGTTGACCTGAAAATTAAACCTTGCCAAAGGGAAATTAAGAGTCCTTAATATTAAGATTATGATAATAATGATAGCTTCTAAGTTCAGGCGCTACGATCATGAGTTGCCCGCTCAGCCTTCCGAATTGGCCAAATTGGTTCACGTGGTCTAAACTTATGGAGCAAGATCACGAGAAAGGTTAACACTGAAAGATAACTGTTGTCATGACAGAATAAAATTTGTCATTAATGTGTAAATTTAACAAATTTAATAAATTGTCATACAAGATTTCAATTATGATTTTCATGCACCATAAACATGACGAATTTTAATGTGTCATGAAAAGTAGGGTCCTAAATTGACAAACCTTTTATCAAAGTTTGTCATTGCTACATTTAAGTTCCTCATTCTCCATGTTCAATTGTTTTTTCATCACAATTTGTACTGGCATGTTTGACGAATTTGTACATTAACAGTAGAAAACACAATCTGTAATAATACCAACCAATACAGATTTAATATTCTTTGTCCAGTTAAAAGAACCCTCGAATTCCTGATGGAATACAAATTCAGAAATACATCAAATCCAGTCAAACTTGCCAGCAAGTAAACATTTTATAAATAGTTTACTTAGTTTATTTATAGAAGGAGCGCCAGTACGGCTTGCCTTCAAAATACATCCGTGCAGAATGTCATGCCTGCGTCGACCTGCCTGGGCCAGCCCGAGAGCACCCGATATTCCGATCTTGGTGGGTTGTGCCTCGGCCCCTACAGCGGGTTCTCGCTCCCATCTAAAGAAATAGTTTACGCTTTTTCGGATCTACTCAAGCTCTTGGCTGCCTTCGCGCTAGCTAAAATCTAACGGCGGAACCCGGCCGAGTAATTTCGAAGACGTCTGATTATGTGTTCGGGGTTTTCCCAAATCTGTCTCGTTCAGGAGGAATGTAATTGACCAATTTTGGCGTCAACAGGAATGTGTCTTGTTTTCAGCAAATAATTATTATATTCGTTATGCCGACTTAAAATCGTCATTTCTACATTGACTGCGAAGAGGATTGTCAATTACGTTTGCGAAGAGTCGGTCAGCGCAAATAAATCAGTCAATTGCCGCGAAAGTTTGTTTTTGTCAACGTACCAGTTAAACTTGTATTAGTGCTAGATCATATTTTTTGTTATGTATACTACCATGAGTTTGTCATTTCAGCAGTTAATATCGCAAAACAAATTATTTTACCCCGTTGACGAATTTAAATACTGGCCTTGTGACAAAGTTTCTTTTCAAGTGTATATGGCTCCAGGTTCCCATATTGAACTTCTTATCTGGCTTGGGATCGAAATGCATAATAAGCGTTTTCAGTCAACCATGCAATCACACAACTCTGTCAGCCTCTCGAAAAACTAGACTTTCAAACAACTTATTATCAACTCCCGGGTTACCAGTAATCGATCTGAAGATTTACCAGTGCTCCTCAAAAATGAGTAGAAATACTAATAAAAATAACAACCCATTAAATGAACCTAATTTTAGTAATTTCCTTACGCAATATTAGAATCGATATGACACGTTTTATTACTAATCGTTATTATACAACAATATCTTAATAAAATACTTAAACAAAGTTCATAGAAGTCCAGAAAAATTTCCGAGGCAGGTTTTTGAGCAGATTATATTTAGTTTCTAGATGGAAAAGAACAGAAAAGTAAATCTTGACAAATCATTTATAACAACAAACATGTTCTTTCAATATTTTGTATTTTGGTTTTTTTTTTTTTGTCTTTTACTTTTATTCTTTTTCGTCTTTTTTTCGTATTCATTTATTGTTTTGTTGTTGTTTTCTTTAGGTCTAGGGGACATCAGTGCTAATTGGTACTGCTTCTGTAGCCACATAGCGATATAGGTATTAACAAATACAATGGATAAGCAATATATAATGGGTAAAGCCAGATAAAATAGGAGATCATTATTTTCCAGATTAAATATCAATATGCTCGAGTATTACTCACAAATTTTGTGTTAACATCGAAGGGAGGGTTGGAACCGGCTTTCTGACGCGTATATGATAACGCATTAGCGTGAAAAATCCCTGCATATGAAACAATGACAAAACAGACAGACGCAAATGGAAAAAAAAAAAAAAAAAAGCATTGTAACCTTGGAAACGCGATTCATTTTTTCATTCTCTACTATGAATTCATGCAACTTATCATCACCGCAGGAAAAAAGGAGGTGCGCTTCTTTCAAAGATCTGCCTCCTCTATATGGTTGTTAAGCCTCCAATGATTTCCAGATATCTTTGATAACAAAGGTGCGCAAAAAGGACCTGATGCTCCACTATCCCCTATTATTATTCTATTTTGTCTGCCCCACTTCGTTTCAGATACATTCCAGCATGTTGCTCCCTCTCAGAATGTCTGCCAAATCCTTTCTTCTTCCGTCATCTGATTTTTTCCCTCGAGAGTTTCGTTCATCCATTCTGTACTACTTCTATAATTTTTCAAAATAATCTGTCTAACGATTTTCTTTATCTTCTTTGGCTATGCTTTTCCCCCCATTATATCAATCCCTTCTTTCTTCTACTTTTTAAATCGTCAATGACCCATATATATGAAAACCTTATGGGCCTATATAACTATGTACTGTTCCATATTTAATTGTTGAAAACTAACTTTGTAAGGTTTTATGAATATTGGCCCACGTCTCAGTTTCATACAAAGCGAGTAACCTAATTAAGCATCCACCTTAATACAGCCTCCTTCTAAGGTCTCTTTTGTTTTTGTTTCTTCGTTTGTATGTTTTCAATAGCTTTTAGCTGTATTTTGCTATTGTATTGAAAATGACATGTTTAATGCAATTATAAGCTTTCACTTTCGATTTGCTAAATTCAGTATTTCGGATGATAAACTTGTATAAGTGAACTGCGTGACAAGTTTAACGTTATTTATTGTGATGTTCATATTACCTCGCTATTATGGCGAGTTCAAAAGCCTCTGGAATTCCTCTTCATATTTACTAACATACATTGCATTGTCATCTCTCCTATATCCCCTATAGATACAAATATTCTACCTTTGTTGTACATTTTTTTTTCATTGATAATGGCCTCTGTCCAATACATTGAACACTAATTGGTGAGAGTGGGCATACATTGGTCGAACTCTTTTCCAATGTGTCATGTTCAGAGTCTGCTTGGTTTTGCCATGTACTCCGTTTTCACGTATCTTATACTTCGAGTTACTATTACTATTGTCAGGTGTACTTACGCTCTATTAACGCATTCACAGTCAGTCATTGGTTGGCATCTTGTTAAACCACTGTTATGTATAATTCCTGCGAAAAATAATCATAGAATTCATACATATAAACCGATAAGACACTTGTCGGTTCTATTATTTTAAACAGAAAACTACACAACAAAAGCAAAGAGAAAAAAATATATACCCATGCTTAAACAATGTAAGATGTTAAATGTTGCATCTCCAAGAAATGACTGTTTGATAACTCCCTTCGTTAAATTAAATAAATGTAAATTGTATTATGATAATGTGTGTACATGTATTTATATTACATATCTGCGATCTTCAATCATTTGGGTAGGCAGCTCACAAAATGGATGGGATAGGGGCGTGTTGAGGTAAGAAACATCGGTAGATGAGGATTGAAAATAGGAAGCTCATTTTTCAATCTTGACATTACTGGGTTTAACTTTATGAGTGTGTTAAAGATCGTAATCAAATAAAATTTATTATATATATAACAGATTAAAATAACAGAGCCTGTTGCGCCCAGCCTTGTAAGACTTCTCATCCCATATTTTCCCATTAGCATGAAGTTGAGTGTTTTCAAAAATAAATGCTGCTCTTTAAAAAAAAATACAAAAATTACAATGCAAACATCTATTCCTGCTATTTAGTGGGTGGAGGTCTTAGTTGAGGTCAGGTTTTATGTTTGTTAGAAAAGACGGATAAATAGTCTAGACTTACACACGTTGCAGGGAATCACAATTCCCTGATTTAAATAGTTTGCCAGTTATTAACCTTTCCCACGACCGCAGAGTAGATCTCTCTTGATGTATGTAATAAAACAATAATAATAAATTTGTTGCCATAGATTGTTACAAGACATTAATTGTATATAATTATGAATATGTCAACACTACTCTATTTAAAATTTTCGTAATAACACAAGAATCGGTCTAAAACCAAATAAACATTCACACTGGTGGAAACACGCAAAGTAAGCCAATGTGAATGACCCATATCAAATCGAAAGGCGAATTTATGAATTGACAGGGAAATCTATACAATATGCTGCCAATCAATAGGCCTAAGCATTCATTATCAGTTTGCATTAACTTATGCATATTTTACATGCATATATGAAAATGTAATTGTGAATATTTTGTTCAAATTTAAATCATCCTTAAGTCATGGGTTAAGTTACAGATAGTAAATTGAAACCTCCGAGGTTAAATTTTACAATTATAGTTTTGATACTTACATACTCGTGACGTTTGAAACAAAGTATTGTGTGATTCCATTCTGAAAAATCCTTGTTGATGTGATGCTGTGTATGAATCATATTTAGGACAAGACAAGGAAAATTAATTTGAAAAATATGGCGTTCGTTATATTGTTTATAAAGATTGTCAAATTAATTTCTGGCATATATATGAAAAAATAAAATATGAAATGAAATAAGATAAGAATCAATATTATTCTATTTTCAATTGCAAATGATGTGAATGATTATGAGGATTGCTTTATGTCGAGAATTATTAAACAAATAATAATTAACGCCTTTAGTGATATTGTAGTTATTTTTTTCATAGGGAATTTAGTCGTTCATTTTTACTTACACGGCCTCCTGAGAACAAATGGTACCTGATTGAACAGTACAATTCAGCCAGTACAAGCACGTCCAGTGTATTTATCATTATCTACGCCAGTAGCCTCCCTCTTCGGGCTCGAGGTTCTATGTGACCAGAAGCCCGACCAATGATCATCTGTGAGATATAATACAACAATATACAAGAGCAACAGGAGACGACATAAGCTATGGTGAAAATTAAAGCTGAGAGGTGACGACCAATTCACATCTCGCTCAGATTAGGCTGGAAATTCGGCATCACCCGGCTACTAGAGAAATTTGAACAAGTGTTTAGCGCCTGAGTATGAACCGGTAGAGGCAGGGAAAAAGAAGCAGGCGCCACCATGGGCCAATCTGTATTTCACGCGCCTTTGATATTTAATTGAACATGTTTATACATGACATAATGCTAGAGAGAGCAACTTAATCTCTAGAATTGGGTATATCTAACACTTTCCAAGGTCACCATATGGGGCGGCTATTTGCAATTAATGACAAATGTACAAACTTGTATCAAAATCAGTTTAACCCGTTGTGTTCTAACCCACATATATGCGGTGAGCACAAATAGAGAACATCCCTTTGTGTTGATTGTTTATTTCACTATATGCATGAAATATATGAAACTTTATATAATTCAAATTATTAGACATTGATATATTAATATGTGTTTTGTTTCATCTTTAAATGAAAACAATTGTTGCAACCATGCTTGACAAAACGATTCATCTGACTTTGTAAAAATTATCAGTACTCAACTGGTTAAAACTCTAAGTACCACATGTTCTGGTCTTTTATGTTTCATTCTTCCTTCACTGAAAAAAAAAAAAAAAAAAAAAAAAAAATCGCGTATAAGGTCCACAGGCTTCTCGTCTACATCGAAGTGATGCAAACATTACTTTATTATATCGATTAAGAGACGTCTGTGTTACAATGAATTTTGAATCACATTAACTTACCGCCAAATGGGATATCGGGTAGGTCATATCTGTCCAGCCAGGAATCTTTAGCCCACCATTCCGCAATGCCAGGGGTTATGAGAGCCAGGAACATTGACAACCCGAAAACTGCTACCTCCATGGTAATGATAACCTGTTGCGATAATATATCAATGGTAACACATTGATTTGTGTTATTGGATTGGCAGACACTGTTAAAAACGCCTGTGTAAAAAAAAAAAAAAAAAAAAAATGCACAACTTGTTTAAAACTTTTACACAACCGCTGTTACTATAGGAACCATTAACTCTTTCGTAACGTCGATCATTACACAACACCTGTTATTAAAGATTAATTAACTGTTAAATTTTGTTTAAAATAAGTGTTCATTTTCCATTGTAATTTATGTTTCAGTGATATGCTACAATACATTTTTTGGAAGATACAAATTATCATGCTGTAAAAATGAATAAAATTAATTCTTAGCAACAATCAAAATTATAATGTTTAACCATTTCCCTAGACAATTGACCTAATCCTGTAACCACTAACTTGATATTAACTGAAGAATATGAACTCTACCCCCGAGACGAATTTCATGGGAAGAGGACTGAGTGGGCCGTGGTTGGCCGGGTAAACAGAAAGGTGCCCCAAAATGTGACAAAGTGCCTAAAATGGGCATCATGGGGGTCAACAAAATCGCTAGGAAGGGATGGAGAACGTCCAAGAAATAGCCAGGGTCAATAAAAATGAAAGCGAGGGCAAAAACATTCAAGAAATTAAAGCCGGAGCGAAATGATGTTGCTCGAGCGAAAAAAGGGTATTCCACCTTTTGGCGAACAGTGTAGAAATGTCGAAGTTTAGTGGTAGATGTAAAGGTCGTAGGTTCGATTCCCGGCACCAACACTTAAGTCCTTGGGCAATGCATCGTATCTCCATTTGCTTCATTCCATCAAGGTGAAAATGGGTACTAGGGAGGAAGATAACACATAGTGGCCTGCGATGCCTGACAGAAAACAGTACAATCTAATGAACGGATATTTGTTTACTGTAAATCGTTTTGAGCTGCAACGGGAAAAGCGCATCATAAATATTATTATTCCATTGCTTGTAATTTTCGTCTGAAAAGGATAATAGTATTGCTCTTCCCTGAATTATGACTGCTCCAAATTGAAAATAGGTTCAATAGATTCCCGCTTTAATAGCTTCTCAACGACTTCTGAACCGCAAGGAACTGATTCAAAGAAACATGTCAACATGTTAGGTTGGCTGATATACATGCCATCATTGAATCATTATTGAATGTTCAATAAGATTTTGATATGCGCCATTTCATTATTTGATATATGCATATCTAATTCATATAATTAAGAGAATTAGGAATTGCTACAGCGGTCACGCTAATTTTGAGCCCTATTGAGGTTCAAAGCTGTAATCGGTGGGTCTTACGGTTGTATTACTCTACACTGTAAAAGAGGTGTTGTTTAAAAAAGTTGCGTGAGATTCTTAAACAACAGTTGATTAAACTTTAAACAATAAGTGATGTGTAATGACTTTACACAAGAGTTAGATGGCTCCTATAGAAAACAGCGGTTGTGTAAAGTTAATTATATATTTATTTTGTTTTCACGAAAATAACGTGAGTATTCCAACAGAGTGAACACAAACCATCAGGATTATCTAAAGTATAGTATAGTATCATCAGCATACATATAAACTGTGCTACTGTGTACAGTGGTGGTATCCCTTCACTGGGGATGCAAAGGTCGTGAGTTCGATTCACGGCACCGGCACTTTTTCAAATTTTCAACAACTTTCTTTAAACAAGTATGTTGTTTAAACTTATTTTAAACAAAATTTAACAGTTAATTAATCTTTAAATAACAGGTGTTGTGTAATGATCGACGTTACGAAAGAGTTAAATGGTTCCTATAGTAAACAGCGGTTGTGTAAAGTTTTAAACAAGTTGTGCATTTTTTTTTTTTTTTTTTTTTTTTTTTAAACACAGCGTTTTAACAGTGTCTGCCAATCCAATAACCAATCAATGTGTTACCATTGATATATTATCGCAACAGGTTATCATTACCATGGAGGTAGCAGTTTTCGGGTTGTCAATGTTCCTGGCTCTCATAACCCCTGGCATTGCGGAATGGTGGGCTAAAGATTACTGGCTGGACAGATATGACCTACCCGATATCCCATTTGGCGGTAAGTTAATGTGATTACAATATTCATTGTAACACAGACGTCCTTAATCGATATAATAAAGTAATGTTTGCATCACTTCGATGTAAGACGAGAAGCCTGTGGACCCTTATACGCGATTTTTTTTTTTTTTTTTTTTTTTTTTTTTTTTTTTTTTTTTTTTTTTTTTTTTCAGTGAAGGAAGAATGAAACATAAAAGACCAGAACATGTGGTACTTAGAGTTTTAACCAGTTGAGTACTGATAACTTTTTACAAAGTCAGATGAATCGTGTTTGTCAAGCATGGTTGCAACAAATTGTTTTCATTTAAAGATGAAACAAAAACACATATTAATATATCAATGTCTAATAATTTGAATTATATAAAGTTTTCATATATTTCATGCAATAATAGTGAAATAAACAATCAACACAAGGGATGTTCTCTATTTTGTCAGCCCGCATATATGTGGGCTTAGAACACAACGGGTTAAACTGATTTGATACAAGTTTTGTACATTTTGTCATTAATTGCAAATAGCGCCCCCATATGGTGACCTTGGAAATGGTTAGATATACCCAATTCTAGAGATTAAGTTGCTCTCTCTAGCATTATGTCATGTATAAACATGTTCAATTAAATATCAAAGGCGCGTGAAATACAGATTGGCCTCATGGTGGCGCCTGCTTCTTTTTCCCTGCCCTCTACCGGTTCACTACTCAGGCGCTAAACTACTTGTTCAAATTTTCTCTAGTAGCCGGGTGATGCCGAATTTCCAGCCTTATCTGAGCGAGATGTGAATTGGTCGGTCACCTCTCAGCTTTAATTTTCACCATAGCTTTATGTCGTCTCCTGTTGCTCTTGTCATATTGTTGTATTATATCTCACAGATGATCATTGGTCGGGCTTCTGGTCACATAGAACCTCGAGACCCGAAGAGGGAGGCTACTGGCTAGATAATGATAAATACACTGGACGTGCTTGTACTGGCTGCAATTGTACTGTTACATCAGGTACCATTTGTTCTCAGGAGGCCGTGTAAGTAAAAATGAACGACTAAATTTACCCTATGAAAAAAATAAACTAAATATCACTAAAGGCGTTAATTATTATTTGTTTAATAATTTCGACATATTAAGCAATCCTCATAATCATTCACATCATTTGCAAATTGAAAATAGAATAATATTGATTCTTATCTTATTTCATTTCATATTTTATTTTTTCATATATATGCCAGAAATTAATTTGACAATCTTTATAAACAATATAACGAACGCCATATTTTTCAAATTAATTTCCTTGTCTTGTCCTAAATATCGATTCATACACAGCATCACCATCAACAAGGATTTTTCAGTATTGAATCAACACACTTTTGTTTCAAACGTCACGAGTATGTAAGTATCAAAACTATAATTTGTAAAATTTACACCTCGGAGGTTTCAATTTACTATCTGTAACTTAACCCATGACTTAAGGAATGATTTAAATTTGAACAAAAATATTCACAATTACATTTTCATAATATGCATGTAAAATATGCATAAGTTAATGCAAACTATAGATAATGAAATGCTTAGGCCTATTGATTGGCAGCATATTGTAAGATTTCCCTGTCAAATTCATAAATTCGCCTTTCGATTTGATAATTGGGTCATTCACATTGGCTTACTTTGCGTGTTTCCACCAGTGTGAATGTTTATTTGGTTTTAGACCGATTCTTGTGTTATTACGAAAATTTTAAATAGAGTAGTGTTGACATATTCATAATTATATACAATTAATGTCTTGTAACAATCTATGGCAACAAATTATTATTATTTGTTTTATTACATACATCAAAGAGAGATCTACTCTGCGGTCGTGGGAAAGGTTAATACTGGCACTTTATTTAAATCAGGGAATTGTGATTCCCTGCAACGTGTGTAAGTCTAGACTTATTTATCCGTCTTTTCTAACCATAAACCTTGACCTCAACTAAGACTCCCACCCTAAAATAGCAGGATAGATGTTTGCATTTGTATTTTTTGTATTTTTTTTTAAGAGCAGCATTTATTTTTTGAAAACACTCAACTTCATGCTAATGGGAAAATATGGGGAGAGAAGTCTTACAGAGCTGGGGCGCAACAGGCTCTGTTATTTTAATCTGTTATTTTAATAATAATAAAAATTTATATTGATTACGATCTTTAAACCACTCATAAAGTATAAACCCCAGTACATGTCAAGATTGAAAAATGAGCTTGCCTATTTTCAAATCCTCATCTACCGATGTTTCTTACCCTCAACACGCCCCTATCCCACTCCATTTTGTGAGCTGCCTACCCAAATGATTGAAGATCGCAGATATGTAATATAATAATCATGTACACACATTATCATAATACAATTTACATTTATTTAATTTAACGAAGGGAGTTATCAAACACGTCATTTTGAGATGCATACATTTAACATCTTTACATTGTTTAAGCATGGGTATATATTTTTTCTCTTTGCTTTTGTTGTGTAGTTTCTGTTATTAAAATAATAGAACCGACAAGTGCTTATCGGTTTATATGTATGAATTCTATGATTATTTTCGCAGGATAATACATAACAGTGGTTTAACCAAGATGCCACCAATGACTGAATGTAATGCGTTAATAGAGGCGTAAGTACACCTGACAATGAGTAATAGTACTCGAAGTATAAGATACGTGAAACGGAGTACATGGCAAAACCGAAGCAGACTCTGAACATTGACACATTGGAAAAAGAGTTCGACAATGTTGCCCACTCTCACCAATAGTGTTCAATGTATTGACAGAGGCCATTATCAATGAAAAAAAAAATGTACAACAAAGGTAGAATATTTGTATCTATAGGGGATATAGGAGAAGATGACAATGCAATGTATTGTTAGTAATATTGAAGAAGGAATCCAGAGGCTTTTGGACTCGCCAGTAATAGCAGGGTAATATGAACATCACAATAATAAACGTTAAACTTGTCACGCAGTTCACTTATACAAGTTTTATCATCCGAAATACTGAATTTAGCAAATCGAAATGAAAGCTATAATTGCATAAATCATGCATTTTCAATACATAGCAAAATACAGCTAAAAAGCTATTGAAAACATACAAACGAAGAAACAAAACAAAACGAGACCTTAGAAGGAGGCTTGTATTAAGGTGTATGCTTAATTAGGTTACTCGCTTTGTATGAAACTGAGACGTGGGCCAATATTCATAAAACCTTACAAAAGTTAGTTTTCAACCAATTAAATATGGAACAGTACATAGTTAATAACTAGGCCCATAAAGGTTTTCATATATATGGGTCATTGACGATTTAAAAAGTAGAAGAAAGAAGGGATTGATATAATGGGGGGAAAAGCATAGCCAAAGAAGATAAAGAAAAATTCGTTAGACAGATTATTTTTGAAAATTATAAAGTAGTTAACAGAATGGATGAACGAAACTCTCGAGGGAAAAAATCAGATGACGGAAGAAGAAAGGATTTGGCAGACATTCTGAGAGGGAGCAACATGCTGGAATGATATCTGAACGAAGTGGGGCAGACAAAATATGAATAATAATTAGGGGGATAGTGGAGCATCAATGTCCTTTTTGCGCACCCTTGGTTAATCAAGGATATCTTGGAAATCATTGAGGCTACAAACCATATAGAGGAGGGCATCTTTGAAGAAGCGCAACCCCTTTTTTTTCTGGGTGGATGATAAGTTGCAATGAATTCATAGTAGGAGAATGAAAAAATGAATCGCGTTTACCAAGGTTACAAATGCTTTTTTTTTTTTTTTTCCATTGCGTCTGTCTGTTTTGTTTCATTGTTTCATATGCAGGGATTTTTCACGCAATGCGTTATCATATACGCCGTCAGAAGCCGTTCCACCCTTCCCTTCGAGTTTAACAAAATTGTGAGTAATACCTCGAGACATATTGATATTTATACTGGAAATAATGAATTTATGCTATTTTATCTAGCTTTACCCATTTATATATTGCTTATCCATTTATTTGTTAATTACTATATCGCTATGTGACTTCGAGAGAACATTACCAATATAGCACTGTGCTCCCCTAAAAAACGAAAACAAACAACAAAAACAATAAAATGAAAACGAAAAAAAAGACGAAAAGGAAATAAAAGTAAAAGACAAAAAAAAAAAAAAACCAATACAAAAATATTGAAAAGAACATGTTTTGTTTGATAAATGATTTGTCAAGATTTACTTTTCCTGTTCTTTTCCATCTAGAAACTTAATAATAATCGCTCAAAAACCTGCCTCGGAAATTTTTTTCTGGAACTTCTATCGAACTTCTGTAAGTATTTATTTAAGAATATTGTTGTTAAATATACGATAGTAATAAAACTGTCATATCGATTCATAATATTGCGTAGGAAATTACTAAAAATTAGTTCATTAAATGGGTTTGTTATTTGTTATTATGTATTCTCTTCTCATTTTTGAGAGACTGGTAAATCTGTCAGATCGATTACTGTACCCGGGAGTTGATAATAATTGTTTGAAAGTCTAGTTTCGAGTAGGCTGAAGAGTTGTGTGATGCAATGGTGCTAAACGCTTATTATGCATTCTCGACCCAAGCCAGATAAGAATGTCATATGGGAACCTGGAGCCATATACACTGAAAAGATAACTTTGTCACAAGGCCAGATTAATTCGTCAATCGGGGTAAAATAATTTGTTTTGCGATATAACTGTGAAAT
>CALNVZ010003433.1:30761796-30795721 GCA_940671915.1 Paracentrotus lividus
TCACTTAAAATGGTGGGGGAAACAAACGGGACGTTTTATTTGATTGATTGGCCTTCGTTTTTTTTTTCTCTTTTTTTTTTTCATCTTTTAAAATTATTTTCTTGAATAAAGAATGAAAATATACTTTAGAGGTAGTCATTTCAGCTTGTCAGACATTACAAGGACTACTTGTTTCCCGATTCTGCCTTACTTCGCTCCCAGTCAATTCTAACAGCCCGTGCGGTGCAGTGTTTCGAAGCAATTAACTCGCTCGTAGACTGGTCGAAGATCTTAAAATTTATCGTAGACAAAGAAAAGGGGCCCAAAAATTATTTCTAGGAGGTGGAGATTTTTTTAATCATAAAAGGAATGATGAATCTATTTATTTTCCTCCAAACCTGTTAACAGATTTTTGTTTATACTTTTCCTAAAGAAATAATGACCAACAAGGTGCCATTATGGGCGAGGCGAGATAATAAGGAGCTCAGAGATAATAACAATTTATTTGCCACCAAAAAATCGAAGGTCGTGGATATAATCCAGGAACAATATAAGAAAATGTGAGACATTTACGGAAAGCTACAGCATAATCACCGTAAGAAACAGACTAATAGATGTTAACATATGGGTGGAAGAAAGTTGCATGAAATGCTTTTGCAAATACAAGGCAAATTACTCGCCATTGGCAGCGGCATAAAAAATTTATTTTCTCGGGGCCCACAGGTTTATTGTTGTCCAGAGGCGGGGCCCGGACCGAATTTAAAAGTGTGTTGGGGGGGGGGTCACGATGGAAAAGGGGCACTTTTTCCGAAAAAGGAGGCATAAAGGGAGAAGTATTGGGATAAATAAGGGTGCGCAGAAATAAATTTGTCTTTAAATTTATGTTTTTTAAGAATCTTTTTCTCATAAAGTCAGTTTCTCCTGCAGATTCTACTATATGAACGTATCGCGGAGACATCTCGGTGGAGCGTCCGGGTAGACGTTCTCCACGACAAGTTTCAAAATGTCGCGAGGACGTTCCGGAGACAGGTTTCATGGCGCGGATAGCAACTTTGGACGGTTCTTTTGAATTAACTATTACATATAGTACACAAGTTTAGCTCAAAAAATGTCGCGGGCAGCGTGACGGCCGCGAACGTGAGAGTACGCAGCCCTTACAGGTACAATGGTAACCATTTTTTTGTGTAATGAGAATTGTCATAATTTTAATGCGAGTATATAGCTTTATTAAGTTCTGAGAACCAGATGAAGATTATGAGGATTTACTTTTTATTTATATTTCAATTTCTTGTTTGGTTTCATTTCAGGAAGATGTTATCGCAATAGCTCTCTCATCAGAGAGAAGAGACCGAAAGGCTGTAGCGGAAAGAGCGAGCATGAAGTAACATTTTAGCATTAAATGTTTCATATACATATTTAGTATGTGAGGGGGAACAGCAGTAGGTCTACACGTGAGACGACAAGAGCCTCCCAAATAACGTTTCGCTATTACCGTCTTCAGATAAGAGATTGCGGGGAGGGAGAGGAGCCTGGATGTCAGAGGGGAGAGGAGTGGGAGACGGGCCTGGGAAGGGAAGGGGATTTTTCGTTAGCAGTATGTGACTAGAGAGTTCTTGACATAAAAGTGATATAGAAATCTTTGACGAATTGTTAAGTAATTTATGCTGTCAACTCTAGTGGTTTATTGGCCATTAAGTGTCACAATACACAATTTAAAAAATAACCTGCTCACTGGCGTGGATTTCTTCTGTGATCTTGACGGAAAACTACCTCGCTTCGAAGAAAACAGAAATCAACCTCGAGGGCTATCAGAAAGTAGACTTTCTGGTAATACAGGGAGTTCTACTTAACCTCAAATAGAAATAACGCAAATAAAGGGAAACCCAAATTAATAAAAAAGAAGCAAATACAGTGCGCAATATTACTGCTCTGTTTTAGGTTCTCAACCCTGCCAAAAAGTGGATGATCAAATACATTATAATTTGTACCTTGTATTTTTGCTCGGCCTCCCGTACCTTAGGGTCCCTAAAAATTGGCAGGACATGAAAGAAATTCGCTATGGTAATAGGAAGCCTGTTGTCATGGGGCCGGATAACCTCACAAATTCTTACCGTCGTAAGGGACTTTGGGATTTCAAGGAGTATAGGCGACAATCGCGGGCGTTATACAATGGCGTCCCAGACAAGAAAGAAAGAAAGAAAGAAAGAAAAAAAAAAAAAAAAACGAAACCGAGATTGGCATGTTTTAATCATACACTTTCTATCTTTTCATACCAAATTTTACAAGGGGTTATGTATTTCATCAATTTTAAAGTTTAGAAGACGGTCTCTTAACAATGTGGTACATTATGACAAAATCTAATATGAAGTCATTTTATGTTGTATGGGGATTGTAGTGAGTCGAAAGTAAGGAACATTTTGACAGATGTGGAAACGAAAAGTTCGTTTGGGGTGGTGATCTGAGAATTTCTTCCTCCTTCAAATCTACATTATTTATTAAAAAGTCCATTTCCTTGCGCATTCAGTAGACCCATCAACAATAAGAAATGTTTTAAAAAATCTGACACACCTTTTATGTTTTCTTCATTCTCATTGGTGCCGCGGTGTCCCATTCGAATATTTCATCCAAGACAGTCATTTTAAGCGGGCTTAGTAAACATTGTAACTTGATTTATACAGTTCTTTTCTCATTTGAGTGGGGCATCATCACGAATCCGAAATTATTTTGTTCCTCTGAACCTGTTTTCGGATCAAGACCAAACTTCTGGTTTGATATGAATTATTGAAATGCATTTGTCTCCATTTTCTATGGTAATCATAACATTAACTATGGTTTTTCCATAAGGAGGATTTTTGGTTGGTGACTTATTTAAGGGCGGGAAATATTTCGAATTTAGATTTTAACAGTGATGAACTCAAACCGCCCGCCAAACGAGACTTTTTGGTTCCGGTTCTCTTCAAATTTTTCGGTACGCACTCAAGGCGTGACATAGGCTCGTATGAGAGACGCTAAGCCTTAAATTGAAGGGTTTCATTGGTATGAATTTTTGACATTAATATTAGTTATGATAAACATCGATCACATCTCCGGGTTCGTTTTTGGCTGGACGCACTATGTATACAAGAAACCATCGACCTTGGATGACACCATCATCGATAGTACTTCAAACGCTCATCTTAAAATATTAAGTAAATTTTAGTGATTCCACCCTTATTTTATTTGCTCCAAAGATGCTACATTTGTTAAAAATAATGGGGCAATAAGACCAGAAAAGAAAATGATTTGGATAATGGATGTAAACTTTGTCTGTTAAAGATTACCCATGCACACAGAAAAAATTAGATTAAGGGGAGAGATTTGGACTCTAAAAAGATAATGATCATGCGTAAAAAATGTATGTGGATATATGAACAGTGACAACAACACATATTAGTTTGAAGTATTTGTCAGATATTAATAGTTGTTCATGAACTGGAACTTCTTTCAAGGGGATTTTAAAAGAACTTTAAAAATGTATGAGAATTTCCAAACAAGTGCAGGTTTGGCATTCAGAAATATTTAAAGATAAATAGGTCTAATTACAATGTCCAACGAGAATATATCCCTACTATGAAAGATACAATAAAAAATTAAATGATAATTATCAAAAGCGAAATAATTTAATACCGGCTAAAAGCAAGTCCAACATTTTAGGATATTCTGTCGGGGTGTGTTTTAGTGAAAGTACATAAATATTTTTATAATCTGCTTCAGCTAATTAATATGAACTCAATGTATAACGTCTATTTTGTTGATTCCCAATCTATTAATATTTATTACCTGTGGTGTATTAATGCGTGGTTAGACGGGTCCACACTGTCCCGATGTTGAAGCAACGAGGAACACGATGCGTGATAATGAGGTCTAGGACGTTCGCCAGCTTTGAGAAGTCAAGCTCGTGATGGGCTTACAGATTATTTCAATCTACTGGGTATTATATTAGGTATGTGTATAGACACGATTGCGAATTTTCTTCTTTTGCGGGGTGACTCTCTTGGTATATTACTGGTTACTATTCCCACAGTGAACAGCATTCTTTACGGAGTTTATGCCGGGTGACGAGGACACACGGAGGGTACACGAAGGCCGTTTTCTGCTTTCGTATCAGAGCAATTAAATTTAAAAATAGTGTCCATGACCGTGGCTCCATCCTTGCTCAACCTTCGGGGAAGGCGTATGCGGGCTTGACAGATACTATACGATGGCCTACACGATGGCATAGAGAGGGCGTTCAGAATGTCGTGTTGCATTTCGCATTGCCTTCATAGGGCAAAAATGCGCGATTGCTTACGATGCTTCTTAACGAAGTGACCTTCGCACAGTCAATCGGATTTTTTTCTGGCGTGACCAAAGATTTTTGCCGATTGCATCACGAATTTTTCGCTCGCCGAAGCTGAAAAAAATACTCACCGATGGTCATTGGTGGTTTTAGATGCTAATTATACAGGGCTGCTCAAAATAAAAATGGTTTGACGCAATTGGCACGGTGGAAAAACATTTTGATAAGTGAATTAATCACAATCTCAATACCTCTTCCAATATTGTCGTATAAAGGAGGAAAAATTCAAGGCTTTCTTTCAGCATTTTATTTATTTTATTTATTGTTCATCTCTATTTTTGGTGATTAGATCCTGAGATATTGATCAACTTTTCTATAAGATTAAAACAAAACCTTTATTTCTTATGCGCATTCATTTTCACGGGGTCTTATATTTGATTTTGTTGCATAGTGGCCACGAATTCATCAGGTTCTCTCAGCGGAACATAACATGGTTAATCCTGCATCAGTCCTTCGTCGTTCTCTAACAAGACCCCTTTTTTTTTAATTGGTACAGCTCATAAGGATCATTATTTCAGGAATTCAATCCCTTTTATTATTTTCCCTCCGTACTGCTCCATTTTTTTGAAACCAGTCTGATGTAATTACTCCAAAATGCCACCCGATGCCTTATCCTGATGGTCTCCAGCGTGTCTGGATCGAGAAAGAAGTAGTAGTAGCAAAACAAGAACTTTCTGAATAGTAATGAAAGTACAGTTTGACAGGCCACATGGTTTTGTTTAGTGTAGGCTTCTTTTAAAGTTGATATGTTTGGGAAAAAGAAATAGTATATATAATCACTACTATAATGCAACACTTCTACCTATATAGATGTCGAATTTGGGTATGCTCGAATTCCATGCAACATTATCTAAATAAATGTCCATAATTTCTATATAGGCATATCTGACTTATCTAGACTCTTCGATAACGAACGCCCGGCCTATTTTCAAGAAACGGAATTAAACGGACAAACGATTGCCCTTTCTATCGAGTACACTAACTACAAAAACGCCAAACCTTTTCAAAGGTACACCAAAACGTTTGAAAATTTTCTGTTAAGTAAGCTGATATTTAAACAAATAGCATTATTCATGACCTTGTATTTATGTGTTCACATGTTTGTCATTTACTGACAATAATATATTCTAGTATTATCATTAAAATAATAACTAACACACACATAATAACAATACATTGCTTGTTTTTCTTATACTGTCTCAGTTGCGCATCATCAAACATTATGCGCTATTACAGTAAGGAAGAGCACACGAAATAAGCAAAAAATATTCTAAAACCATTGGTATCAATTAAAGAGTATGCACGATAACAGTTCTAGCATATGGCTATTGAATTGATATGCGCATTTGGAGCCATGACACCACGCTCCCGCGACTATATGAAAACACTCCCAAAACCATCATCTCACCATTGATCGTCAAACAAGGTGATCATAATCCATACCGTGCAGAAATTCTGGTATTTCATCAGAAAAAATGAACGTAGCTTTTCCCATATTTATCATGGTTATTAGGAAATTTAAGAGTTTTTTTTGCCCAAAACCACTTAATGTCTTCAGTGCGGCAATTATGACCGAACTATTCAATTTTATGCGCATGTAAGTTATGACTGTATGATACAGTAGTATATGTTTATGGGATCTTGTTGATATAAATTGTCAAATTCCAATTTGGCGTGCATCCATCATGTTGGTTACACCAGGAACAACGTGTACATGTGTAAGGATAGGATAGGAAATAACCTGAATTGGTTGCGAAGTGCGCGTATCTCACTTCGGGGGACGTTTCGCGATGGAGAAGAGACGTCGGACGTATAGTCTAGAACGTAGCATAATGTAGGGCACTGTGTCTTCCAAATAGCTGCTATGCCCCTTAAATACTTTAGAGGTAGTCATTTCAGCTTGTCAGACATTACAAGGACTACTGTTCCCGAATTTTTCCTGCCTTACTTCGCTCCCAGTCAATTCTAACAGGCCCGTGCGGTGCAGTGTTCCGAGCAATTAATCGCTCGTAGACTGGTCGAAGATCTTGAAAATTTATCGTAGACAAAAGAAAAGGGGCCCAAAAATTTAATTTCTAGGAGGTGCAGATTTTTAATCACTAAAAGGAATGATGAATCTATTTTATTTTCCTCCAAAACCTGTTAACAGATTTTGTTTATACTTTTCCTAAAGAAATAATGACCACAAGGTGCCATTATGGGCGAGGCGAGATAAAGAGCTAGAGATAGATTAATAACAATTTTGATTTGCACCAAAATCGAAGGTCGTGATAATCCAGGAACATATAAGAAAATTGTGAGACATTTACGGAAACTACAGCATATTCACCGTAGAAACAGACTATAGATGTTACATATGGGTGGAAGAAAGTTGCATGAAATGCTTTTGCAATACAAGGCAAATTACTCGCCATTGGCAGCGGCATAAATAAATTTATTTTCTCGGGGCCCCAGTGTTATTGTTTCCAGAGGGGCGGAACCGAATTTAAAAGTGTTGAGGGGGGGGGTCACGATGAAAGGGGCACTTTTTCCGAAAAAGGAGGCATAAAGGGAGAAGTATTGGGATAAATAAGGGTGCGCAGAATATTTGTCTTTAAATTTATGTTTTTAAGAATCTTAATTGGCTTTGTATTTAAAGTAATAATAAAAAAGCAATGCGAGCGCGAAGCATGGGATGAAAATATTGAGATAATTGTGAATTACAGATTTTTTTTTTGGTGTCCGCGAGCGCGAAGAGCGAGCTGAAAAATTTAATTTAATTGTGCATAAATACCCTATTTTCGTATGTAGCGAGGGCGAGAGGAAGAGCCGAAAATGTGGGGGTTTTAAATCAATTTTAAAACAAAACTGTCCATGGGATTTTTCGAACTCTGAAAGGCTTGTATTTAGTCTAAAAATGGCCCTTTTGTGGTTAACAAAAGGGCACTTTTTGGGCAAGAAAAAGGGCACTTTAAGGGTTTAGTAAAAGAAAAGTTTTGGACAATGTCCCCCTTGCCCCCTCTTCCGGTTCCGGTATTTTTTTATTTGGGAAAAGACAAATGAAGCATTTTAAACTGTTTTGGGAGAAATATGAACCAGTTTATAATCCCATCCCCGAAAATTCAAAAAGGGGCAAGTTTCCCCATTGAGAAGTTACTAAAATGATAGACCCCAGCATAAACTATGGAAATGAAGGAAATATATTAGAAAAGCTTGCATTGAATAACTCATTTATGGTGTAGAGCGTAGCACTATGATGTGTTTTCAATCCTGATATATTAGTTTGGTCTAACATGTTCGTAGGCGCTATTCATGCACGGGACCCGGATCAAATCTTCTCAAGAGTCACGTCACTTTTGCTGGCTGAAAGGTCAGCGTGTCTGGAAGTAGCAAAACAAAACTTTGAGTACAGTTTGACAGCACATGGTTTGTATGTGAGCTTCTTTAAAAGTTGATATTTTGGGATGAAATGTATTAATAATCACTACTAATAATGCCACTACTACTTCTACCTATTCATAGTGATTGGTATTGCTGCAACATTATCTAAATAATGTCATAATATCTATAGGTATCTGGACTACAACCTTATAACGAACGCCTCGGCTATTTCAAGAAACGATTACAACGGACAAAGCGATGCCCTCTACGATACGCTAACACAAAACGCCAAACCTTTCAAAGGTTTACACAACGTTGAAATTCTGTAAGTAAGCTGAATTAAACAAACATTTTCATGACCTTGTATTTATGGTGTTCACATGTTTGTCATTTTACTGCACTTAATATTGAGTAATTTTATCATTAAAAAATAAACAACAAAAAACAATACATGCTTGTTTTCTTTCTCCGCGCATATCAACACTTATGCGCTTCAGTGAAGAGCACACGAAAAAACAAAAAATATTCTAAAACATTGGTATCAATTAAAAGTATTGCACGATACATGTCTACATCAATTGGCATTGAATTGAATGCGCCATTTTGGGCCATGACAAAACAATTCATTTCACCATTGCGTCAAACAAGGAATTCCTGTGAGATTCTGATTTGACAAAAATGAGATACTTTATACCATATAATCTATATTAGGAATTTAAGAGTTTGCCCAAACCATTATTTGGCAATTGATGTTACCGAATTTAATGCAGCGTGTAATTAGATACTAGTGATACCATATATATGTTTTTTAGATTTGTATATAAAATGTCAAAATACGAATTGCGTGCATTCCATCATGTTATGGTACACCAGGGACGTGTTACATGTGTTAGGAAGGATAGGAAACTGATGGTGGTATCTCACTTCACGGGGACGTCTTCGCGATGGAGAAGAAGACGTCGGACGTATAGTCTAGAACGTTAGCATAATTAGGGCACTGTGTTCAAAATAGCTGCAAACCCTCGTCTTCTAACTTCAATAAATTCGATTACAGGTTTCCAATGGCAACTGCACATTTCCTCTTTGGCTTGTGAGACAACGTATATTGTTGCAAGATAGATCTAATCCGTATCTAGGGCTTTCATATTATAGTGCACCCAAGAAAAAAATACTTTGAGAGCCTCTGCCATATTGAAATTTTATATCTTAAGTGACTTTGATATTTATTTCATAATAATTCCCAAGCTTTTATTCCATATTCAAGGTGTGTTTGCAAAAGAGTGTTATAAAATAAAACAAAAACATTGGTAGGGACAACATTTCTTAGTCTAAAAACACCAACTTTTTTCCTTATATTTGCATTTACTTTTTTATATGGGGTTTCCAACTCAGCTGGTTATCTTTATTCGTGCCAACAAATAATACACTGTCCACTTCCTCTATGATAGTATTCGTCATCTTCATTTCCCCTTGAGTATTAAAATGTCTGTTTCCCTCTAATCATCATGTAGTTCGTTTTGGACAAATTTACAGTGAGATAAAATTGACCCTAAACATTACTGCTGTTGGAATATAAAATAACTTACCGCTCAGCCTTTACAATTAGTTAAATAAAAATATGCTTCTTCTTTTTTTTAAACAAAGGGGGAAGTGGGGTGAGCCCGTCGACCCCTGGATCCGCGCCTCCAATTAAAGTGCTCGCTGATTGGCTGATAACTGACTTACGTTCTTTGCCGAGGCGAACGTTATTTCCCCAATTTCTTTGGTAACTAGGACAACCGCTTAATTTTGCACAAGAAAACTTGAAATTTACGCTTTCCTAGACTTCGTCCAGCTTTTTTTCAGCAATTGCCATTTGTATAACCTCTGCTCGCAGTACTTTAAGTATGCATGGGTTTGGGGTTTTTAAATATTTTGACAAATTCATCCTTCCACTTGCTAACGTTCTCGACTACGTCCAACGTCTTCCATCGAAAACCCACTAAGTAATCGTCTCCGCGATGGATAAAAAGTATTAGAGACGTCACTGATATTTTTTTTTTCCGTCGCGGAGACGTCTCTAAGGAACCCGACTCATGACCGACACTAACCCGAGCTATGTATTACATTACCACGAATTGTAGTCTATAGTGGTACAGCTGGTGTGGTCGAGTGGATAAGTCGGCGGACTGAAGATCACAAGGTACGCGGTTCGAATCCCGTCCATTCCACTAATGTCCTTTGGCAAGATATTAATCTACAATTTGACAGACTTTACCCAAGTAAGGTAAATGGGTACCGGTAGGAAGAAATTCCTCAAATGCCTAAATCGCCCTTTATTAGGGAAAAAAGGCTACAGCCGGGTAATAATATACTAAAGTAAGCTGCGCCACTGAATAGTTTATTAGATAGTCGGCGCATTATAAATGCTGATTCTTATCATTATTAAAGTGGTCTGCTTGGAATTTCACTGGTGTGACTCGGCTATTAAATTTGTGTCTAATCTTGCATTTTCCCCCATTTTTGTTTTATATTTTTTAGTGATTTAAATTTCAATCGTCTTCGCGGTATAAGCAATGACACCTTCTGCGAGCTTCATTCCCTGGAAACATTACTCCTCTCTGAAAACGACCTGGACGACGAGTACGTCGACGTGAATGCTTTCAATTGCCTCTCAGCACTCTTATCATTTGTAAGTTTAAAACACACAACGTTTGTGTGCTTTCTTGTAGGGGTCCAGGCTGTAATTCAAATGGTTGAAATGAAAAGTGAAATATATCAAGTATATCATTGAGAATTTCACCAAAAACAGATATTTTCCATTTAAAGGTGAGAACATACCCTAAATGAATTGTAACTGTAACCTAATAACACCCCCTGCTGCAACTGATGTGTGTGGCTCAGTGGATAGAGCGTCCGCCTCATAATCGGGAGGTCGTAGGTTCCGCGTGAGGCAAAAAAGACATTTACAGATGAAAGTTGCTGCTACCCCATTTGACATTCAACAAGCATATGACAAGAAAGGGATAGAGCAACTTTGATCTGGCGCTCTTCAGTGACTGCCTTGCCACGAACAATTGATTCGGTCAATAAGATTTGAAGCTTTCCCTCTCTTTATTCCTTATTCCTTATAATAACAGAGTTTGTTTACAAAATCGGGTAAACAAATGCCATTTCCTCTGAAGTTATAAAGTGGATTCAGTCCCTTTTCCTTCTAAGCTCTTCATTTATAGAATGCATAATAATAATAATTGATAATAATAATAATAATAATAATAATAATAATAATAATAAAATAATAATAATTAATAATAATAATAGTAATAATATAATAGTAATAATAATAATATAATAATTGACATCGTACTACAATAATAATAATAATAATAATAATAATAAATAATAATAATGATAATAATAATAATAATTGAAACTCTCAAGATGAAGATCAACGCTTTGAAACAACGAATCGAGAGATACACGAAGAGTAATGCATTCAAGCGACAGAACAAACTCTTTCATGGAAATAGAAGAAGTTTTTTCGTGAACTACGATCAAGCAAGAGTGAAGTTAGAGAAGCCCCACCGACAGAGGAAACGAGCAGATACTGGAAGGCCCTATGGAGAGAATGATGTCATTCACAAGAAGCTCCTTGGATACAGTCTGAAAAGGAGAAATGGGAAATGTACCAGCTCAGCAACTGACGGATTTGACATTATCAGAGCTTCAAAATATCATAAAGAGCTCACAGAACTGGAATAGTCCTGGACCAGACGGCCTGCAGAATTTCTGGATAAAGAAATTTAGTACCAGTCACATTCCTCTCCTACATGCCATCAATGACATAGTTAAAGGAATCACACAATACGAAGCATGGCTGCCAATCGGAAGAACATACCTTCTATACAAAGGCAATGACTAACAAAAGCCAAGAACTACAGGCCAATCACATGCCTCAATACCATGTACAAGCTACTTACATCAACGCTTGCACGGCACATTGAGCGGCATGTCGACGACAATGACATCATGGAGGTCTCACAGAAAGGCTGCCGAAAGGGGAAAAAGGATGCAAGGACACCTCTTGACAAATAAGGCTATCACGGGAATGCTCGTCAGAGACAAACAAATCTATCCATGGCATGGATAGACTACAAAAAGGCATACGACAGTGTACCACACAGCTGGATCATCAAAATTATGGAGGTGTATCATATCAACCCACACATCATACAGTGCATATCTGAAAGCATGAAGTTGTGGAACACAACTCTGACACTAACAAACAGACGCATACTCAATGAAGGTAGACGGAGTCGCGATCAAGAAGGGATATTTCAGGAGATTCATTGTCCCCCTTATTTTCTGTCTTGCTCTCAATCCAGTATCCTCCTCTTGCAAGCTACAAACTTCGGATATAGATATAAAGGAAATGATGTTACGGCGACAGTAAATCATTTGGTCTACATGGATGACATCAAGCTGTATGCACAAAATGATGATGAACTTCAAAGTCTGATAGCCCATTGTTAAACAATTCACAGATGACATTCGGATGGAATTTGCATTGAAAAATGTGCTAAGATTACACTTATCCGCGAAAGAAGGGTGGAGACAGGTGATATGCCCCTATCTGACGAGGAAGTATCAATCAAGGAACTGACGAATGAATCCACCTACAAATACCTTGGCATGATAGAGAATGACAGCATCAGCCACAACGTAATGAAAGAGAAGGCAAAGACAGAGTACAAACACAGACTGAGGCTCATTATGAATCTGAACTTAACGCCAAAAACAAGATGGAGGCTATCAATACACTTGCTATCCCGTGCTAATATAGTTTTGGAATAATAAACTGGAAAATCGAGGATATACGAGGGCTGGATATCATGACAAGGAAGCAATTGACAATGCACAGACTACACCACCCAAAAGCTGCTGTTGAAAGGTTGTATCTCCCCGGGACCTTGGAGGAAGGGTCTTCAGCAGATAGAAACGGTATGGAATATGGAGTTAATACAGCTTGCCAATTACCTATCCAGTCCCAAGGATACATTGACAAACATATCTCACGATTATGACAAAGCCCAGCTAATTTACTCAAGTACGAAACAAGCATTGAAGACATTGACAGATCACCAGATAGCTCTACCAGTGGGGGAAAAAGAGAGTACAGAACTGAAACGTTCCTTGAACAAAAGATTGCAGACAAATCTACAGCAAAACGTCTACACGGTCACCACGAAAAACAATCGAATCGCCAGTTCGTTGACAAAAGAAACACCACGATGGCTAAAGTCTGCTGGTCTGAAAGGAGAAACGGAAGGGTTTATATTTGCCATACAACATTAGTAATCAAGACACGGGCATATGAGAAATCCATTCTGCAATCAGATGTAGAGGACACGTGCAGAGTATGTGGGAAAAGAACCTGAGACTTAATGCATCTGGCATCAGGATGCCCCATCTTGGCCCAAACAGAAATATCAGCAGACATGAATAACATTGCCAAGCATATACACTGGCAACTTCTAAAGGATCGTGGGACTCAAGCATGTGACCATCCATGGGAACATCAGCCACAGACAATCACCCCGGCTGATAAAGTACCATATATTGGAACTGCGGCATAATGACAGACAGAGCTATCAACTGTAACAAGCCAGACATCATCGTAAGAGAGGGAAACAATGTTAACATCATCGAAGTATCCGTCCCTCACGACATAAACATCGCAGTCAAGGAAAGGGACAAGCGGCAAAATATCAAGACCTGAGGACGAGATCGAACGAATGTGGAACGCCAAGGCAGAAGTCACCCCGGTGATAATTGGTCACACGGGGATGGTAAAGAAGGAATCGAGAGTCTCATCACCAAGATCTCCCCGAACATCAAGATCTACGATCTTCAAAAAGAAGCCATTCTCGGCACAACTAGAATGATCCGAAAAACACTTGGACACTAAAAAGTTGCACTTGAAATCACTTGTGCTTTTTGTTAAAGCAAAGTCTTTTTAAGGAAAAATACGGACTTAATCCTGTTTATCATTAATAATAATAATAATAATAATAATAATAATAACAATAATAATAATAATAATAATAATACATGGGATTTTTATAACACCGTTTTCCATTTAAATAAAATGCTCATGGCGCTTTTACAAAGTAATACTAGAAAATACGAAAAATAGAACACAAGGATGAATGTCTGTCTTCAAGAATAAACACGATTGAACAAATAAGACTTAAGATTTGTCTTGAAGGTTTCCAATGAAGAGGAATCTTTCAGCTCGCTCCCTTTTTATTACGATTCAAAAGAAATAGTGGATCAATGACATTATCAACTTACTGATTGAATACGCTTGAAACTATGCACAGAATTGTTTCATTGAAAACAAAAAGGTGAAGCTTCAACAATCCAAAAATAATGGCACGTCATTTTGCCCAATAGAGTCGTAGATATGGTTCGATTTATTAACTGTCCCTTGATTGCATCATGAATTCATTATTTCAGTCTGAAATCCAAAATTGCTCGTTTGCCTACAATGACATTATTATTTCTTTTTCACAAAAAATGTGTATATCATGTATTGTTGCCGAAAAAATTGGTCTGCAGAATAAGTAATCATTATTTTACCAGTGGCCATATTCATAGAACCTCAATAAGTCTATTAAGCAACTAATATATTTTGAGATTGCGTGGACCGTAGTTACATTTGAGACTTTTTAAGGTTTTATGATTATGGCCCCAGTTGGATAACAGCATAATTTATTATTTTTTTTTTTTCTATTTTTATTATTTTTTTTTTTTTTTGCATTTATCTTTTTATGTTTTAACAGATATGATGTTGATAGGCAATATTGAATTAACAATCTCATCATGCTCATAGTATTAGACAACCTTTCTTATTAGCAAACGCTAGTCAATAGCCATACTATCTCATGTTGCCTTTACATTTGGTATACGATCATCGCAGGTTTGCGAGGAGGCATGCATATGTTCATTGTGTCCCTTGTGATCACATCTCAGGTTTGAAAGAAAATTGATATAGCTCTAACCGAAATTATGGAAGCTAAGATGATCGTGAAATTGTTAAACTCATGCATACCTACTGCACACAAAGGATATTTTTAGCATACCCCCTCCCTTTCAAGCGGTCAGGATATACGGTATTTTAGTGGCTCATTTCGGGGGGGGGGCGAATCATAGAATACATTTGAATATAGTGTTGGTGTATGTATGTGTGTGTGTGTGTGTGTGTATGTGTGGTTATTTTTTTTCCAAGAACCATTTTGATGACGGGTAGTTTTAAAATCTTTTGAAAAAAAATCCTGAAATAGGGTACCTAACATTGCATGTAAACATGATGAACCTGTGATAGAGAGGTACTTTAGCTGGCTTCTCCTCAGAAAACCTGTAATGGGGAGGGACACTTTGATGCACCTCTCCTTCCAAAATATTGAAATAGGGATGAATTGGACACGGCTTCGTTTTAAAAAAATAAATAAATGATAGGGGCTATCTCAATGAACCAGGAACGAGCATACTGTATGGTTGACCGCATGCGAGGGATGGGGTGGCTATTCTCCGACGATCGTAGAACAAACCTTAAATGTATACGAAGCATAATGCTGTAATGCATCAACAAATGTAGAGTTGTGTGTATGAATTTAATTATATTTTCATAACTTTTTTTTTTCTCATCTGGTTTTTGTCTCCTTTTGAAATAGGGATCTTTCAACTAATGCAATGATGTATGTGCCTAAATCGTTCGGAGTTGATGGGCACCTTGGCCATTTACACACCTTGTAAGAACATAAATTTTTGGTTATGACAGCTTTATCATGTTTATGTTATCTGATAAACTCATAGTTTTATATAATATTATAATCTACGTTGCATGTCCGTACAGCGTAGATATGATGGTTGCAATTAGCTTTTAAGGCAGAAGATTAGCCACAGCGGCCGTTGCAAAAGCCTCCATCATGTGGAAGCCGCCGCATGCGTTTCAGCAAAAAAAAACACCAAAACAAACAAACAACTCATATTTTTATATAATATTATAATGTACGCTGCATGTCCGTACAGCGTAGATATGCTGGTTGCAATTAGCCTTTAAGGGTACCTTTTTTCTGTGACCTTTGCAGAAGATTAGCCACAGCGGCCGTTGCAAAAGCCTCCATCATGTGGAAGCCGCAGCATGCGTTTCAGTAAAAAAAAAACACCAAAACAAACAAACAACAAAAACAAACGAAAAGTTACCCTGAAGACGGGCGATGCAGAATTTGTTTTTTGTTTCATTGTTTTGGGGCTTGTTTGTTTGTTTTTTATTGTCTTTTTTTTGGGGGGGGGGGGGTTGCTTAAAAAAAAGTCGTCGTCGAGTAAGCTGAACGTTAAAACTTACAAACTGTTGCGAAAAAAGGATTACATTCATATACATCGGATTTATTTTTTCTTGCTATTTATTCAATTAATATGCATCACTAATGTTTCTTCTTTTCTGACCATGTGAGCCCCATGTGACAAATATTTTTTCAGAATATTCACAGAAGGCATATCACACTATTCTCTTTCTTACTTCCCTTTCTCAGGCACTTTACTTACAATAAACTCATATATATTGCGACTGGAGCTTTCACAGGATTATCAAATCTTGATGCCCTTGATTTGAGTGATAACGACATTATCACAGTTGAGAACAATGCATTTCCTTCTTCGATCACGTACATGTAAGGATTAAAATCTATAATAGAAAAATGTTTTATTCTTTTTTATTGATGCGTCATTTGACCATTGCTTTAGTTCTAGCTCACAATATGAAGATTTTGATTCCAAAAAGCGCTAAATCCACTTTTACTGTTTAAGAGTAAATCAAAGTTTTTTTTTTTTACCACTTTCTCTTATCCATTGTAACTTATTTTGATATATATGATCGGTCTATCGTGTTTTGATTGATTAAATCATGTTTTAAAAATCTAGCTATAAATTTCGATTTTTAAGAATTTTTTATAATTTCAATTTTCAGGGATTTAGCTCGTTTTGGAATAATACCTCAGTCAAATGTCAATTTTAATAAATGAAATTCATCACGAAACACAAATGACCATTGCTAAATGACCATTGTGGATTTAGCGCCTTTTGGAATAAAAAACGTTATGGATTTAGCTCCTTTTGGAATAAAACACATATTTGTAACCATTTTTTTTTCAATCTTCCAAAATAAATTTTTATCCATATGCTGCATTTGATTCCCATGCCGAAGATGCACATATTTATCCTTTTATCCATTTGGTCAAATGTTCCCAAATGTTTGGTTTTCCCGAGCACTTGGTGCACATGATAATGAACGCACCCGTTTAAATTTAGTATTAATGGCCAGTATTTAACATGATACATCTTTAACGTGGAATACCAATTAATGTTACACTAATTATTAGGTTTTTCATGCCCAAATTCGTGAAAACACTACCACGGCTCAATTTTAAACTAAAATGAAAACTTTTAGGGCCATATACAGTCTGTATCAAATAAAATGGTACAGTCGGGAAACATTGTGGTGTGTTGTGTGTGTGTGTGTGTGAAATTTGTCGCAACCCGGTAATGTTGGAAATTCCCAACATTTTTTTTCTTCTTTCTTTTTTTTTTTTCAAACACTTTAAAATGTTTGACGAATTTGTCATATAATATAATATATTACCATATCATATATAATACCATACTGTTAGGATGTACTGCACAATCAATATGAACAATAAACATGTTCTGTATCTGTAAAAGCATTGTAGCTTTTGATTTAGGTCTGCTAAGAGCAAAACGAAGATTACGTTTTTGTTTTGTTTGTTTTGTTTTTTTTTGTTTTGTTTTTTATTATAATATCCAATTTTGCCCTTTTCGGCTGCGATTTAAGTTGAAATATATATATCATTACACCCATTGCAATGTGCTCAATTAAACAACAGCTTAAAATTGTAATTTTGAAATGCAGATGAGCCTCTCGGTATTAATATTTACTTAAAATTTTCCTTTCTGTTTGGTTTGTTCTATTGTTCTAGAGTTTAAATGACAACCAGTTTCATTTCACGCATGACGGCGCATTTCAAAATCTTACCAATCTTGAAAACCTTCATCTCAAATACATGAATATGAAGTTCCTGCCACGCACTGCTTTCTTTGGATGTTACAAATTACGCGGCATGTAAGTACAGATTGAGTTAAGATATTCAGGCCACAAAATATTCATATATTAAATTCACAAATCAGTTATATGAGAAAGTGAAAGAGGGCAAGATGAACATGATGAAGTGAAAGAGAGAAAGAAAAGTAGAGATAGCTTAAACATGACTATGTACTCTCCTGGCCATGAATAATTAGTCATCTCCTAAATGAAAACTACAAGCCTTTCAGTACATTGTTGTTTTTTGTTTGTTCATCATGTTCATTCTTGTATTTTGTATCCCATATTTAAAAGAATTTCACCACACATACTCAACCATTGAACACCAATTACCATACAGATTCCCCATCAAGACACCATTCACCATACAGATCTCACTCTTAAACACTTTATAAATAGCACCATTTACTATTGTAACTACCATCCATACAATTTATTTTAACTTTTATCAAACGTCAAAATTTATATTTCATAAAGATAAATAAATGCAAACAATGGGTGACTTATTTGAGAATTCGAGTGTTTTATATTAGACAAACATCTTCATTTTGAATCTTACCAAAACTATTCATAAAAAATGCATTACATATCATTAAAGGGATTTAGAAACTTTGTGAAGGTTTGATAGAAGTTGAATTGTGGGGCCACACATATTGTCAGGCAATGATGTTAAAAAAGCAACAGAAATAATTTTATTTTAGAAGTACCATTACAGGATTCGTAATAACTGAAAAGTATTGTTTTTCCGCAAAATATTTCAATTTAGATTAAACGCGGTGTATAGTTTGTTTGACAAAAAAGGAATTGGCACAAAACGATCAAATGTAGCTACACGTTGTCGACATTGCACTAAGAGATATGTGTGAGAGATCTTGTGACATTCCTTTCATTATTTCCGATGAATTTCATTGAAAGCTTTCGAATGACGCGTAATTTAACTGCCGTTTAGACCTCTACTGACATTTTCGCACGCCGGAGGTTAAGGCGTGAATTAGTGCGAAAGATATGTGTGTAACACCACACACAAGAGAATCCCCATTGGTTTTGCATGTGAGCGCTAACAAGAGACGGGTCCCCGACTTATCTTTGTTTATCCTTATATTATGAAATACAGACACTAAAACGAGATTTCAATTATGCTTTAGTATAGTTATTGGATTAAATCTTTCATAATTTATCTTAATGTGAATCAAAATTAATTTTCCTTTCTCCCGAAACTATACACCAGGTTTAAGCTCAACTAAACACAACACAAAAAGTAAGGTCCCCCCCCCCATTCAGATATCAATAAATTTTTAACCAGGACAAATTTAAAAATATATATAAACACAACACAAAAAGTAAGTTCCCCTATTTCAGATATCAATAATTCTTGAACCAGGAAGAATTGAAAAAAATCTTATTATATGTCCGATTAGGTAATTTTATTAGCTACAAGGTGACCGATTTTTAAAAAGAATCATCATGTCATGCCTCAGTGAGAAATGGTTGAATGCAAGAATGTCAATTTTTGAAGTTCACATAGCAAGGCGATTATGACAACTTTGATTAATGATTTCGGAACAATATTAAAACAATTTAACATCATGCTTGTACAAAAAGATGCCACATGCGTGCCCTAACATACAAAATGAGTTCATGGTAAAATTGTACGGTTGAATGAGCACTGGGTTAAAATTGGTAAAGCTGCAGTTTTTGTGAATTTTGCGTGGTATATTCGATCAAATTTAATTGAATCCCTGTTTTGGAAGTGTATTTCAAATTTTGCTAACAATTCACAGTTGAATGAACACATAAAACAATCTAAAATAGGCCATTTTTAAATAATGATCAGGCATTGCAGTAATTTTAGGCACTAAAAATCATCTAAATAACATTTTTTGGGGTTATGTTTAGAACCTTTGGACATGTGTCAATTATCCTATGGTATTAGTTTAAAAAAATCATGCTTCATTGAGCACGTGAGACTAGAAAACCTATTTTGTCATGAATGGAATAAAAATTGAATTTTCACTTTAACAGCATTTCTTTTGGGGGAGTACTTCGGAATTTATTATGTTTTTAATCCCGATGTTTTACGCCTCATTGGGCACAAGATACAAGAAAATCATGCAAATGAGAAGAAAGTTTAGGGCTCCGTCATGGTTCAGTGACTTACCGGATAAGCAATTTGAATCCAGATCATGGTAGTTGGTGACCACCTTAAGCTGTGTCTAAAGTTTCATGGAATAACTCGAAGTCAAATGTACAAAAATTAACAATGAAAATATGCCAAATTTCACTTTTTGCTTAACTTCTGTACACAAAGTCAGTGGGGGAGGCAATCATTATCTGACAATATTGTGAAATTCGGCCTAAATTCATTTATGATTACTGTTCATTCTACCATGAGTTATTCCATGAAACTTGACACACAGCTTAAGATGGTCATAAACTAACATGATCTCGAATCAAATTGCATATCCGGTAAGTCACTGAACCGTGACGGAGCCCTAAACTTTCTTCTGATTTGCATGATTTTCTTGTATCTTGTGCCCAGTGAGGCGTGAAACATCGGGATTTAAAAAAAATAAATTCCGGAGTACTCCCCCAAAAGAATCGTGCTGTTTAATTAAAGTGAAAATTCAATTTTTAATCCATTCATGACAAAATAGGTTTTCTAGTCTCACGTGCTCATTGAAGCATGAATTTGTAAATAAATGACATATGATCATTGACACGTGCCTACAGAGTATAAACTCAACACAAAAATGTCATTGACTTTATTTTTAGTGCATAGAATTACTGAAATACCTCTTCGTAATTCTAATATGGCCTATTTTTTTGTTGTTTCATGGGTTCATTCAACCGTGAAGGAAGTGATATTTAGGAAGTGAACCGTGACATTCGACGCACGTTTCCTTTCCGTATGTTGGGAAGCACGTTTTGCATACATTCTGACGTGTAAAATGTTTCAAATCTGAAAATGGGTCCAAAATCATTGAATCAAAGTTGTGATTTCAGGCTTGTGAACTTCAAAAAATGACATTTTTGCATTCAACCATTATTAACTGAAGCATGACTTGATGATTTTTCCTAAAATTCGCTCCCCTGGTAGCTAATTAAATTCCCTACATAGACAAATAATTCGAATTTGTTTTTTTAAATCTTCCTAGTTGAAAAATGATTGATATCTGAAATACGGGGAAGTTTCTTTTTGTGTTGTGTTATATGTCCGTGAAAGCAATTTCATTAGCTATGTGACGATTTCGAGGAAAAAATCATCATTTCATGATGAATTAAGTAATGATCAATTAAAAAATACATGTCTAATTTTCTGACGTTACATGCCGACTATCACATCTTTGAATATATGATTTCTGAACAATCGTTCAAATTTTCGAACATTTTTCGTAATAAATTTTTAACCGCGAGAAAGCTATGGCCGCGATATATTTGAAAGACTTTTCTTGAGTCTCGTGGCATCTTGTAAAGCCAGTAACGAACTAAACAGCCTTGTAATATCCCCCCACCTCAAGTCTTAACTACTCATTCTAACCCTGATTCCTAACACCATAATGCAACATCCTGATTGTGTAAGTACTTATAATTCAGGCCTATTTGAATGAAACACACTTTTTCAAACTACTTCACATGAATTCACACCTGAAATTGTTATTGCTAAGTCTCAAAAACATTTTACTTTCCCAATACAAATTAAATTGTAGCTTTATTTTTACCCTGTTTTTGTTACATAGTTAAATCATCAGGAGGCATACTTTAAGACTAGCTATTTATAACACACAGTCAATGCGAGTGGTGCTTCTTCAGTTCGCTCTTGCAATTCCGAAATTTGCGACGCCGGGTACTCCATCCGTCAACCTAAAATTGCTCAAAAACGTGATTTCATGTACAAAGTCCATGCAAAATTTGAATAAAAATTACATTTATGTTTATTCGAGTCTTAAATCCAAATATACTGTTCAAACATTGGCAAATGGCGACGTCATTTTTGAATTCATAGCAAAATTGGACATTGTTCGACAGCTTTGATTTCCTATAACTTTGAATGTTATTTGAATACTATAATAGTCATTGCTGAAATTTAGTTTCTGTTGCAATTTTTTTGAGGTTTCCCATTATTTTTCATAGTTTACTGGGAAATAGCTGGAAGAGATGAACATCATTCAATGAGCTGGCATTCTGTTACTTTTATTCATTAATTCTTTAGTTTTTCATGTTATTTTGTTTTGTATTATTTTGTTGTGTGAATGTGAATATATATGACTTATTTATATTAACCCTTTTGAGCGGCGGGCCTGTGAAACGCGATTGTTACCCCTGCAGCGGAGCGATTATCTTGTACACTTACAATGTTATAGAAATTTGTCAGTTTTGTGCTATTCATTACTCCTTGCATTTAACTCAGTCATTTCATGATTTGTAGTAAATGTAAACATAGAAAGGGGCAGACATTTTTTCTATCTAACACTGTAAGGCATAGTCATTCAAAACCAAATATAAGACGCGTTATTTTGGTAAAGAAAAACAGGAATTTTTGGCAGAAGTTCCGCTTTCTTCCTTTCAGTAGATTCACAATGCAAAATGCGTAACGCATGTGCAGCACGCGCGGTTCCGATCGATAAGCCAACTGGAATAGCACTTGAAAGAGGTCCTGTTCTTTCAAATTAGTTCTATAAAAATATAGGATTAAAGATCATTAAGCGGCGGCTTCGCACCTCTGGACAATGGCACCTGAACTAAGCCACCATTCATAAAAGCGGCAGGTGTAAGTTTTAATAAAAATGAGAACTTTTAACTTATAATACCTACTGCATTTGACATACTTTATCATTCATTACATCATTATAATTACAACCAAAATAGTTGAAGCAAATGTCAAATAATCACCCCTCTCATTATCTGATAAGTATATATAACCTAGCGAGAATCGGAAAATGAACAGGACTTAATCTCCATACAACTAATGTTTATATTATATCTATAATAATTGAACATTGTTTTAACGCCCTTAACCTTTTTGTTCCTCCCTCTTCTCATTCTCAATCTTTATCTCTCGCATTTCTCCTCTCGAGCTAGCTTTATTTGATTATTTCTCCCCTCCGGACGCGTACGCGTACGCAAAAGTTAAGTCGGGAATCGTTTTCTTAATGTAGAAAAATTATAGGTAATGTGAATGAAGTGAATTGTTCTCGATTTTTTCCCCGTAATTGGTTATTTCTTTAATGAGATGTTCAAAAATGAATATATCTTTGTCCCTATTCCCTCAAGATATTAGCCAAAAAAGCTGATGAAAAGCTGAAAGTTGTCAATATATTGGGAAATTTCTCGGCTTTGTAGAAGCCCGTCGTCGCAGCACTAACACCTCGCTCGCTTTCTGTAGAACCCGTCGCAGCCAAAGGGTTAAAATCCTATTATTACAACGATAATCATGTTAGGTGACAGTTATTTATATTCCACAATACTAAAGGAATCTTGCAACACGGATTAATGAAAAGTCATTCATGTGATAAATTTGCGTTTTCCATATCAATCATCACTCGCATGAATAGAATTTTAGGTTTCGCAAGATCAACTTCAGTGTCCATAGAGCAATGTAAACGAGCATAACATAATTATTTTTAAGGAGGAGCAAAGAAAGTGCATGACACTCGCTCTTCAATTTTCTTTTTTTTTTTTTTTTCACTCTCATTTCCATCACATGTAGTGCAGATAATTCCTCTGTGACGTACAATTTGGTTGATTCATTTGTCACGTCACAATCAACTTCAGCCCAAATGAGTTAGGTCCTTCGCGCTAAATAAATTGTGCGCACTTTAATTTGTACGCTTTTGTTACAATAAGACCAGTTTTACTAACAATTCAAAATGTTATGAATACTTTTTTTCTGGCGACATAGTAACAAGGTATTCAAGCAAACGTAAATAAAGAATGAACTACAATACATGGAATCCAGTTTTGGCATACATTAGTTGTTAATATGTCGGGCAGCCTCTGTAAGGCTTTCAGGTTGTCCAAAGAACAACCCTTTGTTAAAAGTATGCATAAAATTTGAATATTTAGTTAAAACTGGTCTATTACAGCGCAGGCTTCGAATGACCTTGAGTAGATTTTTAATGCCGGCGGTCCCAACAACATCCAGTCGTGGCTATAACGGGGCATGTTCCATCGCACGACTAGACCTGCTCCCAGTGCATGGGGAGATGCATACGCACAGGTCCTGGGTTTTCAACTTTCTCTGTTCTGCGCGATTCCTGCGTTTCTATAGAAAGGGTATGGGTAAAACTTTCTGTACGTCGTACATGCATTGTTACCTCAAGGTAAAACTCCGCTGCACGAATTTCCATTCTACGAAAATCCATCGTAGAAAGAGTTTGCACGTCCGAACGGTACGCGCGCGAGTTGTGAAAACCGACGCATAAAGGATCTAGGACCAAACCATTGTGGGCATTTTTTAAACAAAATATCTTCCCCTAGCTTTTAAAATGTTTAAGATGTGGATATAAAAGCACAAAAATTACTTTACCTCTTATCAAGTGACGAAGGGAACTATCACTTCCTCAGCAAGCAGATGTAGCACTCTATATCTCCCATTCAGCTTTGCTTCGGAGGCGATAGCTTTCCAGCTTGCCTGGGAAGTGATATTTTGCCTATCACTTGTATCACACAACTGTAAATATTCCCCGCCTTTACTCTTACTTACTACCTTTTAACTTAAAACTTTTGTGTGTCTGCAACATCGGGAAAAGTTCTAAAACTATTCATCCTTCGCCTCCCCGCCCGGGGGGCCCGCTCTCTCAACATCAACTATCTGGTGTTATCGGTTTTTGTTATTGTTTTGTTTTTGTTTGTTGGTTTTTTTTTTTACGATTGCAGTAAAAAGCAGTATTTGGAAATGAATATCTCTCGCTTGCAAATAAAAGGCAATGTTTTAAAGATAATAAAAAAAAAAATAAAGATTAAATACAACAAAAACTGAATTTTTCTTGAGATGGGATACAACGATTTAACGTACCATCGAACCAGGGACCTTCACACGATCGTATATTTGGACTGTGTACCTGTATGGTAAATTGGCTCCTTGCGAACTTCTCCTGTAGGGGATTTCGCGGTGGATATGAGGAAATATCTATCCAGTAAGTTAAACTTTTCATTAATCGGAATATAATTTCCATTCTATTTTTGCAGTGTATACAAATTAGCTAAAATTTGTTAAATCAATATTTTGTATGTCTTACATAATGACTGTGAGCAGTTAGACAACTTTCAATTTGTTATTTACAAGGAATGTGATAGATCATTTTTATTGCAATTGATTATTCACTATTGAGTATATTCAAAATAAAATCCAGTTATGAATCTGGCATAGACAATGGTACAAGTGTTGCAGATCTGAAAGTATTATATATTTATATATATATATATATATATATAATATATATATATATAATAATATATTATAAATTATTTTATTATTTATATATATATGTATAAAGTGTAAAGAGAAATACATGTACATCACCCAATGGACCTCTTTGGTCCTCTGTCTTGATGGTCTAGTGGTTTTAGGGAACAAAATAACGGCCGTTCAAAGCTGGAGGCCTCGGGTTCGACGATTCCCCGACAGAGAACATTTTTTTTTTTTTTTTCGATCTCACCACACACCAAAAAAATTATAGCTCTGGGGGAACTTTGATGTGAGCTTAACATCAAAACTACTCTTCTTTTTTTTTATTATCTTCACGGATCCATTCCTTCAATATAATATGTAAATATATAATATATATATATATATATATATAATATATATATATATTATTAAACCCTCCCAAAAGTTCGCGTGGACTTTTGGGCCATGATAAATACAAAACAAACTTTTCAGGTTACACTTTACTTTTCCTGATATTCATATACCATTTGGAACGAAATTATTCATCCTCCTTTTTAATTGGATATCCTATTTGTAATGATTTTGTCAATGATTCAATGACAATATCAGAATATGGAGAAATGTAAAAAGTAAATGTTGCAAGATGCATGTCAAGTCAAAGTGAAGTTTCCGCCTCTTCGACTTTTTTTTTTAGGCCTGATAATTTTGGGGTATTGTTATAATTTTTTATGAATTTTTTTAATATACCATTGTCAAAGTAAAATTTATTTTCCTCTTTTTAACGTACACCCGCCTAATTGTAACGTCGGAGAGTGTTGTTCTTGCATGCACAGAACACACTGATGTTAGGACAAAAGTCAGAAGTTTAATGTTCCAATTGAATGCCTATTGGTCCGTTGTCAGTATTAACTGTCCTGTCCTTTGCCAGCAATAACAAAGCTTTCGCTATTTTTTCCACTTTTTTTTTTTTTTTTTTTTAACTGTTGCATATATTCTGAGTATGTGCCATTGAACGATGAATGTTAGAAGTATTGGCAATTAGGGCATCAATGAAAAGAAGAATAAAATTAACTTTTTTAAAATGCTATGAAAATTGAAATGCTTGCTTGAAACCACATTAAAAATGTATCAAAGCTTCAAAGTAGTGTTAACACGAAATTTAAAACTGAAAATTTATCTTCGCTTTGGGCCATGTATTCAGGTGGTATTCAGGGTTCCTGTGGACCCAAGCATGACATAACATGCAAATAGGTATCAATCCAAAAAGGAATAAATTAAAACTGACCCATGGTAATAGAATTCAATATAAATTAGAAAAAATAAAAAATAATCCTAAAGTTATCAGGACCTAGTCAAGTTGCGGAACTTTCAATGTGATCAATAAGTGCAATTTTACAACAATTTGGACTTTTAACTTTCTCAATATTTTGATAATTATGTGCATTGAAGCATGCACAAAAAACATACAATAAGGATATCAATACAAAGGGGAATAATATTTATCTTTCCAATGGTATGAAATATCAGGAATAACTAAAGCGTACCTGAAAGTTATCATGGCCCAAAGCCAGTTTTGCGAAACTTTTTGGGAGGGGCTTTATTATATATATATATTGTTATCGTAGTCTTACTATAGTAATTACTATCATTTTGCAAATATAGCACTCTTTATAGAGTTCTTAACTAAGAGTTACTATTCAGTATGTCGTTTTTTAGGGTAGAATAAATACATATTATTATAATTATTATATATATATATATATATATATATATATAATATATATATATTATTATATATATACATATATATATATAGTATGCACTCCTATTACCTGTGGCACCCACAGGTCGCGTACTCAGCCCTCTTCCTTCTATACATATTATATCAAACAATATTTAAAATGTCCAAAATTGTTTTCATTGAATTCCATTGGAGAGGACTCAGGAATTTTGTTGTTTTCTGAATAATGATAACCAACTTTTTTAAAATCATCAACTTTGAACTTAAAGCCATCGTAGCGATTTTAGCGCTCTGTCATACACTCGCGAGTCCCGAAAACCAGCTTTTGACGATAATCCGCGTTCTAGGTCTGGTTTTCCTCTGAAACGCCTCATAACTTCGCGCTTTGAGCGGACAAACCGTGAACATTTATTAATATCAATGTACCGCATAAATTCCTATATTTTAATAATAGAACAAAAAAAAATATTTGCAATTGAGTGGATTTTTAATATATTTAGAATAAATACACGGTAGTATTTTAGAAACTGATATTTTTTTTTTTTTTTTTTTTTGAGAAAAACATGGGGCTTAGGTCACTTCGTAAAGTCAAGCGCATGTAATTTTAGCGTTATAAAACCACGAAGATGTGACGGTTCGTAAAAATCCAACTCAATGGCGTATAGCGCAACGCCCATTGCAAATTTATCTAGGTTGGGTGCGCACCATTCCAGAGTATGGCCAACCTACGGAATAATTATGAATATAAGAAATATTAAAATATTTGAAACAGCGAACCAAAATGCTTCTCACATGAAGAAAGCTTGAATAATAAACTTTTTGCTCTGTCATTCCAATTTTGGGATGCATTCAAAATCAAAATAATTTGTTTCTTTGTGACCAAAGAGATTTTTGTTTCAACCTGTCAACATTTTGGTTACTGCCTTTCTAATTTCTATGTTATAATTATTCCGTAACTCATAAGCGCGAAAGCAATGGATACATAAGTCAAATACCCTATTTAATTTAATGTTTGTAATTTTCTGTTTAAAACAAGGCTAATTTTCCAGCATGAGGATCGGGATAATTAAGTCAGGAACTTTTTCGGAAATTTCACGCAACACCTTGTAAGTATTAAATGTATGCCTTATAATAATCCGCATTTAGCATGTTTTACAAGGTTAACAAGGCTCCTTGTAAAAAAAAAAAAAAAAAAAAATCCCAAAACCCCAAAAACGAAACTAAACAAAACAAAACAAAACACAACAAATGAACTTTTTTTTAAAAAAAATCATATCCCTCTCGCTTTTAGATGAGCCCTTTCGATTCATTACATTTTTTTTTTCTTTCTTTTCATTGAGAGAGGCCTTTTTTTTAAATTTATTTTTTATTATTTATATTTTTATTATTATTGATCATTATCAGTATCGAATAATAATTATTAAAAACACTGCATTCCTGCTATCAGATAACATTTTTTTTTTTTTTTTTGAAAATTCGCGCTAACGCAATCAAAAGTTCCAGTTTCGTTATACCCGTTTCCACTGAGCGAGATCTTACAAACGATCTCAAAATAGTGCACAATGCAATCGGTCTATTGTACACACGGAGTGGAAACGTAATAAATACCTATTTACGAACTCACTAGACTGCTTGGAGACAACCGTTCAAAATTTTGAACCCGTAATACCCCCATCCACACTTAAGACAGTTCGTACTACTTGTTCTTGAAAATCATTCGAAACGGTCCTCAATCTGTGTACAACCGCAGAATGGACGTAAGTAGAGACTTTTTACGAAGATCTGGTTTTAACGAAACGCGAAGGACAGAATCGGACGGAAGACAGTCCGAGTTTTTTTTTTTAAACATGCTTCAAAAAGTCGTGTTTTTTCCGTTATCCGAATTTTTTAACTGAATGACAGCGTCATTTAAACTAGAAGGAATTATATGTTATCAACAGAGAAGAACGTACTACGAAGGTAGTGCCGACACTTATCTGGTAACCAGCATAGACGGTTAGGGACCTGCTCCGAACGGTTATAAAGTGAACAAGTGCTTACTATCTTCTGCTGAACTGGATTACAAAGGATTGCGACGAGATAAAGACAAGAATTAACGTAATGAGGACTATTAACAGACACCTCCGACAAAAACCTAGTCTTACATTGTTTTGTTTGTTGTTTTTTGTAGAACGTCCAGGGACGTTATACAATGTTATAGAAGTACTTTAGTGTGACAACGGCCTAAATAAGAAAGGCCCATTTAATTTAGTGGTTCGCTTAAAAAAGCGTTCACGAAACTTTTTTAAAACAACAATTGTTCTCAAAAATTTCCCTTTCTAAAATCGAAAACACATGAAGATGAAGTGAAAAGAAGTACTTATGTCACGTATTACTAGTTCTGGAGATACAAGCGTTTGAAATATTAAAATTACTCTTCACATCAACATTTTTTAAATTTCAAATTCAAACGTGTGGAGTTCATTTTTAACCACAAGAGAAATTATATGCCAAATTTGAGTAATTTCTTCTTCTTCTTTAGTAGTTCTGCCCAACGCCCCAGTGCAGGAGCACATCGGGCAGGTTGTGCGCATATGTAAATGGCAAGGAGAGAAAAGTTTAGGATTGTTGCTTGCTTAATTTAGGGTCCTGTAGAACTGTACTTTTTGAAAAGGTTGTGGGTGTGTTTTCGATGATTTTAGTAGTATGCCTGCGAGGAGTTTTCACCTCATGGGATGGTTCTTGGGTATGAACGGCACTTGATATGCAGTTTTGTTTTGGCTGAGATTTTCATGATGAAGCTTGTAAGGATGAAGTATTCCTTAGGGGCTTTCGGACGGACGCACAATTTTTCGTAACTGGATGTGATAGGCTTCGCGAAATGTTGAAATTGCGACAGACGTTGGCGGCGGCAGTTGCAGCGGTTCCTAGTCCAGCCCCTACCTCATGGCGGTGAACCTGCTATATCTAGAGTAAATCACTGTGAAACAAATAGACCTGGCTGCTGTTCGTTCTGTGGGGAGCCGCTGCTGGGTCTCTGTCTCTCTCTGGGGGGGTCTCTGCTGCTGGTTGCGTTAGAGCTTGGCTGGCTGGTGTGGTTCTGGGCTGCTTGCTCTGGGCTGGTGGCTTGCGCGTGGCTGGCGCGATACGTGTGCGCCTAGGGGTTGGGCTGCTGGGTCTGTGCTGTCTGGGGGGTGTCTGGTGGTGCTGGCTGCTCTGCTGTGGTCTGGGGCTGGCGGTGGGGCTGGCTGTGTGTGGGGGTGGGCTGGTGGTTCTTGGGCTGGGGTTCCTGGGTGCTGGCTGGTCTCCTTGGGTGGGCTGTGTGGCTGGGGGGCTGCGGCGCCGTGCTGTGAGCTGGCTGGCGCTGGCTGAGTCTGTCTTGCTGGGTGCTCTGCCTGTGGGGCGTTCTGGGCTGGTAGAGCTCTGGCTGTGGGGGGCCTCTGGGTGTTCTGGGGCTGGGGTGTGCTTCTGTCTGGGGGTGTCGCCTGTGGTCTCTGGGCTGGGGTTGGGGTGGTCTGGCGGGCTGACTCTGGGTGTCTTGGGTGGTCGGCTTCGGGGGGGCTCGGGTGGTGCCTTTCTCTTGGTGGTCTGGTGTGGTGGGGTGGTGCTGTCTCTGCTGCTGGGGCTCTTGCTGGCTGGGGGGCGGTGGGTCTGCTGGGGTGGGGGCGTGCTGGGCTGGGGCCGCGCATGCTGCTGGCTTTGGCTGCTGGGGCTGGAGTGCTGCTGTGCTGGTGGGGGGCTTGCTGGGGGAGGGGCTGGGGCTGCTGTCTCTGCTGGTCTGGTGTCTGGGTATGGGGGTGAGGGGGTGGGGGGCTTGGGGGGCTGTCTGGGGTGTGCTGGGTGGGGGGACTGGCTGGGGGGCTGGCTGTGGGGTGGGCTGGGTTTGGGGTGGGGGGGCTGGGGGGTGGCTGCGGGTCTGGCTGGGGGTGCGGGGGGGGCTGGGTGCTGGCGGGGGAGGCTGCTGGGGGCTGGTGGGGGGGTTTGGGCTGCTGGGTGTGGCTGCTGGGGGCTCTGGGGTGGGTTGCTGGGGTCTGCTGGGGTGAGAGGGGGGTGCACTGGGGGAGGGGGTGGCTGGAGGCAATGTGAGGGGTAGATAAAACGTGGTGGGGTCTGTGCCCTCCTGGGGGGGGTGGCTTGTGGTCTGCTCTGGGGGCTCTCTGCTTGGGTGGGGGCTCTGGGGGCTGGCTGGCTGCTGTGCTGGCCTCTGCTGGGGGCTGGAGCTGCTTTGGTGGGCTGGGCTGGCTGCTTGTCTGGGGCTGGGGATAGGGGCTGGCTGATCTGGGGCCCCCTTTTTTTTTTCACCTTTTGCTTTCTTTTTTGTTGGCTGTTGACTCCTTTGCCGCCCTTTTGCTGGTTTGGCTGGGTGCTGGGCTGGGGTGGTTGCTGGGGTGTGGGGCTCTGCTGTGCTCTGGGGTCTGGGCTGCTGGGGGGGATGGATGGGTGCTGCTGGTGGGGGGGTGTTGGGGTTTGGGGGCCTGAGCTGGGGGCTGGGCTGGGGGCTGTGGGGCCCTGCTCTGGGAGGGTGCGGGGGCTGGGGGCTGGCTGGGCTGGTGCTGGGCTGGTGTGCTCTGGGTGCTGGTCTGCTGGCTGTGGGGGCGCTGGGCTGGACTGGGGGTTTTGGGCTGCTGGGGGTCCTGTGACTGGGTGGCTGGCTGGTGCTGCCTGGGGTGGCTGGGGGGGGGCTGCTGCTGGGGCTTGGCTGGTTTGTGGGTGGCGCTGCGTCTGGAGGTCTGGGGGGTTGGGCTTTTTTGTTGGCTGGGGGGCCTGGGCTCTGGGTTGTGCTGGCTGGGCTGTTATGCTGGTGGGGGGATGGCTCTGGGGGGAGCTGCCTTGTGGGTGTGGGGGCTGTGCTTGGGGGTGGTCCTGGTGGTGGGCTGCTCTTGTTGTGGTAGAAGACGGTGGGCTGGGGCGATGGGGCTGAGCTGGGCTGATGTGGGCTGTGATGCTACTGGGTGCTGCTGGCTGATGGTGCTGGGGCTGTGCTGCTGTGGGGGGGCTGTACGGTGCGCCGTCTGGTCTGGGGGGCCTGGGCTGTCTAAAACTGCTGCTGGGGTGCTGAGGCTGGGGGCTTGGCGGGGTGGTGGCTCTGGCGCTGTCTGGCTGGCTGCTGCTGCTGGGGGATGGTGGTCTGGTGGGGGGGGTGGTGGGGGGCATTGGGAGGGGAGGCTGGGGGCTAGCTGGCTGGGGCTGGGGGGGCTGCTGGGGGGCTGACTGGCTGATGGCTGCTGGGGTCTGACTGCGTGGGGTGGCTGGGGGTGTCTGCTGCTGGGTCTCTGGTGCTGGTGGGGCTGTCTGGGGTGGGTGCTGGGGCGGGCTGCTGCTGGGAGGGCTGGCTGGGTGTGGCCTGGGATGTGGGGGCTGGGTGGGCTGGGTGGCTGGGCTGGTACGGCTGTTGGTGGTGGGCGGCTGCTGGGCTGCTGGGCTGGGGTGTCTGGGGCTGGTGGGCTGGGGCGTGGTGGGGGTGCTTGGCTGGGGACTGTGGTCTGGGGGTGGGGGCTGTATGGCTGGGTCTCTGCTTGGGGCGGTGGGGTCTGCTGGCCTGGCTTGTGTGTGGGTGGCTCTCTGCGGGCTGGTGCCTGGGTCTGGCTGGGCCTGGGTGCTGTGGGTCTGTGGGGGGTCTGGGTGGGGGGCTGGGGTCTGCTGGGGCTGGGTGGGGCTGGGAGCGCTAAATCAGGAGAAGGCGTGGGCTGGCCTGGCTGGGGTGGGCCGTCTGGGGGGGTCCTTGGCTGTTGGGGTAGGGAAAGAAGACGGTTGGGTCGTGCTGGCCTGGCTCTGTGGGGCTGCTGGCTTTGGGGTGGTTGTAGTGTGTCTGGGTGCTGGCCGTAGTTTGTGGTGGCTGGGCTGGGGGTGTGTGGGGGTGCTGCTGTGCTGGCTGGCTGCTGAGATTTCTGCTATAGGGGGGGGGGCTGCTGAGGGGTGCTGGCTTGCTGCATGGTTGCTGCTGCTGGGGCTGGCTGGGCTTGGTCTGGCTGGTGGGCTGGTGTGTGGTCTGGTTGGCTGGTCCTGCTCTGGGCTGGGGGGCTGCTGGCTGGTTGGGTGCTGGGTCTGTCCTGGGTGTGCCTCTGGGTGGGCTGGCTGGGTTTAAAGTTCTGGGGGCTGCTGGAGGCTGGCTGGGAGGGTCTGTGGCTGGGGGTGAGGCTGGTGGGAGGGCTGGCGTGTGGGTGTGGTGTGGTGGGGGGGTGGGGGGACTGTGGCTTGGCGTAGGCTGCTTGGTCGTCTGGGAGGGCGGGGTCTGCCTGGTGGAGGCTGGGCGGTCTGGGCTGGGGCCTGTGCTGGCTGGCTGGGGTGGGGCTGGGGGGGGGTGGGGGGGGGGGGCTCTGGGGGCTGCTGGGGCTGGGGGCTGGGCTGGGGGGGGTTCTGGTGGGGGGCTGGCTGGAGGGGTGGCTCTGGCGGAGCGGGTGTGGCCTGGCTGCTGGGGGTGTCTGGGGGGGGCTCTGGATGATTGGGGTAGTGGGTGCTTGGGAGATCTGTAGACTGGCTGGTGCTGCTAGATGGCTGTCTGGGGGTCTGCTCTTGGGGAGGTGGGATGGTGGGTGGGGTGGGGCTGGGGTCTGAGGGTGTGGCTGCTGGGGCTCTGGGGCTGATCTGCTGTGCTGGCTGGGTGGCCTGTGCTGGGGGGCTGGAGGATCTGGGGGCTGGGCTGTGGGCGGGGAGGCTGGGGGTGTGGCTGGCTGTCTCGTGGGCTGCTGACTGTCTGCTGGGTGGGTGGCTGGGGGTGTGCTGGCGGGGGGGGCTGGGGGGCTGTAAGGCTGGCTGGTGGGTGGGGAGTGGTTGGCTGGTGTAGGGCGGGGGTGCTGGCTGCTTGGTGGGCTCTGGGGCTTGGCTGTCTGTCTGGTGGGCTGCTGGCTGGGCTGGCTGGGCTTGGCTGGGGGCTGGGTGGGGCTGGAGCCGGTGGAGCTGGGGTTCGGGCTGCTGTCTGCTGGTTGGGGGCTGGGTGGG
>CALNVZ010003433.1:30827530-30837930 GCA_940671915.1 Paracentrotus lividus
TGAATTTGACCATATTTATGTATATAGGGGAGACTGGGGTAATTATGGCCCCCTTTTTCAAATTTCCTATTGCTACCATTAAATGAAAAGTCCAATGATATTCTAAATATGTAAAAATACAGTCGATCCATATCCTATAATATATACAAAGGAAAGTATAAACTGCTACTTCTCATTTGCATATTAACTAATATTATGTTAACAACTTTGGGGGGCCATAATTACCCCATGGGTTGGGGTATTTATGGCCCTATTGTAATGACTGTATGAATTAAAAGATATTATGCTAATTAATGATGGTAATGTATACTAAATGTTGTTGTGTATTCCTAATACACTTATCAACCACCAACAATGATTTAATCAATAATTGTTCAGCCAAAATGTTGAAATTTTGCAATCAAAGCAATACATATATTTATCATTATATAATGCTAGAAGTTATGGTATTACAACTAACTCTGACAGAATACACTGAGCGGTCTAAGTGTTGATTCTAATATGTTTAATTTAGGAGCTTCGATCACGACATCGTATTCTTCGAGACACTTCAGATGACAAGACCTAGTCTCTGATCAAGACGTTAATCACTTATCATTACAACCTCCCTTTCTTTAAAAGAGCTTGTCTCGATTTTAGACTATTTTTTATCTGAGGTGCCTTTACAAACTTATAACAAATATCATTTTGAAGCCTGTTTTAACCTTGTTTCTGTAACAGCCTTCAATAACACAACATATATACAACTTTTCATTTGGTGATATATGATTTCAACTGAGTTCCTCTGTTTAAGAGTCAATGAATTAAAGTTCTTTCAAAGATAAATGCTTGCGTTGAGTGTTCTGTTTGTGGTTTCCAAGTTCTTTCTGTGAGTTTCTGTATAATTATTATCCAGTTTTACTATCACTTTGTTTTGAATAAGAGTTTTCTCATGCCAGTTCCTGTAAGAATAATTAATTTTAATTAGCGATCTTCGGCGCTTCACAGTGCGACCGCTTCTTGTTGTACGCGTTGCTGTCGATGTCGATGGCGCGTCATCTGCTGGTGATTAGCATCGTAGTCATCTTCGACGTTCTCTGGCTGATCGTCATCGTAGTCGACATCGTGTGCGATATTACGTTTCTCGACGAGTTGGTCTGATGTGACGACGGTTTCGTCTACGAATTACACCGTGTTCAGTTTGTACAGATAAGACCTGTTTCTTCTTGGTCTTAACAACACCTTGCTCTACCATCTGTGAGTGTTTCATGTCAAGAAGTCTGACATGCTGACCTATGCTTAGTTCTGGTAGATCATGAGCATGTTGATCATAGCGTTGTTTCTGCTTCTGCTTCTGCCTTTCCTTCCTTTCCTCAATTGACGAGAATCAATGTTGTGGATCAAGAAGGTTGTCCATCAAGGGCAGGTTAGATCTCAAACGGCGATGAACAGAGTTCAGCAGGGGAATTACCACAGTCCAGCGTGAGCTTCGGTAGATCTGAAGAGCTCGGTAGAATATCTGGTTACTGTGCTGGCACTTTCTCAGTAGATTCTTAGCAATCTTAACTGCTCCCTCTGCACGACCAATTATGACTGAGGATAATACGGACTCCTGTTGTTGTGAACAAGTCCCAGTCTCTTGCGAGTGTTTGAATTCTGAACTCGCATATTGTGGACCATTGTACTGTGACTATCACAAGGGTACCATGTCTAGCAAAATCTCCTTGAGTTTGTGATTACTGACTTACTACTGTTGTTGACATTTGACTTAGCTCTATGAACTGCAATGTATCTACTATACTAGTAGTCCCTACAATTGACGAATATAAGGTCTGAAACGACTTTTTCCCACGGTTCTATCGGAGTCTCGTTGTGATGTAGACTTTCTCTTGTTGTTGTTTTGGATTGTACAACTGACAGCTCACAAGTCTTGAACATGGTTTGTACTATTTGTTTATTTGGGCCAATATAGAACTTCACGGGCTTTCGCTGCATTTCTCATTCCCCAAATGCCCTTTCATGAATACTCTTTGCATTTGCTAGGGCTGTATAATGTGAGCGCAAGCTGAAAATTTCACAATAATGTGAAATCGAAACATGGTATTTTGTATTATATATATATACTGAAAATGCAAAATGGGGGAGGGGATTTTAGCTAGTGGTTAGAGGCGGAGCACCATGACGTAAAGTCAATACCGGTACACACACAAACATGAATATGGACGTATTTTATTAAGGGCTATAGGTGTATTGTGCGAGCAGGAAGCGTGAGCTGAAAAATTTCTCAATAATATTGACCTAAAACGCGTTATCTGCTTATGTAAAATTAGAAGACCATCTTGATAAAAGCGAAACGAGTGAAGGGGCTTTAACTTGAAAATGGAAACCATCTTGATGAAATGTATAGATATTTCACCAAGATGGTCTTCATTTCCAAGTTAAAGCCCCTTTTAATATTATGGTCAAATTCATAGTAGGGCTGTATTATGCGAGTGGGAAGCACGACCCAGCTGAAAATATTCACAATAATATTAAACTGAAACATGGTATTTGGACCTTATGCAAGCGCAAATAGGGGAAGGGATTAGAAGTGATTAGAAGCTTGCCATCATGACGTAATGTCAGTACACATGTATACGTATGGACGAGTTTCCGATAGGGATAGGCCTATTTTGCGAGTGTGAGGGGAGAGCTGAAAATTTTCTCAATAACGGTAACCTGAAACAGAATATTTGTACTCCATATTCATACTGAAACAGAATATCTCAGCAAAACTGAGTGGGGGCTTTGATTGGTGTTTAAAACACACCATCATGACGTAATTCCAATAATTGTCCTTAGAATGAACAAATTCTAGCCAGACCTATGATATAATATATCTATATTGTATAAGTAATATATTGAGATTTCCTTGAGTTATTATTTAAGTTAACCTGACCACCAGAGTGCTTAGGAACACCAGTATGAAGCGCTATATAAATAAAATCGAGCGAAAAATTTTCCAGATTTTACAGATATTCGTGTTGAAATTTTATAACATTAAGTGATTGTATACTTTTTTAGCCATTTTGCATTGTATATTTTTCTCACTTCTGGAATTATTAGGGGGCGGCAAAATGATAACTTTACCCCCGAAATTTCACTTCTTGGAATTATTAGGGGGCGGCAAAATGTTATCTTTGCCCCCGGAAATTTCTTGGGGGGAGGCGTCGAACATGCGGGGGGGGGGGGGGGGGGCCAAGCTTGCCGCCCCCCCCATGATCGACGCCTCAACTTAATCACACTTGCCATTCACGAATCATCCACTTGAACAGGGCATGTTACAGCTAGCTACCGCTTCTCCTGCAGACTGGGCCCGCTACACATTCGCTGTTAACCGCTTTGACGTGCAGTTGTCGCTCAAACTTATTTTGAGCCCTATAGGCCTACATGTACATATTAGTTTCCTTGATCTTATTTTTAATGATAATCCTTAATATTTCTTTTAACCTATAATCGATCAGCCCATAAAAACAAAGGCGTCTCGATCCGGTTTGACCACAAGCCAGTTATTTATTATTTTTTTTATTTAAATTGCCTTTTTTTCATTGAATTTTTACTTCATGATTATTGAATAAATCATTATAACAACAGTAGGTTGGGGATCAGAGAGAGAGAGGGGGAAGGGGCTGGGGAGGGCTGGGATTCTGTTCCCTCTATAGGGGCTACATTGTATCGATTGCAATTCATTTTCTTCGCTGACAATAATGTGCCAAATCGGTTGGAGAAAATATTGGTGTACCCATATATGATTGCCATTTAGTTGAGCACCCCCCCCCCCCGAAAAAAAAAAATAATATAATAAAGAATTATTAGAGCTAGTGTCAGTTGAAGGATTTTTTTTCATTGAAAATGTTCTGCTGTAAACCCTTAGCAAATCGAATCAACAAAATATTCGGTATACCCAAATATTATCATTGAAATTTTTGGAGGGCAGCCCCCCCCCCCCCAAAAAGAAACAAAGTTATATGGGAGGTAGCGGCTAAGATACATCTTGTACGACATTTTCTCCAACCGATTCGTGGAGGGATTTAGAGCAGAACAATTGTTGGTGAAGAAAATGTACGATCAATTTCTGAGCTACTCCACGTGAAATGTAAATCTAACGTATGGCATTAAATCTTAACATAAAGACGCGTCCATTATTTGGGGAGGGGAAACGCAACACTGCATTCATGAGTTTAGTGGAAATACAGCTGAGCGGTGCAGAAAATTTATACGGCTCCACATAAATGTCAACTAAACCCACGCTGACGACGGGAAGCGAACAGTTGACAACTGCATGCAATTATTACTTAGCGTACAAAAACTCGCCTAAGAAAACTTCCCTTTGGTTGAATGGTATTTGTCCGTTGATCTGTTTGAGCAAATTACTCATGGACATGAAAGAAATAATTGTACTTTTATCATAGTTTTCGTAGGTAGATGCTTCAGACCCGATTGGGGAAAAAGACATTCTGGCAAGCCTATAACACGATTGTGCTGAAGTTGTAATCAGAATCTTTATTTCACATAGATTGATGTTCCAAACGATTATTGATATAAATAGTGATCTTGTCACCTCTTGCGAAGACGCCGTCCACATGCGATATGCATGTGATATGCGGAAATATTGACCCATCGAGTAAAGATTCTATTGTGATAATGTTTAAAGTGACAGGACTTTTTCTTAACCAATCGAAATGAATGTACCATCTTTGGAAAGCTGAGAATTCAAAGTTTTAAAAACTGCTTGAACAGTAAGTTGTAATATAATTATGCGTTATCCAGGAAGATGATTATGCGGCGTATGAGCTATTTTGAGAGCAAAATTGGCCATATTGTACAGGAATTTGATCTGACTTGGCTTTTGAATTGACTCAAGTGACAGAACTTTTTCTTTTCTTTCCAGTTTGTTATTCCTGTTATTAAAAAATTCAGAATCTTAGCTTACTTAATCAAAGTGAACATTTATTTGAAAAATTTGGTTTCTCGCGTATCAAGAAAACAAAGTGAACAAACTGCCTGCAAATATACCAATAAGTGTCTATGCCGCGTTCGCTTTGCGTTGAGTGATAGCGCCCTCTTCCTTTAAGTTTACAACTAGAATTGATATTGATTTCCTTTTTTTTTGGGCGGGCCCCTGCTTGGGGGACGGCTAACACACAAAATTAGTAACTCCACATTTTAAGATGTTTGATCGCGGAACGATTGCCTACAAAACATAGTTTGTACCTAGTACAGTTATCGTAAGCCCATTGATATATGTTTTTTTTTGGCGGGGGGGAGTTGGCTCATTACGTCAACTCCTCGTTTGCAAGCCTACCTGAGTATCAGGTATTCAGGTCCTATACCCCCCTATCAAAAAACCTCGTTTGAAGCTCCAAGATATTCATTTCCAAGCACTATGACCCTGAATATGGCCAGGTAATCCCTGTTATCTAACTTTTCAACTCTGCTGGCTAACCTGAGCGTTGAGCCAGGGTTAATGATAAACAACAGCTGCGATATTACGTAAGAGTAGCTCTGCCTGTTGTCGGCCCATGGGAATAAAATGATTGTATTTGATATTTTTTCAAGTTTCCAAAGGCATATTATATTTAGAAATCAAATGTTAATTCGTTTTCAATTTCGAACGAAGAAAATGGACTTCGGAATAAGGAAAGTACAAGAATAAACTAATAAAAATGTATCGATACAGATATCTTGATCGTTTAATGTAAACAATATTGGCCCCCAGCTGTGACCTTGAGTGACCACTGTTTGGACCGGGGTCAAAGAACAGATGTGTTTTAGATAGATATCTTGGTTGAGGTGTTTGTCACACCAGGGTCTCCTCTCACGTCCCTGGTCACACTTGGAAAAGAGAACTAATAGAGTTACAAGTAGGGGTATACTGTCCCCGAACGGACTGGTTCGTCATGTGCACACCAAAATTTAATTGATAATTATAATATATGGGTACACCAACATTTTCTAAATTTAGTTTGCTGAGGGTTTACAGCAGGACAGCTGTCTAAAAAAAACAAATGTCGTATGCCCATTATCTGAGCCCTCCAACAACTACCTGAACCCCCGCTCCCTTTTATCTATTATTTTTTTTGGGGGGATGGGTGAGGGTTACATACAGTTTGAATGGTATCTGGATAGGGTACGACGGAACAATTGTCGGTGAAGCAAATGTCAACAAGAAATATCTTAGCTGCCCTCCTTATTTTTTTTTTTTTTTTATTTATTTTTTTTTTTTTTTTGGGGGGGGGGGGGAGCTATATATATACACACAAAATTTCATTGATATCTGGAAACAACGAAATTTAGTCAAATTGATTTGCCTAAAGGTTAACAGTGGAACAGCTGTCGGAGAAGCATGATTATGTCGTACGACGTATATCTACATATAAGCCTCAATAATTATTCTGGGGAGGGGCTGGAAGAAGGGGGAGGCAGCCAGCTACACACCAACATTTTCTCAAAAATGATCCACATTTAAAGCGGAACAGATTGTCGATGAAGAAAATGTTATACAACAGATATCTGAGCCATCCCCTCAGCACAATAATATTTCAATATATGGGTATACACCAACATTTTCTCCAACAGTTTAGTGAAGGATTTTCAGCGGACAATTGTCAGGGAAGAAAAGGATGTGCAACCGATGTTACAATGTAGCCCCTATTTGGGAAGCGAGGGGGACGGAATCCCAGCCCTCCCCAACCCCTCCCCTCTCCCCCTTCCCCCCCCCCCCCCTTCTCTCTCTCTCTGTTCCTCAACCTACTGTTGTTATCATAATAACAAATTATTCAATAATCATGAATTAAAAATTCAATGAAAAAAGGCAATTTAAATTTTTTTAAATAATAACTGGCTTGTGGTCGAACCGGATCGAGGCGCCTGTGTTTTTATGGGCTGATCGATTATAGGTTTAAAGAAATATTAATGATTAAAAATAAGATCAAGCAAACTATATATAGGCCTATTATAGGGCACAAAATAAGTTCGAGCGACAACTGCACATGAAGGCGGTCAACAGCGAATGTGTAGCGGGCCCAGGAGAAGCGGTAGCTACATTTAGCTGTAACATGCACTGTTTGAGTGGACGATTCGTGAATTGCAAGTGTGATTAAGGCAGCTGTATCTGTCATTTTAATATAATAAATTTTAAGATAATAAATGAGTTCCATTTTCTCTGATACTTTCAGATATTGTTAATTATAATCATCAAAGGTATTACATACAATACACAAGATTTTGTGGATGTAGCATCATTCTGCGAAGAAAGCAAATGCCGATACGGCCGATACTAGCCGTGACTGTGATGAAAATTGTTCATTCTAAACAAACCGACTACTTCTCAGTCACTTAGGCAGGCGAGTTACACTCTAGCAGCGGGTTACACTCTAGTTGAGCAGCTCAACACACGTCACCTTGGGCCGTATTCATTGCCGATCATATGTACAATCAGGGTGCACAACTGTTGTACAGGGTCAAATTAGAAAAAATGACTGAAAATGCTTTTTTTGTTTATTGATATTGTTCATAATATGAACTACAAAATGACAAGACTAAAAGTGAAAAAATATGTAATTAAGTTATGCTAATTAGCAATTTAACCGGTGTCATATTACACATAAAAGGCATATATAGACAAAAAAATTTGTATTAAAAAAAATAACTTTTGGACAATTCTGAAATTTGCAGGAAACAATCATCACATGTATGGTTCTCAGCCATAGCAATATCATTTAAAAGAATTATCAGGAAGTTGGTCTCCTAGTCCTTACAATAATGAGAAGAAAATACTACTTTTATTCAATGTCATATATTTCTTGTTTGGATGAAGTACATTCCACCAAAATTTCAGAGAGCACTTGAAGATATATTCGAATGCTTCAATTCAAATTTCATTAATTCTGTACCAGTACTTTTGAAAATATGATAATTTCTTGCAAATTATTTCTAAATTCCATATTTCTTTTGAAACCTTCTGCGTTTTGCCCAAATGCAAGTGTAATGATGGGGGTTTCACATATTAAGTGGCTATCAAAGATTATTAAGTATAGACAGGTGTACAAGATTACAAATTTCATGATTAAACAGTTAAAGATCCAGAAATCTGACAACAAAAAACACCCCCATAAAAAAAAGAAAACTTACTTGTTCATCACTCATTCTTATCATGATTCTGTGACCTTTACATTGTGACAAGTAAGACACGCAAGTCTAATTTTTATTAAGAATTAGATAAAATTAAAAAATATATACTTCCCATCACTCAAATTTCTAGAAATTTTCACAGAATACATGATAGAGTATGCCTTTGTAATAAGAGAAAAATCAACACAATATAATGAAAGGAATGTAATATGTTATATGATTATATTGTGAAATTACCCCAGAGTGAAGCAACAAAATCTCAGCGACTCATTTTTTAAGAAATCTCAAATAGTCCACAGCTTGAAAAATGTTGGCTTTCCACCAGATCAATGGATACCATTGTGTAGAGTGGACTTTGCCCTACTTATGGTTAAAAAAATATATCTGTCTGACCTTGCATGACATGACAACATTAGTTGAAAGGTCAGAAGGTCACTTGAGTGAGCCAGGTTACACAGCATACATCAGATTCCCTAAGGCATGATAACTTTTTTTCCTGTGGAGGCAGACTTTTTTTATGATACCATTGGAATGCCAGTGAAAAAACAAAGCAGACCATATATTACACATGGGGGTAGTCTCAAATTTCAGACCCAGAAATCGCATTTCAAGTGATATTTTTAACTTGTTATTTCTTGGGTTACACGCAAAATTGGCCGTTTATCGTTAATTAACATTAATTAATGGACACTTAGGAAAATGTAAACATTACAAAAATCAGGATATGGAATAATGAGGGTGTATTTGTGATACAAGTGAAGTCTCAAGGCAATTGGTAAAGGTTTGAGCAATTTACAACAGTTTTAATGCTGAAAAACAGAGTTGTGCACCCTGATTGTGCTTATGATCTGCCATTATTATGGGATTGGACTATTGAGTTTTATTTGTGTAAAAATTTAGAAACTAAAGTTAAGCTTGCATTATTCGAATAACTTGATTTACTTGCCATTTTTCTATCCTTAAACTAAAGGGGAAGTTCACCCGGGACTTTTATTGCTTTTAAATTTTAAAAATGCAGAAAAATGAAAGAAAAATTTGGATAAAAGTTTGAACGAATTCGACCAAAAATAGCGAAGTTATGAACACTTAAAGTTTTGATGCTGTGACGTTATGTGCGAGCAGCTCTCTCGTGTGTTGTGTACATGTATGTAAAAATTTGTCCTTTTTCATGGTTCTTGATAACGGAATGGGTTAATTTGGTAGAGGCATGAACACAAAAGAGAGCAGCTCACATGTGACGTCACAGAATCAAAACTTAAAATATTTGTAATTTCGCTATTTTTTGGTCGATTTTCTTCAAACCTTCACTCGCATTTTTCTTTTATTTTTCTGCATTTTTTTTAAGCCAATTGAAATCCAGGGTGAACTTCCCCTTTAACCGTTCTTGATACTGACAAGAATATTGAATAAACGTCAGGTTCCCAGATTCTTTATTTTCTCGCCTCATACTGATGACAACACAACAAGTTTGTTAGACTGAATGAATGTATCTATTCATGTTTATATCAGGCACACTGAGGTGGAGATGACGTACATTCTCCCCCCCCAAGGGGGGGGTGGATGTGTGCCCTTTTAGAAGGAAAAATTATGGAATGAGCAAATAACCATCATATCATCTTAGTCTGCCCAGTCTGTAGGCAGAGTACTGAACTAGGGTCCAGAATCGTGTCTCGGGACTAACACAAAACTTTTCAGTTAAAGGGTTGAGGACAAATAAGTAGAATGCAGGTGATCAAAAAGCAAGTATTCTGTACATTACATAGTACAGTTTACAAAGGATATTTTCTGCGTGGATTGTATGTATATTCTTGTCTTTTCTGTTATGTATGACACTCCATAAGCATCATAAGATTAATAGAAGGAAGAAATGGCAAGGAAGTTGAGGAGAAAAGAAAAACACTAGTAGTCACAAGAGTAAGACGTACGAAAAGTCCGAATTGAAAAGTATTTAAACAATGCTACGCTAAGAGGATACAGAGATACAATACATACTTGAACACTTTGGAGAAGAAGGTTAAAGATACATTGTGTCAAAAGGTAACGATTTTTCAGGAAAATGAAGAACTATTACTAAAGAAGATGATGACATTCGGAAGCAGTCAGACGAGCAATCCAAACGTGGTCTGACACCAAAGACACAACAAATAACCAACATCAACAGCTTAATGCACAACTACATGACAACATAAAGCGAGTCCTTATTTATACCCTTCAGCATATCTATACAATGTTGTAAGATTGAGAATCGT
>CALNVZ010003433.1:30838324-30852816 GCA_940671915.1 Paracentrotus lividus
TTGGAGCAAACCATTGACATTGAGCCTATGGTCAATCTTAAACAAGCAGTGAAGAGTACACGGTTCTGTCCCGCGGATGAGAAGCTTCTCACCCTCGGTCATATCGAGCAGGGAGTGAAGTCAAAGGCGAGTATCATGCAAGATGCAAAGACAGCTACTGGTGTAAGACAGAATGTGTAAGAGCTGCAAGCAAGTAGTAAGATAACAGAGATACCAGCATCAGTAACACGCAACTTGGAGATTGTGAGAAAGGTTGACTTACCTAGTGACATGTATGGAATGGCAGCACTATCCCAGCATGCCGTGGTAGTAGGATATGGATGGGACAGAGATGGAGCTGACTGCTGCTATGTGTCAGGTGAAATGAAACCCCATCTTAGGAGTGAAGTAGGTGCGGTAAGGGACATTGCATTGCTTACTGATGGCAGATCAGTGGCTTTACATTGTAATGATGATGGGGGTAATCATACACTCCTAGTCTATGATAAAAAAGGTAATCAAATTAGAGGTATGAAATACACATGCAAGGCTGGTGGCTACTACGCTCGGCTGTGGAGTGACCAACATGATAACATCTATGCTGTCAATGGCACTTCACAGATCTTCATCTTCCATGGTAACAACACGCAACCAACGAGAGTAGTCCCTACTGGTGATATCAATCCACGGCGGATATGTGTAACCAAGACAGGTGTAATGATCACATGTAACTTCGAACCCAGCACAGTTACTGTGTTTGATAGGGAAGGTCATGTAGGTACCTGCATCACCACGAGTGATAACTATGAATACCTGTATGCTGCAGTAGACAGCCAAGATAGAGTGTTAATAGCAAGGGTGAGGGGAGGGTCAGACACAATAGGACTGACCAGGTACACACTTCAGGGATTGGCACTCACCGAGGAGGTGAAGTTCAATCCACTGAAACTCCATAAACAATGTTCATATGGTTTTTTCTATATGGTAAGTCTGACACCCAACAGGATAGTATTAGCTGATGGAAGCAGCCTGTACTTTATAAAGATTCCTGTCTAGCTTCATGACCATGCTACCTGCATCTACCTACTTTGGCCTAAGTGCCAAAATAATTGGTTGAATTTGTATTTTGTAAACCCCTATAGAGGCATCTGCCTCCTGTAACCAAAAACCAATTAACAGACTAATGTAATGGACCGAACCTTAAGAATTTAAACTACATTTCAATCCAATTATAACAAGGTGCTTGGGACTGAAAAAAAAAAAATCTGGTATCAAATCAATTTTTTATGTCTTTCATTGTCTTTGAAATTTCTTAGTTTTTTTTTAAACCTTTTTATTGTTAAAATATTTTTGTTGGAATTATTATAGCAACGTTATTTTTGTAAGTGAAAGTAATCACACTTTTATAATCTTTAGCTGAAAAAAAAAAAACACAATTTACATTGACATTATACATGATAACAAGGTTTTGTAGGAATTTTTGGAGTGACGCACAGTTACAAAATTATTCGGAACTCACAAACCTGGTTCCCAGGGTCACACATTAACCCTAAATGGGTCAGTGGGGGGGGGGGGGGGGGGGGGGCTTATCAGCCCCCCTCTACGTTTCTCGCTGTCATGTCGCTAAACAACAACAAAAAAAACCTTGCGCTCCGTGCATTTATGACTTTTTTTCTCTAACATCTTACGCAACTTATAAAGCTATTTTGAAACTAATTAAGCTTACAGTTGGGAAGTTGCGTTTCATTATGTAATGCAGCACAGGCTCAAAAATCAGAGATTTTCTGTATTTGTGTACAAAACATATGGGAAATAGCTTTTCATGCTAAAATCACATTTAAGTATTTAAAATAAGGTTATTAGCCATTATTTTATTTGATATTGCTGTATTATTCAGAGATAATCAATGACCAAAGTATTCCAAACAAACAAAAAAACAATAAAATACATTAGTAAAAAAACAAAGAAATGCATAAGAAATAAATAATAATAATAATAATAATAATAATAATAATAATAATAATAATAATAATAATAATATCGTTTTATTTACCCAGGGTAGCCACTTCAGTTCTGACAACTGTTCTCCCTGCAAGAAATTCCAAAATACAATGAAATTCATAAGAAATTGAATTAGATACGGATTTATTTTCACGTATAATCGTAAGGAATGCTACAAAGAATATTTGCGCTAAAAGGTAACAATTTAGGAGCCTTAATTAATGATTTAGAGCAAAATGTATGATTTCATTCATAAATTAGCATAATTAATTAATATAAATTAAAAAGACATTATTTTGGAAAAACAGACTCTACAGTCTTGTATATTACATCGCACACTACTATTGTGCAAAATTTCGCGGGGCTCGCGCTATCAGCGGCCGAGATCTGAAGGGGTGGGCCTTTTTCAGCCCACCCCCCCCCCCCCCCTGCTGTGAGATGACAAAAATAAACCGGCCTTTTTAGGGTTAAGATGCACAAGACTTTACTGATACACATATCATGAAATGCTGCATTACCAATTTATTGTGATTTAACACTTTGATGTTTTATTTATCTGATGGATATTGTAAGAGAAATTAAATTACATAACTGCCAACAGAGGGCGCTGCATTTAGCCTTTGGGTTAAATTCAATTTTTTTTTCAAAGAATCAAGGTGTAAAAAATATATTAAAACGTGTTTTATAAGAGATCAATGCAATTGAAATTTACACCCAAGATTTAGAAGTTTCACGTTGCTTTCATACAATCATGGTACGATAATACACCGGCGGTGGACTGTACCATACTGGAAGAAGAAGAAGAGCTCAATCATTTTTGGATAATCTGTTAAAGGTTTAATTACAATCATGTGTCATGCAAGAAATGTATCGTTGCAATGTCATATAATATGTATGATGAGTATTTATACTTTACATGAAATTTTCCTAAATAAATGATCTTTTACAAGACTTTATTTTTATAAGAGCTGTACTTGTATAATATGGATATATTCATTGATACATCTATTATTTCTCCCCTTTATAATTTGTATGTTTCTGTTGTATGTTTGTTTGTATGTATGTTCATAAACGGTTTATTGACATGTAGATTGAACTGTATAAAGCAGATTACTGAAGTGATGGACCTCGTACAGTCCACTCCCATTATAATGAGGTGTGTAATTGGAACCAAGTCAACTAACTCGTTATAATGAAAACTTGTTATACTGAACAGAAAGACACATAGACACATGTGCATATTATTTAGATTGGTAGCAGAAAAATCACTTTGTTCTAATGAAATCACCTTATATCCGAGCTTGTTATAACACATGTTTGTAGCATGAAATAGAAATAAGCTATAATACCCAAACTAATTATGTTATGATAACCAGTCAATTCCTGGTCTATTATATGGAGAACTTGAGACTGGCTCAAGGAAGGTGGGAAGACCACTTCTGCGATACAAGGACGTAATGAAAGCAACATTGAGAAGAGGAGATGTCCTGAAGAAGTGGAAAACAGTAGTAGAGAACAGGCGACGATGGAGAGAGCTTGTGTCTGAAGTGTGCAGCAAAGTAGATGAGACGAGGATCATGCAAAACTGTCTAAGGCGCTCTAAAAAACACTCAAAAAGACAAGGGAAATAGCTTGTCTAGTTCTTACGCTTTGGTCAGAAGTCTGTCAAATTTTCAAGTTTTTATCTGTGTTTTTGATACAATCATTTATGCATGAGATTAATTGTTAGTTCTCCATGCAACATTTAAATAGTTTTAATTATATGTTTGTTAACTTTTTAATCAATGAAAAAGTTAAAGTTTTAAATGAATGAATTAAAATATATGTGTATGAAATCAAGTGTGAGTTCTCTACACAACTTTTGAATAGTTTTTACTACATGCTTGTTAACCTCTTAATGAAGTTCGGAAATATTGCACAATGTATAACAGTTTTTTCGATATGTATGTACATGTATCTCATTCCTAAAAGTTTCTGTGTCAAACCCGTTTCCGGGCAGTAGGCAGTATAGATATATATACATATATATTATATATATATATATATATAATTGAACAAAATTGTCTGCTTGGCATCTGTTAATACATGATTACACCAGTTGATAAAGAAGAATGCCAAAACATAAAATCATAGATTTTATCATAAGGAGCATAGCTCTCAAAATTAAGGCGAAGTCACACTCTTCGTCAGTCTTCCATGGTGTGACAAAAAGATGTATTCAAAATCCGTTCTGAAACAGACGAAAAAAACACGACTGTTGCATGAGCAGACGGATTGTGAAACTCACCTTTCAAAAGAAATCATCGCGCTGAAGATGGAGATGGCGCGAAGAAAATAACTCATCATATCTACGCGTTAGTTTTGGTGCGTTATTTTCTTTGCGCCATCTCCATCTTCAGCGCGATGATTTCTTTTGAAAGGTGAGTTTCACAATCGTCTGCTCTATGAACAGTCTGTGTTTTCGTCTGTTTCAGAACGCGATTTTGAATACAATTTTTTTGTCAACCATGAAGCACTGACGAGAGTGTGACTTTCGCCTTTCAATTTTGAGAGCTATGCTCCTTATGATAAAATCTATTGATTTTATTGTTTTTTGACATTCTTCTTTATCACTGTGTAATTCATATATAATATATCGTATATAAATATATATATATATAAATTTGAAAGAAATGGGTAAGAGAATAATAATTGACGTAGCTCAAATCAAAGTTCCCAGGAGCTATCCTCCCTTTTTGGATAATTTTTGGTGAGATCGAAAAAATGTCTCGCCATTTCTTTCAAATCTAAATAAAAAAAGAGTTGCCCTCGGCTTGTTGTACATTATTCCCTTACACTACATTATATCATATATATATATATATATATATATTATATATATAATATTTATATATATATATATAAATATATATTGTAGCATGAAATAGAAATAAGCTATAATACCCAAACTAATTGTGTTATGATAACCAGTCAATTCCTGGTCTAAACGCAGGACAGTTATTATACATGTTAGACCAAAAGTAGTAACCATTTTGTGTACCATTTATTTCTGTAAAATTTGCTTTAAAAAGAAATCGTACTATGATCCTAATGTTATAATTTAAATACAAATATATATATATATATAAACTAAACTAAACTAAACAAAATAATGATGAAATGAAATGTTAACACACAGAATTTGTTAGAGAAGAAAAATAATTAATAAAATTTATTCCAACCTAACTGGAGAATACTTTAAAGAAAGTGTTATCTTCTATTCATGTTCAATATTTACTGTTATAGGAGTCAGAAATCATGAACGAGACTAATTGAGCAGAGGGGCATGAGTTAGAGAGAAAGAAGAGGGAGAGAGAAAAGAAAGAGAAGGAGAGGGAGGGAGAGAGATGAAGAAAAAATGAGAAGGAAGAATTATAGGATGTATGGGAGTTGCCGCGTAGAGAACATAGTGGGAGGGGGAAATGTGATTTGGAGCGACGAGGAGAGAGAGAGAGGATGGGCTGGATAGGAGAAAGCATTGAGAGGGGTTGGGATTAAGATTGAGAATGAGATAGTGAGAGGGGAGATTGGGATTTTGAGAGCGGGTGGGGTAGAAGGGAGATTGAGAGGGGTTGGGAATTAAGATTGAGATGAGATAGTGAGAGGGGAGATTGGGATTGGAGAGCGGGGTGGGGTAGAAGGGAGGATTGAGAGGGGTTGGAATTAAGATTGAGAGGGGTTGGGAATTAAGATTGAGATGAGAGGGGAGATTGGGATTTGGAAAGGGGGGGGGGTTGAAGGGATTGAGAGGGGTTGGAATTAAGATAGAGGTGAGAGGGGAGATTGGGATTTGGAGAGGAGGGCGGGGTTAGAAGGGAGGATTGAGAGGGGTGGGATAAAGATAGAGATGAGATAGTGAGAGGGTAGGATTGGGATTTGGAGAGGGGGGGGGGGTAGAAGGGAGGATTGAGAGGGGTTGGGAATTAAGATAGAGATGAGATAGTGAGAGGGTAGATTGGGATTGGTGAGAGGGGTGGGGTGAAGGGAGGATTGAGAGGGGTTAGGAATTAAGATAGAGATGAGATAGTGAGAGGGTAGATTGGGATTTGGAGAGGGGTGGGTAGAAGGGAGGATTGAGAGGGGTTGGGAATTAAGATTGAGTGAGATAGTGAGAGGGGGAGATTGAGATTTGGAGAGCGGGTGGGGTAGAAGGAGGATTGAGAGGGTGGGATTAAGATTGAGAGTGGTGGAATTAAGATTGAGATGAGAGGGGAGATTGGGATTTGGAAAGGGGGGGGGGGTTGAAGGGATTGGGGGTTGGGATTAATGATAGAGCGTGAGAGGGAGAGGTATTGATTGGAGAGGGGGGGGGGGTTAGAAGGAGGATTGAGAGGGGTTGGGAATTAAGATAGAGATGAGATAGTGAGAGGGGAGATTGGGATTTTGGAGAGGGTGGAGGTAGAGGAGGATTGAGAGGGGTTGGGAATTAAGATAGAGATGAGATATGAGAGGGGAGATTGGGATTTGGAGAGGGGGGGGTTAGAAGGGAGGATTGAGAGGGGTTGGGAATTAAGATAGAGATTTGATATAGTGAGAGGGTAGATTGGGATTTGGAGAGGGGGTGGGGTAGAAGGGAGGATTGAGAGGGTTGGGAATTAAGATTGAGATGAGATAGTGAGAGGGGAGGATTGGGATGGAGAGGGGGGGGGTAGAAGGGAGGATTGAGAGGGGTTAGGAATTAAGATTGAGATGAGATAGTGAGAAGGGGAGATTGGATTTGGAGAGGGGGGGGGGGTAGAAGGGAGATGAGAGGGGTTGGGAATTAAGATGAGATGAGATAGTGAGAGGGGAGATTGGGATTTGGAGAGGGGGGGGTAGAAGGGAGGATTGAGAGGGGTTGAATTAAGATTGAGATGAGATAGTGAGAGGGAGATTGGGATTTGGAGAGAGGGGGGTAGAAGGGAGGATTGAGAGGGTTGGGAAATAAGATTGAGATGAGATAGTGAGGGGAGATTGGGATTTGGAGAGGGGGGGGTAGAAGGGAGGATTGAGAGGGCGTTGGGAATTTAAGATAGAGATGAGATAGTGAGAGGCGGAGATTGGGATTTGGAGAGGGGTGGGGTAGAAGGAGGATTGAGAGGGGTTGGGAATTAAGATAGAGATGAGATAGTGAGAGGGGAGATTGGATTTGGAGAGGGGGGGGGGGGTAGAAGGAGGATTGAGAGGGGTGGGAATTAGATAGAGATGAAGATAGTGAGAGGGTAGATGGATTTGGAAAGGGGGGGGTAGAAGGAGGATTGAGAGGGGTTGGGATTAAGATAGAGATGAGATAGTGAGAGGGTAGATTGGGATTTGGAGAGGGGGGGGGGTAGAAGGGGATTGAGAGGGGTTGGAAATTAAGATAAGATGAGATAGTGAGAGGGTAGATTGGGGATTTGGAGAGGGGGGGGGGGGTAGAAGGAGGATTAGAGGGGTTGGGGATTAAGAAGAGTGAGATAGTGAGAGGGTAGATTGGGATTTGGAGAGGGGGGGTGGGGTAGAAGAGAGGATTGAGAGGGCGTTGGGAATTAAGATAGAGATGAAGATAGTGAGAGGGAGATTGGGATTGGAGAGGGGGGAGAAGGGAGGATGAGAGGGGTTGGGAATTAAGATAGAGATGAGTATAGTGGAGGGGAGATTGGGATTTGGAGAGAGGGAGGGGGTAGAAGGGAGGATCTGGAGAGGGTTGGGAATTAAGATAGAGATGAGATAGTGAGAGGGGAGATTGGGATTTGGAGAGGGGGTGGGTTAGAAGGGAGATTGAGAGGGTGGATTAAGATTTGAGATGAGATAGTGAGAGGGAGATTGGGATTTGGAGAGGGGGGGGGGTAGAAGGGAGGATTGAGAGGTGGTGGGAATTAAGATTGAGTATGAGATAGTGAGAAGGAAGATTGGGATTTGGAGAGGGGGGGTAGAAGGAGGGGATTGAGAGGGTTGGGAATTAAGATTGAGATGAGATAGTGAGAAGGAAGATTGGATTTGGAGAGGGGGGGGGATAGAAGGGAGGATTGAGAGGGGTTGGGAATTAGATAAGTGAGAATGTGGAGGGGAGATTGGGATTTGGAGAGGGGGGGTAGAAGGGAGGATTGAGAGGGGTTGGAATTAGAGTAGAGATGAGAGTAGTGAGAGGGGAGATTGGGATTTGGAAGAGGGGGGGGGTAGAAGGGGATGAGGAGGGGTTGGAATTAAGATAGAGATGCATGGGTGTCGATTGTGGGGATTGGGGGGATGCATCCCCCCCCAATAATTTTCGGTGGGGGGGGATATGGTGTGTACAATCATCCCCCCCCCCAATATTTTGATATCAAGAAAATAAAAAATATCATATTATGTGCATATAAATCTATCTACAAATTTGTTATCATATAAAACACTTTTTTGACATTATTATAATATTTTGCAGTCTTATATGCTTTTCAGACTGCAGTTAAAATCCTTAACCCCAGGAAATAGGTAGGGCTAAGGGGGGGGGGGCCTTAGTACCACCTATTTCCTGGGGTTAAGCTTAGCACGCTTCGGTTTCAGACTGCGTTTTACCAAAGTAGGCTATCACGGTAAATAGTACGGTACTATCCTGCTAAAAAGCAGGGCAAAATTGCGGAGTTAGCCGGGCAATTGCGGTGCTAAGAGTTGCAGTCTGAAACCAAACCGTGCTAAGGAAAAGCGGGGCTAAGCATTAGCCAATCAATGAAAATGTGGTCATGAATATGCATAATTATTCGTAAACTTGATAACACAAGTAAAGAGAAAAACAATGAATAACATAAGGAAAAAGAGAAAAACAATGAATAACATAAGGAAAAAGAGAAAAACAATGAATAACAATAGGAAAAAGAGAAAAACAATGAATTACAGTCATATAAGGAAAAAGAGAAAAACAACGAATAACAAAGAAAAAGAGAAAAACAATGAATAACATGAGGAAAAAGAGAAAAACAATGAATAACATAATAAAAGAGAGATAAAACAATGAATAACATTAAGAAAGACAGATAAAATAAAGAAATAGATAAGGAAAGATAGAAAAACAATGAATAACATAAGGAAAGAGAGATAAAATAATGAATAACATAAGGAAAGATAGAAAAAACAATGAATAACATAAGGAAAAAGATAAAAAACAATGAATAACATAATGAAAGATAGAAATCAAGGAATAACATAAGGAAAAAGAGAAAAAACAAGGAATAACATAAAGAAAAAAACAGGGAATAACTAACACAAGGAAAAAGAGAAAAACAATGAATAACAAAAGGAAAGATAGAAAACATAGAATAACATGAGGAGAGAGAGAAAAACAATGAAGAACATAAAGAAAGAGAATGAAATCATTAATATTCATGATCCAGCAAATAGTCTGGGGTTAAGGAATACCCAGTGTGAAAAGCATTGAATTTCTTAACCCCGGCTAAGCAAATAGTATGGGGTTAAGAAACACAGTCTGAAAGCAAAAAAAAAGATAGTACGGGGTTAAGGATAGTATGGGGTTAAGGATAGTACGGGGTTAAGAAATAGCAGTCTGAAAAGGGTATTAAATGCATATTTCTGACATCCATAAATCCCAAATTTTCTCACGCTTTCGTTAATTTTCCTCGTGTGTGCCTGATATACTTTAGTAGTCATGTATAATACACAATACACAGTGCAGATAACATGGATAATGGAAGCTCAGATATTTCACTACTCACATTTAAAAAGAAACAAACAAAAAACATTCAAATCGATGATAATCAGGGGCACCGGTCCCAGAGTAAATAGGGGACAGTTGCCTCGATAATGTAACTGAAGGCATAAGTATTTCCCCTCAAAAATCCACGATGGCCGTTTTGTTAAAATTAATGAATATTGAGGAGTCTGTAACACTTATCTCGGCTCTTCATCGACAAGGTTACATTTTTGGACTCTGACCAATTGATTATGTAATGCACTTCCACTATTCTCCAGGGGCTAAATGCCCTCTTTTTAAATTAGTCGCTACTTTGCTCTCAATTTAACGGTTAAAATTGCCTGAAAAATTTTAATTTCGCGCTTCGCGCTCGCATAATATAAGATAGTACAAACTGCACTTGTCTTTGTTCATCTTTTCTGCTTGTATTAACGTCACGATGGTACGTTTAAAACACCAACTCCCTCCCCTTTTCGTACTCCAATGAGGCTGCAAGTATTTTTTTTTTCATCAGGTCATTATCATCGAGAAAATTTTCATCGCACAATATTGCCCTTACTAGAATTCGTCCATATCTATATAGATTTGCGTTTGTTGTCTTAACGTCATGATGTTCCGCTTCTAATCACCCGTTAAAGCCCCCTAGCCCTCCATCAATTTCGCGTTTATATAGTCATGTAACGCTACAAATGCCATGTTTCAGTTCAATATTATTGTGAAAATTTTAAGCTCGCGCTTCGCGCTCGCATTACAACCCTATTATCCAACGATATACTATGCATAATAATGTGCATGTGTGTATTTATCTATAGACATTTCATCATTATGGCCCCCTTTAATAAACCAGATAAAGCTCCTTCCTCGTTTCGCGTTTGCATTATTCTACAATTATGTCCCATTTCATGTCACTAATATTGAGAAAATTTTCAGCTCGCGCTTCGCGCTCGCATAATGAATTTGAAAGTATGTATAGTAGATAGCCTACTCACATGCATGCATGTGTGTATTATCTATAGTCATTACATCATCATGGTCCCCCTTTAACAAATAGGTGAGCGGCGAAATCCCCAAAGAGGCTTATTTCTTGTACTTTAATGCACCCGGCTGGATTAAAGCAACAATATACCTAATTTTAAAGGAAATTTTCTGAATTTTTTTAAAATGAGCATAAAAGTTGCGGCATCTTGTAGCATCACCATGGAAACTAGCTTCAAATAGGCCACGCCCATTTTTATGACACAATTTATGGGATGAATATACATTACGGTCATTCAAATTGGACCGATTAAGAGTTTTGGACATTTTTTGGGGCTTGCCCTATGTTGAAACCACCATAGATAAGTAGCGAAAATTGACTCAATTACAATTTAATAAAAAAAATGAAAGTAAAATTCAAAATCAATTTTGTTGTCCTAGCAACAGATTTTTGGCTTAAGCCAACCATACCCACTTGCTCAAATGTTGAATTTTCCAATTTCAAATGGATTTTCTATGTATTTAAATTACAAAATCAAACTAATTTAGTATTTTAAGGTTGAAATATTGTTGATATTGATTGTTTAGAGGGATGACACAAAAAAGAAATATCATATAAAGATATGAATGCAATGCAAATTTTGTTTAAAATAATCACCTAACCAAACCCCTGTCATCATGGAAATATGGGCAAACTACTGTAAATCTGTATTATTTAAATTGTATTTAAGAAATATTTCTTAATAACACATGTGGATAAAAGGGTGCCAAATGAAGTATATATTGAAGGGAAACCAACCATAGAACCCTTTTACCTTGATAAAAATCACTTCAAATATGCACATATTTCTTAAGCATCGATGCGGTAAACAACTATGTTGCCTAGGCAACACTTTTTACCTGGAGGCAAACATTGTCTGTAAATTCATATTCGAGCCAAAACCAGTATAGACAACGTGGTAGATATGTGGTAATTAATATCCAACATAAAAATCTTTATACTGCTTGAGAAATATTTCAAAATGACATATACTAAGTAATCCCAGTAACATTATGTTGCCTAGCAACCACTATGTATAACCTAGCAACCTATTCATAAATCGTATATACAGCTTAAAACCAGAGTCCTTGATACTTGGCGGTTATTTGTTGTGGGGACTTCTTATTGATATATATTGAACTTCCAAAAGACACTTGGAACTTTTAATACTTTAATAAAATTTTCATTGATATTGATCTATTGAAGAGGCATGAAGGAAATTATTCCATAGCAAGCAACAACATATAATTACCTAGACAAACTACCCCGCTATATCATGCTTAAGCTTTTAAGCACAGTTAATTAATGATCCGTCATTTTAATTTATCATTTGAATAGAATGGTGGTACCCCGCTATCTGCCTATTCATTTTTTGATGAATCGATTGATGTTTGGTTGTTGAGGAATTAAGAATTATTTCCATGAAACAACAACAACATTTTTACTTAAGCAACGCACCTCTATGCTATGTTTGAAGCTTTTTAAAAGTAGTATAAACTTGGTTATGTATTCGAGTGTATTGTTATCATTCAAACTGAGTAAAGACCTACATTGCTACATGTATAAACCCTAATTATATATCTATTTTTGTAGTGTTAAGAATGTCATAAAATGATATTGGTTGAAGTTGCAAACTTTATGTTGTTAAGGAAAATTTAGAAATTTGTACTGTAGCAATAACCAACAAGTATATAAATTGAGTACTACACCCTCTTGCACTGTCCGTGGAGAGTGTTGTTAGTTCGCTCTTGCCTTTAAAAAATTAAATTATTTTACATAGCAAACTTATACCTCTATCGTACATAAGAGCTGTCATAAGCAGTCTTTAAACTTTAAACTGGTAGCTGCTAGATATGCAACTTTTATCTTTTAAGAAACAGTAGCTCAAACCCTAAATAGGCCCTAATCTATTTAAAGTAGATATATATCACCTCGTATCATATTAACTTGAAAGAGCGTTGCCACTCTTATTGTCGAATAGCTGAAATATTTAGGAAGGAATTTCCTTAGCGCAATTCTAAACCATATATTTAACCTAGCTACCTTATGTAAAAAATTTTCACTTTTCGCCCGGAAATATGGTCTAAGTCCTGAAGTAAGACATTCCTATCTTGAGAGTGGGATACATGTAGGTCTACTACTTAGCATTGCTGCATGATGGGCGATGATTATTATCAATTGTGATTAATCCTTATTAACTTTGAATTCCAAGGACTGTAAAAATCACCATTAGAAGAAATCTGGTGGTTGCATATAATGGGTTACACCAAGTATGACTAGCTGATAAGAAAGCTTATCCGATGGGTGAAGTTTAGAGCGACACATATGACTAGGCAGTGGACTGAACCTTATTTCAATCCCAAAATATTAGAGTAATTTCCCCTCTATCCAGATTGGTTCATTTCAACATCATGACGCGCCATTTAGATCTCATGTTAGGGTGCTTAAATAAATAAAAGCATTGGCTCTGATGGTTATGTTTATGAATAAAAGATGGACTTGGCTCAAAATGCGCAAGTGACCACTGAGCACTCAGCTCCGAACATGTACAAATTTCTGTTGTAGGTTATCCGCATAGAAGTGTTGTCCAAGCATGACAATATGCCTCCTTATAAGGGTAGATTTCCTAAGACAGTACAATCTTGATGCTGAGGCTCCCCAACCCAGGCTATCCGGAACATTGCATCTGGTTCTGCTTGAGTGGTTTGTACACCAAAATTTATTTCCTCTTCATTTAACATGATATGAAAACTAACTTTAAAACATGTGTGATATCAGGTTAAGCATAATGACATTGTATGCTATACGATAGAAGCTACAGAACAACTTTGTTGATCAGGACATGTCTCCCAGAAGGAACCAGGCGAAGGACTCCCTCTTGGACAACTCCAGCTTGGACATACTGGTTGGACAGTCCCCTTTCCAGGAGGAAACTCCCCAGAGACAGGTCCCCCCCCCCCCCCGAAGGAAAACGTCCCCTAGAAGGTGGTATGAACCCCTCAAAAGACATCTCACCTCATCTTTAAATGCATTTAGAGGACAAGGATATTTATATTTTATTGCGCAGCCAACTTTCTCTGTGTTTCCCTATGTACTATGATTACATGAGTGGAATGTAATTCTAGTGCTTCGAATTACTTTCTCCAAGGAGCTCGATCAGGATGACAAATCAGACGATAGATGGTTAAAGATGTTTTACCACAATGAATTGTGGATCATAGTTGCTAATATATTCTAAAGAAACTTTTCATCCTTTTTTGTTCCCAAGTTTGCCGTACGATTGAAGTACAATCAAAGAACAATACACACAATATCTGTAGCATTTTCCAGGCAATATTATCCTTCCTTACAATTTTTCTTCAACTTTGCCTTCTTCTACTTATCAGATGTTCCGACCCAGCCTGGGACATTAACCATTGGATACCCTTTATCAGGTCTGCATTAAAAATGAAGAGAGACAAGTGTGAAACTGACCGATTCCTACTTAGGCTCGGTCCATAACAAACTTGTGGTGTATTCCATGGTCAACCATCGGTTAGTCATTACATGGGGGAATTGTCCTTTTGGAGAGTGTCCATCACCGCCAGTTTAATTTAGTCCTTCCGGACAAGAGTTGCCAATTTATTTATCAAGGGAAATTATCACTCTGGAGAGTGCCATCAGGGCAGATGACTTGTCCAGATGATTTTCCTTCCATGAGAGTTGGGCCATCGAGAGGGAATTGTCCCTCCAGCAGGAGTTGTTCTCGAGTAGGCTATTGCATCATCCAGAAGGCTATATTGCCTGCGAAGAGTGTGTCACATAGGTAGAATT
>CALNVZ010003433.1:30868888-30884298 GCA_940671915.1 Paracentrotus lividus
TCCCAGCACGAAAAAAACCTCCAAAACGGTACAAGCTTCCCGTACAGCTGGAAGTTTCTCGTGCACTGAAATGCAACAAGATAAAACCGGAAATCCAATTGAATAATGAACGCAACAATGATTGTTGTAAAGCCGCTTTATCCTTGTGACTGCCGAGTGTTGTGGCATTGTCGCTTGTCCAATGCATTTTTAAATATCACTCGTCTATCATTAACAATTCATGCCTGGAAGGGAACAAATTAACCAGGGAAGGTGGAAAGGGAGTTTTTATTCTTTTGAATTAATCTCCTAAAGGCTCACGAATTTTTTTTCTTTCACAAATGTGAAGTGGTCCATTTTGGCCAAAAGATGAGAACGTGAATTTTGATTCCGATATCAACGCACATGCATGGCAAAGTCTCACTGACTGGGAGTTTTTTCTCGTACGGTGCTATTGTTCGATTCTATTGTCAATTGCCGTACAACTCTAAACCACGTAACAGAATACGGGCCTTCAAGTTTAACATTACCTTCCCATGAAACAAAAAAAAATTAGCATAAACGGTCCGTCGGTTTCCGAGCTATGGCCCGCCCTTTTTGATTCGTTTTGGCAAAAATGGGTGTGACCATCCATTTCAACGGCACAATGCGCCTGAACTGGTTGACCAATCTTGTGAAACTGGTACCATTCAAAAGGAAATTCAAAGAGGAATTTAAAAATGGTATCAAAAATATTATTGGAGCAATTTAAAGTGCTATGACCTTTGACCTTTCCTTTAACCTTGATTTTGACCCCCAGACGAATAATATTTTTACTTGATTTTTATGGATGTTAATTGTCAGTATAATATTAACATAACATGTTAATATCTAGGATGATATTTTATTTCTTCACCTTTAAATACTCTTTTTAATGTAATTTACAAAGTTACTGTTACCCCCACATACTGATATTTGTGTTGGTAATGTGTGTACAAGACTCCATTATACACAATCAAATGCCATAATGTATTCCATATCTGTTGCTGATGCTTCAAAGATCTCAAGGATGTATCCAGTTTGGGACAGTAGAGCTGACTACATGTAGGAAGCATTTTGTTTCTGTCAAAACCGCAGATTTCTGATGATTTGTATGTATACCTATTTCACCCCAATCAAAAGGGCTAATTAAACAAATGTCTCTATTCATAAGCAAATGGAGTCTACGTACATGTATACATTATCATTGTGTTTAATGTTTCCTTTATTACCTGAAATGTTTAGTTTCCTGTTTTAATTGAATGTGATTTAACTTCAGTTTGGAAGTATTCAAGTAAGCCTATAATGGAGACTTGTTGGAGGTTGGAGGAGATAGTGAGAGGGAATGATTGAGATTAAAAGGGTTGGGGAATTTAGAGTGGATTGGGGGAATGGAGATTAAAATGGTAAGGGGAGTCTTGAGATTAAAAGGGTTGGGGGAATTTAGAGTGGATTGGCGTGAATTGAGATTAAAATGGGAGGGGAGTATGAGATTGAATGGGATAGGAGGGAGAGAATTGAGATTGACGCAGTTGAAAGGGGAAGAAGAAATAGAGAGAGGGGCAATTAAGACTAAAGGGCAGGCGTGTATCCAGATTTGGCAACCCGGGGGCGATTGATTTTGATTATGGCGCCCCCAGTTGGTGATCCAGAAAGGCGCCCACCGGGGGGGGGGGGGGGCCAGGGCCGTAAAAGGCCCCCCCCCCCCCCCAGATACGCGCATGAAAGGGGGATGGGGATTGAGATTTGAAGAGGGGGAGGGGTAAAGAGAGGGGAGAATCGATATTGAAAGAAAAGTTGGGAGAGTATTGATTGCATGAGAGGGAGAGAATGAATTGAGGGGAGAAAGGAGAGACAGTCAGAGGGGAGATTGAAGCATCGAGCTGTTGAATGGGAAAGAATAGGGGGGGGGGCCATGGCCCGTAAAAGCCCCCCCCCGGAATACGCGCATGATGGGGGGATGGGGATTTTGAATTGAAAGGGGGACAGGGGTTATAATGGAGGGAGAGAGAATCGATTATCTGAAAGAAAGTTGGGAGAGAGATATTGAGCATGAGAGTGGGAGAATTGAGATTGAAGGGGGAGAAAAGCGAGAGACAGTCTCAGATGGGAGAATTGAGCATCGAGCTGTTGAAAGGGAATAAGAGATGGTGAGAGAAGAGAGGGGGGGCGGTTAAGACTGAAAGTGGCGGAAGGCGATTTTGAGATTAAAGGGGGACAGGAGGCTGTGGTTGAGATTGAAAACTCAAGGGGGACGGGAGAGGGTTATAGAGAGAGGAGAATCGAATACATTACACACATTTTTTGAAAATATATTTCAAACCTAATTTTTTTTTCCGGACTGTACCTTCTTTTTTACACAGACTTTAGAAGAAAAAGTTGGGAGCAGATATTGACGAGGAAGAATTAAGATTGAAAGGGGGGGGAGGAGAGATAGTGGAAGGAGAGAATTGAGATTGAAATGGGGAAGAAGAGAAAGTGAGAGGGGAATTGAGATGAAAGGGGGGAGGGAGCGAGAGATATAGTGAGAGTGGAAAATTGAAGATTGAAAGGGAGGGGAGGAGAGATCAGGAGAGGAGAGAATTGAATTGAAAGGATGGAGAGAGAGATAGTGTGAAGGGCATGAATTAGATTGAACGGGGAGAGAAGGGAGAGATAGTGAAGGGGAATTGAGATTGAACGGGGAGGGGAGAAAAAGATAGTGAGAGTGGTAGAATTTAGATTGAATGGGGGAGGGGAGGAGAGATAATGAGAGGGGAGAATTGAGATTTGAACGGGGGAGGGGAGGGAGATATAGTTGAGAGGGATAGAATTAGATTGAACGGGGGAGAGGGAGGAGAGGAAGGAGGGGAGATGAGATTGAAAGGGGAGGGATGAGGATAATGAAAGGAGCATTGAGATGAAAGTGCGGGAGGATGAGAGATTAATGAGAGCGGACGATATTGAGATTGAACGGGGGAGCGGAGGAGACTATAGTGAGAGGGGAGAATGAGATTGAAACGGGCGAGGGGTATGAGAGATAGTGAGTGGGATAGAATTGCAGATGAAAGGGGAAGAGAGAAAGTGAGGAGGGTGGGATTTGAGATTGAAAGGGAGAGGTAGTGATGAAGGTAGATTGAGATTGAACGGCAGGGAGGGGAGGAGATCATGAGATGGATGGAGAATGTGAAGAGATGGAGTTAAGAGTTAGGCGAGGGAGAATTAGATCTGATACGGGGGGGAGAGATGTGAGAGGAGAGAATTGAGATTGAAAGGGGGAAGGGAGGAGAGATCGTGAGAGGGGCGGATTGATATTGAAAGGGGAGGGAGGAGAGATAGTGAGAGGGGATAAATTGAGATTGAAGGGAGAGATAGCGAGAGGGTAAATTGAGATTGAACGGGCGAGGGGACGGAGAGATTAGTTAGAGGGGAGAATTGAGAATTGAATAGGAGGAAAGGAGATACACAGTGAGATTGGGGAATTGAATCGAGCTGTTGAAGGAAAGAAGAGATGGTGAGAGAGATAGATTGAAACTCCAAGGGAGGAGGGAGGAGAGCATAGTGAGAAGGGAGAATTGAAGATTGAAAGGGGAGCTAGGAGAGAATAGCTGAGAGGAGAGAATTGGAGATTGAAATAATAGTAATAAAACAAAAGTGCGAGGGGTAGTGATCGTCGGTAGGGATGGGAAAAGCAAAGTGGAGCATTGGCATTTGACATTGTATGATGCAACATTGTTTGTTTTTTTTTCCTTTATTTCTTCTGCAAGTTGTCGAAAGAATGGAGAAGAAAGTTTGACATTGTCATTGGAAATGAAAATTAGGTAAAAAAATAAAGATATTTTATTTAAATGGAACACCAAAGGGGGGAAAAAAGCCGTTGTATACATTATCTTCAAAGGAAAGAAAAACAAAACCAAACAAGGGACGTTGGGGATTTCCTTATGCAGGGGCTGAGAGATAAGAATAATATATATCCCCAAGCCCCTGGCTCCATGGGCCTTGAAGAAAATTAAGATTCTATGTACTCAACAAGTTGAAAGGAAAAGAAATCTGCAAACAAGAGAGAGAACCTCACCAAGATACTGGAACTGGAAACCTGACTGTTGAGCCAATAGCATGTTTTACAGAATCTCGGGTAAAGGTAAAGTGGTTTATAATCAGTAATATCTCCATGTATAATATACTATATACTTAAGGAGTTCACACTGGATTTAAATTGATTTTTAAAAATGCAGAAAAATAAAAGAAAGATATGAGTGAAGTTTGAAGAAAATCGAACAAAAAATAGCGAAGTTATGAATATTCAAAATTTGATTCTTTGATGTCACGTGCGAGCTGCTCTCCTATGTGTTATGTGCGGTCGATATATCATCAAACCTATGTTCATATACCATGGCTTCGGAACCGGGGAGGGGGGGGGGGCTTGAGGGGGCGCAGCCGAACAGATATCGGCGATCGCCCTTATGATAAAATCTTATTTGACTCAGATTATAATGAACCCCAAGATTTGTATCATTATTGTTTTGTTTTTATTTGTGAAGGGGACTCCGACATCATTAAGCCCCTCCGATAATCTTACTGAATATATCATTGGGCTCCCCACCAATCTTTTTAGATAAAAAGTTTATATTTTAGGTCTCTATTGACAAAATTTTAAGCTCGCGCTGCGCGCTCGCATATCATTTTTTAATTTTATTATTTTTTTTTTAAAAATGTAGAACATATAAACTATAATCTAGATTGAGCTCAGCCATTGAGCCCCCCCCCCCGTTATAACCTGGAGGGGATTCGATATGTTTGAGCCCCTCCCCTTCTGCTCATAATTTGTCTTGAAATGCTCATATTTTAAATTTCTGTTGACAACATTTTTAGCTCATGCTGCTCGCTTGCTGGATCAGATCGAATGTTTTTCTGTTCAACCTTTTTTTTTTCATTATGACAAGGGGCTCAAAAAATAAGCCCCCATCCCTTCCTGAGTGGTTTTGGGTGGGTCAAAATCATTGAGCCCCCTCTCTGCTCCCAAGTCGTTTTAAAAACGCTCATGTATCAGTTCTCTTTTTACAATTTTTTTAAAACTCGCATGTCTTTCAGTTATTTTAATCAAAAAGCGCTTACACCGTGGAATGCACACTTTTCAGCTCGCGCTTCGCGCTCGCATTGCAATGAGATAAATATATTCTTTATAAGCAAAGCGAAAAACGCTTAAAGTGCACACTTTTCATGTTGATATATAAAAATTTTTCGCACTTCTCGCTTGCATTGTTTAATGAGATCAATTTCTCCTTTATAACCATAATACAAGAAGCATTTAAAATGCACCGTTTTCAGGTTGCTATATAAAAAAAAATCAGCTCGCGCTTCGCGCTCGCAATTTATTGTTTATAATGAGATAAATATCTTCTTTGTAAACATAGCGAAAAACATTTAAAATGCACTGAGATAAATATCTTCTTTGTAAACATAGCAAAAAAAAAAAAAAAAAAAAAAAAAAAAAAAATCTTAAAATGCACTGTTTTCATGCATGTTGATATATTCAAAATTTTCAGCTCGCGCTTCGCGCTCGTATTGATTAACGTAACTATCTACTTATAACCATAGCACAAACTAGAAGGAAAATTAAATTTTGAAAACATGAAAGAAAATCAATAAAGTAATCTTGAATCTTGAAGCGCTTAGAATGCACACTTTTCAGTTTGCTATTTTAAAAATTTTCAGCTCGCGCTTCGCGCTCGCATTGTTTAAAGAGATAAATATCTTGTTTGTAAACGTAGCGAAAAAACGCTTAAAATGCATTGCTTTCAGGTTGATATATTCAAAAATTTTAGCTCGCATTATTTTATGAGATAAATATCTTTTTTATAAGCATAGCGGGAAAAAAACGCTTAAAATGCACTGTGTTTTCAGGTTGATAAAAAATTGCTCGCTATGAGAAAAGTATTTTATTTATTTTCTAGCACAAAAACGCATTGTTTTAGTTTGATATATCAAAAGTTTTCAACACATCAAGAGATTTAAAAAAAAAAAATTAATAATAATCATCCTAAAGTAGGAATACAATTGTTTTTGTGTTTTTTGTTTTTTTTTTTAATAAAAAAAAATAAAGAATAAAAAAAGAAAGACTTCGGCATTTTCAAAAAACTCTGTAAACGTAGTGGGGGGGGGGGGGGGAGGAATTAAAAAAAAAATCCCAAAATAGTTCGTGAAAATTGAGCCCCCCCCCTCCCCCCCCCCGCACATACACAACACATGGAGAGCTGCTCGCACGTGACGTGAAAAAAAAAAAACTTTAAATACTCAAAACTTCAATATTCTTTGGTCAATTTCTCAGACTTTAACTTATATTTTCTGCATTTTTCTGCATTTTTTAAATCAATAAAAAGTCTCCCAGGGTGAATTTCCCCTTTGACTTACCAACTTGTATTATGTCAGTGTACGCTGACGCTCAGTGTCTAAAAATCTAGACTACGGAAAACGGGGATTCCCCCTCGCCTCACCCTGTAAATTTGCCGCGCGCCCTCTCTATATGTGCTTCAGATTAGAATGAGATGAAACCGGAAAGAGAAACCTCCCTTTTGCCTTCAAATTACTGGTAAGTTTGATCGTCTTGTGGATAAATAATTACAGAGAGTTGTTTAAGGGTGAATAAATATTCATTTTGATACCCTCTTTGGCATAATCTGGTTATAAGTCACTAGTCCATTCACTCCCGTTCATTTCGTCAGTGGCGGAGACATCGTTCCACGCCATTGTCATTGACTTTGTAGTAATTGTACACAGTGAGCGAGCAGAGAGGAGTCAAATTGGAGGATATAGCCCACATACAGCTGCAAACCAACATCACACGGAGAAAAGTTCCTCCATAATTTAGTAATTTATGCATGACGCTCGAATGATCACGAATTAGCATATGAAATACACTACCATTGTGCCTTCCAATGAACAATAGTCACGATAAAATTTAGATTTGTCATTTATTTTTTTGGTAAGTCCTCATTTCTTTATGCGTTTTGAAATATTGGGCCTACGTCCGACAGTGGATTCGTTGAAGTTCCTTTTTTATATTTCTCTTCTTTATTCTAAAAAATATTGGAAGAGTGGGTCTACGCCCAACCGTTTTTGAAGTCGCGTCTTGCAGTTTTTCTTGCAAAATGGGTCCAATTTGGTTATGATTGACAGCGCGCACGACAAAGCGGTCTTTATCGGGAACAGCTGAATGGCGTTGTTCAGTTACGGTCACTTCAGTCATCGCAACCGGGAGGCGGAGCTCCTCGCGATAGCTACCAGTAGCTAATCAGAGCGCCCAATAATCAAAATGCATTGTTCTCTATTTCTGTAAAAGCGGAATGGTAGACTTTTTTCCGTGCATCAGTCAGTACAGAAAAATGGCTGTCTGTCGCCCTCTTAGTTGCTGAGGAAACTTCTCAATAATAATTAGCGAAACCAGCTTTAAACCTACCTCAAAATAATTTAAGATAATATATAGTTTCATTGCAATATAACTACGACTAGCCCGCACACTTCGTGGCGGCGCGGCGTCCCGGGGCTAATTGCAATATAACTTCTCCATTAGATATTTTTAATTTTGTTTAGTAGAATTTTTAGACCTTTTTTTGGATATGCCACCTTGACTAAGCTGAGCTTCTCAAGACACCATTTTGATTTTTTCCTGCATTGACTTTCCATTGGATGAAAACTACTGCAGTAAGGTACTTCCCAGTGCAAGGTCAATTATGAATTGACCATGCATAAGTGTAAGTGACTCAAGGTGGCATATCCAAAAAACTTAAGGGTCTAAAAATTCTACTAAACAAAATTTAAAGTATCTAAATAATGGAAGAATTATATTGCAATGTGACTGTAGACCCCTACTAATTATCTTAATTTATTTTGAGGTAGGTTTAAAGCTGGTTTCACTAATTATTATTTAGAAGTTTCCTGAGCAACCAAGAGGGCGACAGACAGCCATTTTTCAGTACTGACTGATGTTGCTTTGCAGCTGTATGAGCAACGATGGACACACGATCATGGAAAACCCCAAATTTTGCTCTGAACACGAAGGCATCACAAAAGCATCGGGCCACTTAGGAGTAGATCTACTACAGACTGTTTAAAAAAGAATGGAACAGTTGGTGAAAAATAATTAAGGTATGACTGTCTGTAGCCTATTTGGTACCATGCAATAAGTGTAAGTGATTTGGTACCACATAAAAAAAAAAAGTGTGCGAAGAGGAGCTGATCGATATTACACACATTTATTGTTCCGGAGCGATGAATTCTTGGCCACTATGCGCAAAATCTAAATATAGACCATGGAAAAGCATGCGCAAATTTACACAAAATTTCAACTTGGTAAGGTTAATTACTTCAAAATTTCATAATGCAGATTTGTTTTTCTGACTCATTTTAATCAAGGTTATGACATTACACATTAGCACAAAGAAACTTTGGTTCAAAAGTCATATTTGTTGGAAATATTTCAATATGTTTCCTGTGACTCATGTGACGCGACACTATTGAAGGTTACTTACAGAAGTTACTTATCCTCTTGACATGAAATTTTCTGGAGATAATTTTGAAATATTAAGCAATGACCAGATAAAATTTCATTATCATTTGGCCAGTCCTTTTTAGTCTATCACCATTTCAATATGTGACTCGCATGACACAGGAGTGTGACTCGTGTGACAACTGTCAATTTGGACTAAAACTTGAACCAATTATTATGATTACATATAGTAAAATGGGCCACAATTCAACCAAACAAAACATTTATAGTCATTTGTATTGTAAGGGTTTAATTTGTACAGTTCTATTCATTGAAATTGTTATACTATTTCCAGCTGTACATGTACATTCCTTTCTATCTCATTTCCTTATTTAGCCCCGGGACGCCGCCACGAAGTGGCGGCGTCCTGAAGTAAACATATACATCTGGCCCAAGCTCACCGTCTTCCCCAATAAAACGATGCAATTCAACCCCCAAAAAATGTTTATAACAAATGATACACATACATGCAATGCCACTTACCTAAGCATACCAACCGGAATATGGTGAATAAAAACAAACGTGAATAGCTCCAAGAATAAGAAGATTTTTGGGGGGTTTTCGTCAGTATCGTAAATTTGCCCGATTCGCCTTATTGATAAAGCTGGAATAAAAGGGGACCCTGGATTAGCCTTAATCAAGACGTTCTTTTTGTATAGTTTGTAAGTTTCGTTACGAAAAATAGGCTGAAGAAGGAAAAATGGGCTCAAAAACTAAAATAACAAATAATTCATGACTACTAATGTAAGTAATCTCTTTTGTTTTGGTTAATTACCATGTAATGGAATAAAAATAAAATTATGATTGTAATGACTTGTCTAAAGACTAATCATGGCAATATCCATGACGCATGCGTATTACAAAGACAAACCTACGATCACGAATTGTTCTACTCGAGAAGTTTGGAAATTTTGACCCCCAAATTACATATAAGAAGATTCACCAACAAAGACGATAGTATTCCGGAGCGATTCGTAAGTATATATTGCAATAATACAAAGCTGCTTTTATAACTAGAAGTAAGGTATCGTCCGGAAATTTATGTAAATTCGAAGTCACATCGCCGTCGGATTTCGATAAAGCGTAGCCTGCACACTTCGTGTGCGGGCTAATCGTAGTAATTCCTTATTCTATTCATCGTCTCCACCCAGCAACATGTCTCTTTTGTATTCTTCCTTCATTGTCATTCAGGGCATTGGTCCTGATTCATGTTCACCCCATATCATTCCTATTGGTTCTCTTTCCCCTCTGGGTTATTCTACTTTCTCTTGACTCTTCCATTATCTGTTCTTTCATTGGCCATCCTCTATATCATTTAAATATATTTGTATAATTCTTGAGAATCTGGAGGAGTGAAGTCTGTAAGATAGAGATAATAAATCAGAGCACTTCTGGACTTCACATCTAATTTATAGTATTTGCTGGTACTTCTGTTCACATCATTTTAGGCTGGTCTTCTGATTGATAGTAGAGCGGATTAGCCGAATAATTGTGCAATTTTTGACTAAAGCATGAAATTTCTACCAATGATAGTACATGCCATAACTTTCATTTAAGATCGGGAGGTAAGTCAGGTTTGACCTTGATGACCTCCAGAGGTCAATGACCTTAAAATATCAAAATATTGATATTTTGGCGTCAATTCTCTGTGAATGACGTATAGTAATGAAGGAAACATGCATTTCATGTTACAATCAAGTATTATGGTTGTATCCTAAATCGCAGAGACGTCTCCAATACTTTTTCCGTCGCGGAGATGTCTCAGAGACGTCTCCGCGACAATTTCAAAACCGTCTCAAAGTGGTCCCAAATCCGTCTCCAAAACTCGAGGGGCGTCTCCACAACAAATCTAAACCATGTGAAAAATCTTCCACAGGTCACGGGGATCGGAGACAATCTCAGAGACGTCTCCGCGACAAGTTTCAAAACAATCTCCAAGCCATTTCCAAACCGCCCTCAAAGAAGTCCAAATCCGTCCCAAAGTAGTTTCCGTGATTCCTGAAGACTCATGAAACTCGAGGGACTGAGGGAACGTCTTTGGAACGTCTCAGAGACATTTCCGCGACAAGTTTCAAAACCGTCTCCAAGCCGTTTCCGAACCGTCTCAAAGTAAGTCCCAAATCGTCTAAAAGTAGTTTCCGCGAAGTGATGATACCACCGTAAGTAATCATAAACAGGGGTTTTAGATTTGAACTCTTAGAACAATGAATGGTCAATGACCTCGAAACATCAAAAATATGATGGTGATATGATGTAAATTCAGAGTTATTGATTAAGGAGGGCATTGCTATGGTGTAATATTTTGAATTTTTGTTAATAAAAGTGAGACCGTTTTTTATATTTCTCAGAGCAATGTCTCTCAATTACAAGTTCTTACTTTCACCTCTGAGGACTGTAAAAGGTCATTAACCTCAAAATATTAAAAGATATTGATATTTTCGATGTTGATTATTAAAATGTTGGTAATTTCATAAGCAATCCATGCATTTAGTCTGTTGCAGTTTCATGTTGCAAAGAACATTGGTAGTTATCAACAATTCTACGTTGACATCTGACATTGTCTTAGGCCAAAGGTTTTCAAAATACTATTACACTCATAGGCATGTCACTCTAATAAAAGACAATACGTCTCCAGTAGGATGATGGCTAGGATTTCCCTCATCCCATATTCACCACGAGGAGCTGGAGGTGGATACTTGCATGCTTTCCCGATGATGTACATAAGGGAATGAAGAAGGTGCATACTGATGTTGTGGCAGTGGATGCTTTTCATCGACATAGATACTACATAGATATACAAGTTATAGCTGTACATGGCTCTTGTTACCAAATCCAGCTTTCAGTACATAACCATTCGCTCACATTTGTGTTTCAGTTTCCCAACTACCATTGTTCTCAAAGAGTGTGATATATACTGTTCGCATTTGGCTAGAAAATGAAATGAACTTAAAAACGTTTTAGACATTTACTAGTCATTGTTTATAAAGTATCTAGATGACAACACATTAAAGTATTGCGAGCAGTAATGCGGCCCAACTTTAACAAGATCGGGACAGGACAGCTACATGTGCTAAAAAGTATACAACATTTTACTGCAACTGACAAGATGAAATGGAGGAAAACAATTTCCTGTTCTGCTGTCAAGTCCCTTAACGACTCCAGACAGTCAAAGGACTGACTGACTGATTGTGTAAGTAAATGGTTTCAAAAAGCAACAGTCTTGATCCAAAACATGAAAGAGAGCACTCGTCGAGCCTTGGTGCATTTGCATCAACTGGTGCTCCTGTCTTGCACCTTCTTGCATCAACAAGATACCGATGCCTCTGACAGTACTCTCCAAAGAGGCAGCAACCACACATGAATCCTTTATTCCGCGTCAGTGGGCTGGTAGGTCAGGTGTGAAGAACTACTACTACCTGACACTGATCACTTCCATGACTATACAAGTGCTATAAGTACACACATACCTCAGCACAACAAATCGCTCTACGTTGTAGCTGTACATGGAGTCTGTACTCATATAACTTGGAATATCTTTCCTCACATCACTTGGATCGACAGTAAGAGGCATATGTTACTCCCAGGGGCATTATTCACATCTTCCAGGGTAGATTAAACAGTATTACACTCTGTGAGAGCTGATACAGCGGAAACAGAAACACATGTGAGTGATAATTATGTATCTATTGTCATGTTTATGTTGTTAAAAGTAGCCAGAGTCAAAACATCAGTAGCTGCACTGCGTGTTGCATGCACTTTCTTTACAGCATTTGCCAAAACACGCAAGTCTTCACCTCAGCTCCTCAGGTAAATATGGGATGAGCTGATCAAGCGGACTCAACAGGAGAACTTTTGCTATGGTTAAACCCTTCACGGTCTTAAGGGTACATGATTCAATTGGGTGGTTCATACAGCAGGTGTTCCATGGTTTGCTCTTCCCACACACTAACCAATAGTCCGTCTGCCTTGTATCCCCACTTTTCTTGACCTTGCAGCGTCCTGTGCCTGTCCTGAGACGGTTCAGGCATGACCACATTGCAGTGGGCCATGGCTCATTATAAGCTGCTGGCAGGGATTCTTTAAGGCTTATGGATAGCATGTTGTGGCATTTCTTGGAGATTGGTTCGTCACAGGGTCAGTCTTTGATTGTGGGCAGAGCTATCAAGGAATACCGTTTGAATGGAGGAAACTATGTCTTGATTTCAGTCTCTTGTTGGCAGGATTGATATTGTAGAGGGGGAGGGTACAGATCCTGTAGTCTGTAGGGCATAGGCAATCCAGTAATAGCTCTATTCAAGACTGGATCTAGCTCTACAGTATATTAAGCTAAGATGACCAACTCCAGAAAGGTGCAGCGTATTTTCCGCAGAGAAATACAGCGGTAGAGTCTGTGGTTCGAGCATCTGTCCCCATTGGTGTTAGCCAGCTTCCTCATGATGTTATTTCCTGGCTCCTACTTTTGCCTTTGTTTGTGCGTCGTATAATACGCGGAACAATCTAATGTTACGCCAGTAGATTGGTTGTAAGGACATGTGAGTAGTTTTCCGTACCATCTGACCTCAGTTGTCGTTGGGCATCTCTGTTCTTGAGATGAAAGTCCCTTGTTAGTCTTTTCAGGATTCGCCCGCAGGTGATTGCAGCATAGTGTGGAGTTCCAGGCATAGCAGAGCGATTTTCAACTTCTTCAAAGGAATGTCCTGTGAGGCAATGGAGAGGTCTCGTAAGCATACAAGAAACTCTTTGTATTGAATTGTATTGTTTGGTCATTGGTATACAGGTTGAAGAGCAGAGGGGTGAAGACACTCCCTTATGGAGGACCACTTTTCTTGCTGTGCAATCTACTGCGGCTACCATCCAGGTCTATATACAACCGTCTATTTGATAGCAGGTTTCTGGAGAAACTTTTTTCAGCTTCACATCCTTTGTCATCTCAAAGACTTTACATGCTTATACATACTATTAGGCAACCTTTGACCTCAGACATGTCAGAGGTCAAGGTATAGACTTTGTTTGATAAACTACCAATGCTCTTTGCAACATAAAGCAATTCCATTGCAATGTGGATTGTACATGAAATAACCAAAATTTAATTACCAACTGCGCAAATATCAATATCTGTTTACTTTGAGGTCAATGACCTTTACAGTCCTTAGAGGTCAAAGGTGATAGCTTGTATTAGTAGCAATTGCTCTTGAGAATATAAAGACGAACTCATTTCAACGAAAATACCAAAATATTACACCATAGCAATGTCCTCATTAAGCCAATGCACCGAATATTTCATTTTCTTGATATTTTTGAGGTCATTGACCTTTCATTGTTAAAAGTGTTCAACTCTAAAATCCTTTTTATAATGACTAATCCTTGATTTTAACATGAACATTAAAAAATGTGTGCATTTATCATGTAATTCACTGAGAAATGACGCCAAATATCAATATTTTGATATTTTAAGGTCATTGACCTCTGGAGGTCATCAGAGGTAAAATCTGACTTACCTCCCGATCTTAAAATGAAAGTTATGGCATGTACTACCATTGGTAGGAATTTCATGCTTTAGTCAAAATTTGCACAGTTCACCTAAAATTTGGGGCTAAACAGCTCTACTATGATTTGGTGCAATTGCTTTCTGTTATTTTCGCTGAGTTAGATGCTTGTTTTGATCGATTGTGGGGTGATTTCAGTATGATTTGAGAAGTGTTACACTGGTAGCAGCGGTGTCCTGTGTTCTACCCAGGTATCCTGATCGAACCACTCATTTCTCTCATTTCGAGTGGTAAGCTATCCTGTAACCTGTTTTATTCATCCTTCTTCTTGCAATTACAAGTCACCTTTCTTCATGTCGGTGTTGTAACTTTGCTTTTGGATGCGGCAGTGTTTTCAGCCTTTCTTCTGCTTATGAGATTTGCTCCAATCATTTTTGACAGCCTATTAGATAATTTGTTTAGTACTCAAGTGTCACATCCTCCTTCATGTGTATTTGCTCCACCCTCTTAGCACTCTAGAATTTTGACTACAGTTGGGAATTTCAATTGTCTTTCAACAGTTTTTCCTCCTGTGATGTGCTACGACAATCCTCCTCCGTTCTTGAGAAGCGAGAGGTAAGCTAGAGGAACATCAGCAACAACATAGTACAGCCTCAGCTCCTCCATCAGCCCCCAAGTCACCCTCATTCTGAATTCATTACGTCACCAGGTCTACAGGAACACACCAACCTAAACTTCAAAGTTTCTCCAGGCCTTCTCTATGAGGGTATGTTCTCGTCAGTCTCCCACTCAACTCCTCTTTCCTAATCTCTTCAACAGGTAACTCAACACGGTAAACCACGTCAACTGAGACTGGTTCACGAAGATCTTCAACACAGTCATCCAAGCGTTTGATTACCTGGGGATCTCAAGCTACTATCCTCCATCACCAGAAGGAGATGAAGGAAATTGGGCAGATCACCACGAATCCTGGCACACAACCTCAAACCAAACAGCCAAGGGAAACTCATCGACATCCATCCCAGAATGTGCGAATATTTTGTGGCAACTTCCTCGCTTCAAGGTCCACGACGGCCCCATCCTCTGTCGAATCGAAGATGGATAACAGGACATCATTGTAACTTACCAAACCAGGTTCATCCCAGCAGGTTGTACCAGATGTGTTACCCATCCATCCACAGTCACCCAACTTCGGCGTTTCACCTCACTCCTGACAAGAACTATCAACGAGCGAGAAATAAGATGTTCTGGCCCTTCATGCATTCGAGATGTCACCCTCTTCTGCCAGACATGCACTACATGTACCTGCAAATCAACCAGCATCATTACAGTCGTGTTCTCTTTCTTCTAGAGTACAGGTACACCCCACCATCAGATGGTAGACAGCATTCACAAGAAGAAAG
>CALNVZ010003433.1:30892212-30916138 GCA_940671915.1 Paracentrotus lividus
AAATAGCTGCGAAATGACGGCCAATTGAACAACGATATCTGTGTGTGTGTGTGTGTGTGTGTGTGTGTGTGTGTGTAGGCCTACATTGTTTGGGAAAGGTTTATTATATGTATGGAACCTCACAGACTGGACTTTGATATGTCACCAAAAAGTCCCATGTGGTAGGGTAAATTGAATTCTTATCTGGTTGACATAATCATGATAATCGTCTGCTTTTGTAACGATAGAATACAATTTATTTTTTTAACCATCATAAAAGAAGAAAATAATGAATAAACACCAGCTAACTTTTGTTGCTACATTCGAAACCAGCGTCAATGGGCGAGGCACATATAGGACATAGGGCATATCATAGAAGTCTTTAGAAAATGTCATGTGAAGTAATGATATACTTATCCGGTGATTGATAAATATCCGCTGATTTTGTATCCCTTTCGCTCATTTTCGTTTTTAAATTTGTTTTAAATGTCTTCCAAAACCTTTTTTTATCTATCGGGTGACGAAATACAGAGAGATGGTTGTCCGATGCACCAACGGAAACATGCCTGCCCTCCTGGCCACCACAACTTCAATCTCTCATACATTTACTGAAACGGATGGGGTTGTGGCAGGTTCCCTTTATACTTGTAGCGTAGAAACCACATGGAGCGGTAAAGAAAGTGCGAGGGGTCTTCTCGTCCTTGCAGAAGGATATCGTAAGGAAGATAAACGTTTTTATTATTTTCATTTTTATTATATTTATTACTATCATTATTATTATTATTATATTACCATTATATTAATTATTTCGTTGCGAAAGATATTCCAGGACGTCGGCCTTATGCCAAAACGGCTTTAAAGTTTTACAATACGTGCACTATATAAATGACTTTTCAAAAAGTTAAGGCCCTTTTAGCATACGGCTGGCGATTAAAATTATTAAATTCAGCTTTTATAGAATTCCATACCGTCCACCATTCCCTGAACAAAAAAAAGTAATAAAGGAATGAAGAAATAAATGAAACACACCTTAAACGTCTTTTGTCTTTTTTTTTTTCCATAGAGAATTAAGATGTGTTGCTCCTGATCAATATATACATGTATATCTGCTCACGTTTCGCCCTCGCATTATCATTTACAGGAAATACATCATTAATTGAATTGCACTTATTTCACACTGTTTTTGTGGGCTCTTGTGTATTTGTGTATGTGCTTATTAAAAGCTATAAATATTCCTTTCCTTTTTTGGAATTAAAGTCCTAGTTTTTACATTCTAGCTCTAAACTGTCATTCAAATTTGACTCTTTCTTTATCGGTATTATTATTATTTTTTCTTCCTTTACTATTTACGATTAAAGTCTTACTCTAAAACATTATTTGGTATGGTTTAACCTTCAATGTGTTGCGAAATTCTTGACGTATAATAATCTCAATCTGAAATGTGTAGCATACTTCTTGACGTATAATAATCTTATTCTGAAATGTGTACGTAGAAGACACTGCACTTACAAACACTTCCCCAGCACCGAGCACTGTCACAGGCACAGAAACTGCAACTGTAATGCTCACTGAACCAGGTAAGATTCAAACTTAGGTCCGTATCCCAAACTCGTATTCTTCTCGGACATTATGACTGCAAAATAGCACCGCGCACAAATACAAAATGGTCATAAACCTCCCATGCAATCTTGAAATGAAAGTTTAAAGTCAAAACCAAGGTCTATACTTGAAATCTAGATGTTGTATACAATTTTAAAATTCAATTAATTCAGCACAAAAACACCCTTTTGTCCATTCCCTCATTTCCATTTTGACATTGTCTTGTCGTCGAGTGTCATTAATAATAATGATTAAGTAGATGGGAAAAATTACATTGGCCTACTTTGTCAGCTGAAAAGATTAATGGTACTGTCTTCCCCTGGATCGATAATGGAATAGATCTGTAAACAGCGTTTCGTGGCAGTTGTCATCTTGATTTTCATCAACCTGACTTTTTTTTTGAAAATCAAGACATAGATGCAATTAATCAATTGATAATGGAATGTTAGAGTTTTGGAAAACCTTAAGCTTCAAAGCTAGGAGAGAAGAAACAAACTATCTTTCTCAGTCATAAAATTGCAAAACCATTAACAATTTCAAACTATCCATACCCCTGGTTTATTATTTACAAATTGCCGTGCAAACTTAGTCCGCTGTTTTTGGTTAGACCTCAAAGTAAGTTGGCACTTCGACTGCGTTTCATGAAGCTCACTCTCCAGTGACTCTTTACGGATAATTCGTGAATCCAAACCCATGCTTCGCTCCCAATTCTAAACGTCGCCTCAGAATATGGCTTTGATGTCCTGAACTTAGCAGTCGTAAAAAAAAAACAGTACATTAATGGAACCTATGCCGATATATAATTTGTAAATTCAATGGTAATTCTAATTTATCATAAAAATAAACGTAATGGTCGGGGCGCTGAGCCTTTCGCTAAGTTTAAAGGCCCATTTGCATACCATTTGGATAAAAGTTATACCTTTCGACGTAATTGAAAATGAAGTAAATGTGTTACACAATTTCTCATACATAAGTTTTGTATACGTTTTATTACGACACGATTTCCAGCAATATTCAACAGAATTTCATTTATTTACCGTTCCAAATTATCAACGTATCCTCTAAAGGCGAAACTTTCCAATTATCTAATTTTTTTCAAAAATGTGACTGTTTTTTTCTAATGTTGAATTATTCTATTGATAATGCATGTATGTATGCACTCACTCCTACTTTACCTCACGGTCTATGGCACTTTAGCTGATGCACCAATGCACGCTGATGAAGTACCACCAACACTTCCACCATTAGGTAAGTTTATACTGGCTATGTCAAGTTTCAGTATAATTGCATATCTGCTCATGATGCACATGTAGGGGGTATGACGAGCTACACCAAAATATATTCGGGGATATTATGACTAATTTTGCCGCACATTTCCCTAGTTTTTTAAAACTATAATTTACATCTGCACGGGTAGTGTTTCATCAAGACCTGCGTAGCGTTATGCATTATTCTACAAAAGACAAGTGATGAACTAAATGAGTGAATATGTTATTAAAAACAACTAAAAAATGTGCCACGCAAAATCCAATTGTTGAGGCGCCTGTGGTTTGACACCCCCCCCCCCCCAAAAAAAAAAAAAAAAAAAAAAAAAAAAAAAAAAAAAAAAAAAAAAAAAAAAAAAACGAAAAAAAAAAACACAAAACACAAAACAATTACCCAATCAGTGGCGGTGCAGGGGACACGCGCCCCCTTTACAATTTGAAAATGATTTATTGAATATACATGTTAAAATTGGAAAATTTCGGCGGATCGACCCCTCTATTTTAAATTCCTAGATCCGCAACTGTCAATGTTCGCCTGCCTCACTTAATTTTTTCGTGTTGTGTTTCTTCAAATAATACGCCCAAATTTTCTTGTACTGAATTCAATCTACAGCGCCACCAGAAATTGAAGGACAAGAAGTGAACTTCACCCTCACCCACTACGATTTTAGGTATATTTGCATTTGTTACCCTCATTCGGTTATACAGTCTGTATCAAATAAAATAGATGGGCTGAAACCTTTTTATAACAAAAATATTAATTGTTAGTTTTTTTGGTTTAACTGAAGATTTTTATTTATTTATTTTTAAATTAATAACAACACATCACATTAACCTGATCCCTCCAATATCACTAGGTTCATATCTATCATTCAGGTCCATGTGAGATTATTCTTTTCTACTTTTTATTCCTTTTTGTTTGTTTGTCCTTTTTTTTAACGAACGCCGACATATATAGTGTTTGCCATAGCTCTCGTCAAAACCCTTTAGTTTAGATTGCCAATAATCACATTTCACCTGATGCATGTGTGGTTCTCCTTTCATTTCTCACATGGTGTAGCGCATTCGACGAGGAATTTTCTGGCAACTCTTCCGGACTATCCACCATCATATCGCCCGAATACGTTCAAGATATTTTTAATGGGGCATGGTTACGTGTATCAGACAACCCGGAAGAAGACTCTTTTACTTCTTGGTTCAGGCTCAATGTCACCGTTAACACAGTTCTGACGTCGCAGTTGACTGCAGGGTGGATACCTAAGGAATCCGTACATAGGTATATCCTTGAATAGAATTGGATGTCCACTTGCTTTAAGAAACCATCCTATTATTTTGCCTGAGATATTATGCAAAAATAGCTGTATACATGTACTGATGGTGCGTAAATTTCATGAGTTAAAGATTATTTTCAAGAGGTGAACCTACTTGAATACAAAACTCGACAAAGTATTTATTAAAAAAAAAAAAAAAAAAAAAAAAAACACACGTTGTTTTAAACCCTTTTTAAATAGTAGTAGTTTTTTTGTTCGTAGTAGAAGAAGTATTTAATAGTAGTTGATTTTTTTAGTATTATTATCATTATTAGTAGTAGTAGTAGTAGAAGTAGAAGAAGTAGTAGTTGTAGTATTATTTTGTTTTTGTTATTATCGTTATTAGTATCGTCATCGTCATTATTATGGAATTTGTTCTATTTTTAGGTATTGGAATCCTTCATATTTTCCTATTGACGGCGAAGGATTTGATAACGAGGGAAAGGCTGATTGCATTGGTATTCTCCGCAATTTAGGGTATGGATTTGATTTTGCTATTCGTTTCGGCCCTTCATTTGTACATTTCCTGGTCATCTATTTGCTTTTTATTTTTCATTAGTTTTTCATTATTCCGGAATTTCGCAAAAATGTTTTCTTTAATATTTTAATATAGGATTTCCCACTCAGTTTCAGAAGTTCGTCACTCCATTCGATAATCAGTTCATTCAAATTCCGAAAATATTTCTACTGCGTCAAATTCATAATTCAAATTCCAACCTACTTCCTTCGCTTTGGTATTAAAAGCCTTCAAATCAAAATCCCCCTCAAAAGCAATCAAATTAATTTAGTAAATCGGATGGAATGCGTGCGATCCGCAGTCAAATCCGCGCTGAGGCAATCAACTTTGGGATTGGTTAAACCAAGTTCGTATACAATTTGGCAAATCGATCTAGATTCTTCTTTTTCTGAAGCGTTATATCTATTCCATGAGAAAAATAATAATAATAACAAAAAACAAAATATTTTATTAAATATTAAGATTTAGCTCATTTTAAACATTTCTTTACTGTTGAATGTTATGGTGAAACTACATCTTTTAAGCTCTGGTTAATTACTTTAGAATAAAATATCTAAGATCATTTTGGCACCCCTAAGTTTGAGGTAAATCTGGCGCCTCTTAACCTCAGGTCGATTTGGCTCCCCTGAATCTATCATCGAATTAAAGCCAATTCGTCGCCCCCAAAGTTTCAGATCACTTTGGCGCCCCTAATTCAAGATCAAAGTGGCGCCAAACTTAATTTAAGATCCTGTTTTAGGTCAATATGGCGCCCCTAAATTCAAAATCGATTCTGCGCCCCCTAAATTTAAGATCGAAGTGGCTCCCCCTTAGTTTAAGATCAGTATGGCGCCCCTAAGTTTAAGGTTTATTTGGCGCCCATTAGTTTAAAGATGATTTGGCAAAGTTGATGTGGAAGAGTTTTTGTGTGTTGACTATATAATTATGCAAGATAAATTGTTACATGAGTAAAAAGAGAAAATGTAGGGGGAAAAATAATTTCATAAACTAATTAATAACTGGAAAAATATATCTCATACTTAAGCACATGCCATAATATAATGTACATACTCATTCACCGTTGCTGCTATTGCAATTCGCAAACATTTGATGGAAAAAAAAATATATGATTAAAAACAAAAACATTTCCTGCAGCTATAAATTTAAGTCCTAATTTGAATGCTAATTACTGTAAGTTGAAAACTCGAAATGAATTTTAATGCTGATTATGACGATATATAATCATAACAGCATCTGTGCTTAATTGAATAACTGTTTTACGTATATCGTGTACTTAATCGGAATTTAAACAAATGAAACATGTAACTGATAGCTGGAAAAGGGAATCTGATGTCCGGAAAATCGACAGAAAGCTAAATCGTCCTGACTTCAATGAACCACTTATCAAATGAAGTGACGAGCTTCTGAAACTGACTGGATTTTTTTTTCTGGTTTCAGCGACATTATGATGCTCCGGCTTTAATTTCTTGAATGTGTTTGTCACCGCTTTCAATTTCCGGGATCATGGCTATATGTTGGATGTTCCCTCAACCCTTCCCGGGGATTTTTTTTTTTTTTTTCCAAAAAATTTGTAACCTCCTAAGATGGCCTTTTTGTAATTTTTCTTATTTTTGGGGCCCCTTTTTTTTACGCGAGCCACCAAGGCCCCATCAGTCCACCCCCAAGGAAACACGTCTGAGATGTAAAGTTGTTTTTGTTCTTTAAGTTAAATATAGTTGTCAAAATTTTATTTTTATTGGGGTTCGGCATTGATTTTATTTATTTATTTTTTTTACACAATGGCATTTTTTCTCTTCCCAAAATTGTATTGTAAAATCCCAGCCAAACATAAATCAAAATAAAATACTGTCTAAAGTTACCATTTACAATCTTGACATCAAGGCTAAAAAATATTAGGGGAAAATGATAATGATCAAGGGTCAAAGATTGTTTTCAACCTTTGACCCTGGTTACATAACCAGTTGCAAAAGGGCTGAAGTAATTTTATATCCTTTTTTTTCACTAGTGTTTTTCTTCTTTTTTTTATCAAAGGTTTACGAGCGTTGTAAGAAGCAGTTTTCACCATACGGGCAAAGAGGTAATTGCACTGGGAGGAGGAGATGAGCTATGGTTGTACCTAAATGGTTACTTGATTGTCGAAATCAGAAGGGAAAGCAGTTACATAACCAGTTGTAAAAGGGCTGAAGTAATCAACACCAATGGTAGGTTGCTGAAGTGAAATATTTGACTGAAATATTTACTTCCCCAAAAAAGTTTGGGTACACCTGATGCCAGCTATGTTTTGGATCATTTTTCATTTCATATCCAGTATTTCAGTCAAAATGTTGTTAAAGTACTAAAAATACATTGTGCAATGAATATATGTCAAATTATGGAACATAGTCTCCTTGGAATTTAAAAATTAGCCAAAATGTGCAAAAAGTGCAAAAACATGGTTTTGCACTAATTTATTGGATTTTTTTTTTTTAATAGAATATCTCCGTCAATAATGATGTGATCAATGTGAAATTTTGCATGGTCGTTTAGGTACTTGTAAAATAAAGCGCTGCGTTGTTTGCATTTTAAAGTGTAAATCTATTAATTTGCAATATTTATGCAAATTAAGTGTGTTTTTACATATTTATCAATATTTGGCTTTTAAAAAATTGTTAAAGTCCAATCTCCTGTCAAAAGTTGATATATGAAATAGTCAACAACATTTTAATAAAAAGTTTGAAGTTTCTAATTAATTTTTATGTATTCTTTTGTTTTATTATTTTCTTTTGTCTTCTATTATTTTAATTTCTATGTATTTCTTACTTTTTTGGCTCTTTTATCTTTCGAAAATGAAAGCAAAATACTGTCTTCAGGTCTTACATTCTATTTAGGTCTGACTTGCAATAATACAATTTTTTATCACCTAGCAATACAGTGTGCAGTTTGTTACGAACAATAGTTGCACTATACTTTAAAGGAAAAAATCACCAAAAGGCATATTTAGGGTTGACAACGGTTGTGCAGCAGTCATGGCAGTTTTATAATTGGTTAAATTGGCCGAGACCCCTCCCCCAGTCAGAATAGGCATAATTCAGTCTTTATTAAGTAAGGAAACATTGTTTTGACCTGTCATTAGGAAAGTTTACAAATCCCAACAAATTAAATTAATGCCCATTTGTGTACTGAATGCACCATTCCCCTTAAATGTTCTACCACACTCTTAATTGCATCTAAAAGGCCTTTAGTAGCATCATCTTGGATATCTTGAAATCAATAACGGAACATTTCTGACATTACGAAAATTCTCGTTTAAACCAGGAAGCTATCTAGCACCCCGATTTCGACTTCCAAACCTTTCTCACCACCCCTCCCCTATCCCCGATATCAGCAATCTTTTCCAGGGATGGTAATCCCTAAGTAAACAAATACACACTCGCCCAGATAAAATCCACCTTCCCCCAAGGAGAAGTGACCTTCATGGCCTGCAGCGAGAGAGGAAAGAGAGAGAAGAGAGAGAGAGGTATTATAAACATGAGTCCTGAACTATTTTCGTCACAATGCAGCCAGCAAGTGTGTATCGATGAAGCCTTTATTTGAAAAACATTATCGACTATAAGTTCTTCCTATAAATAATAATTTTCGCTCCTTAAAACGGAAGTTTTCATTCCATCACTAAATAATTAATTACGTATAGTAGTACCCCTCCGACTTTATTTCATGAAGGATTTATTTCGAAACATCATCGACTATAAGTTCTTTCGATAAATAATCATTTCGCTACTTAAAAACGGACGTTTTTCATTCCATAACTAAATAATTAATTACGTAATTGTACCCGCTCCGACCTTGTTTCATAAAGGTTTTATTTAGAAACATTATCGACTATAAGTTCTTCCGATAAATAATAATTTTCACTACTAAAAATGGGGCGTTTCATTCCATAAACCAAATAATTAATTACGTAATTGTACCCGCTCCGACTTTATGATATTTTATATGCAAGTAGGGAACGGCGTGTAATAATAGATTTGGTAGAAAACATGAAGGATTTATTTTGAAACATTATCGACTATAAGTTCTTCGATATATAATTATTTTCGCTACTTAAACTGTCGGGAAGTTTTCATTCCATAACTAAATAATTAATTACGTAATTGTACCCGCTCCGACTTTATTTCATGAAGGATTTATTTTGAAGCATCATCGACTATAAGTTCTTCCGATAAAAATCATTTCGCTATTGAACACGGACGTTTCATTCCATAACCTAAAATAATTAATTACGTAATTGTACCCGCTCCGACTTTGTTTCATAAAGGTTTTATTTCGAACATTATCGACAATGGATCGACGTCAAGTTCTGCCGCATAATAATAATTTTCGCTACTAAAAACGGGACGTTTTCATTCCATAACAAATAAATTAATTACGTCAATTGTACCCGCTCCGACTTTATGATATTTTATATGCAAGTAGGAACGGCCGTTGTAATAATAAAATTTGGTAAAACATGAAGGATTTAGTTTGAAACATTATCGACTATAAGTTCTTCCGATAAATAATTATTTCGCTACTTAAGCTGTCGGAAGTTTCATTCCATAACTAATTAATTAATCACGTAATTGTACCCGCTCCGACTTTATTTCATAAAGGTTTATTTCGAAAACATTATCGACGTCAAGTTCTGCCGATAAATAATAATTTTCCGCTACTAAAAACAGACGTTTTCATTCCAAAACCAAATAATTGAATACGTACTTGTACCCCCTCGGACTTTATGATATTTTATTGCAAGTAGGGGAACGGCCGTTGTAATATAGATTTGGTATAAAACATGAAGGATTATTTTGAAACATTATCGACTATAAGTTCTTCCGATAATAATATTTTCGCTACTTATAACTGTCGGGAAGTTTTCATTCCATAACTAAATTATATTGAATATTACGTAGTACCGCGCCCCGACTTTATTTATGAAGGATTTATTTCGAAACTTATCGACTCTAAGTTTCTGCCGATAATAATAATTTTTGCTAATAAAAACGGGGGACGTTTCATTCCAAACTAAATAATTATTTTGTAATTGTACCCGCTCCGACTTTATTCATAAGGTTTTTATTTTGAAACAATTGTGGACGTCAAGTTCTGCCGGTAATAATAATTTTACGCTACTAAAAACGGGCGTTTTCATTCCATAACCAAATAATTATTACGTAAATTGTACCCTCTCCGCTTTATTTGATGAGAGATTTTATTCAAACATTATCGACTTAAGTTCTTTCCGCTAAATAATAATTTTCGCTACTTAAAACGGGATTTTCAATTCCATAACTAAATAATATTACGTGATTGTACCCGCCATGCGACTTATTTCATAAGGTTTTTATTCGAAACATATCGACTATAAGTTCGCCGATAAATATATTTTCGACTACTAAAAACGGGACGTTTCATTCCAAACTTAATAATGATTATGCAATTGTACCCGCTCCGACTTATTTTTCAGAAAGGTTTTATTCGAAACATTATCGACTATAAAGTTCTTCCGATAAATAATCATTTTCGCTACTTAAAAACGGGACGTTTTCATTCCATAACTAATAATTATTACGTATTCCGCTCCGACTTTGTTTTCATAAGGGATTTATTCGAACATTATCGACTCTAAGTTCTGCCGATAAATAATCATTTTGCCTTACTAAAAACGGGACCATTTTCATTCCATTAATTAAATAATTAATTACGTAATTTACCGTTCCGACTTCTATTTCAAAGAGTGTTTATTGAACATTAACGACGTCAGTCTGCCGATGAATAATTATTTTCGTACTAAAACGGGACGTTTTCATTCCATAACTAAATAATTAATTTTGTAATTGTACCGCTCCTTATTTATTTCATAAAGGTTTTTACATTGTCGACGTCAATTCTGCCGATAAGTAATAATTTTCACTACTAAAAACGGGACTTTCATTCCATAACTAAATAATTAATTACATAATTGTACCCGCTCCGACTTTATGCGGCATGGGCCGCTCTAGCTCTGCGCTCCTTTTCACGTGCGTGCACGTTCGAAGTTTGGGGATGTTTTTTTTTTTTTTTAATTGTTCATTTCGCAATTGTGGGTCATTTTGCATCGTTCAAACTTCCATCTGATCTTCACCTAAATTTCGATCGTTTTTTGATATGCCAATGTCTGAAACGAACAGAATACAAATTCATTATTCCTAGATTTCTGTGAGGCAGGAAGCTCTTAAGTTTGTTTACACTGTTGCGTAAGAAGAACAGCTGCAATTGATCCAACCACGCTGTGATGTGTGGTCATCAGCCTGTTGCGGTGCGTGGTTGCAGTCTGTTATCAGCTCTTATCAGCTGCCAACCCACCCCTCCCTAGTTTTAAACGAGAGAAATGAAAACTCTCCCAAATTTGAAAATGGGGTTTTGAAAACCCCCGGCAGCTTAACACAGGAAACCCATTGCATTGCGTGTTATGTCAATAGGAGCTCTGCCGGGGTTTATTTTAAACGGAGGAATCACGTAATGAACATAAAAGACGCAAAAACATTAAGAAATACATTAAAACAAAGAAAATCGAAGACAATAGAAAGTATTAAAACAAAAGTATACCAAGGAATTCATGAGAGACTCAATTTTTTTAATCGTAGTGCTGTTGACTATTATGCTCAGCAACTTTTAACAAGAAATAGGGCTTCACAGCAATTTTTAAACAAAATTTTGATAAATGTTTAGAAATAGACCCTTAATTTGCATAGATTATAATAATTGATAAATTGTTACCTCAACGTACAAACAAATAGTACAGGGTTATATTTTACATTTGCCTCAACATCCATGCAAAATTTTACATTGATCGGCCCATTATTGGCCGACATATCTTATTTTTGCAATAATTGAATAAATTAGTGCAAAATCATGTTTTTGCATCTTTTGCATATTTTTGTCTAATTTCTGAATTCCAATGAGACTTGGTGGGATAATCATGAAGTATATTGTTTGCATAATGTATATGTTGTACTTTAACATCATTTGGACTGAAATACTGGACATAAAATGCCTTAAAATTTTACAAAACATAGCTGGTATCAGGTGTACCCAAACAGTGAAAGGAAAGTCAATTTAAGACACATAAAAAGTAAGTTTAGGAAAGTTTAAAAGTTAAATCTATACGTTCACGTAGGTGATGTTCCAAGTCTCTTTTGTGATAACTAGTTTCAGATTTGGATAATGGAAGTGGGTATATTTTTTCAAGAAAATTGTGTACTAATTTGTGAACAAAGAATAGGAGAAGAATTTAAAAGGCATATGATAGAGCAAGATGGCCGTACTCTTTTTAAGCCATGTTGAAACACAAGTAATCGCTGGAGGTAGTTGGACGCCGTAAGAAACGTATTTACTAAAAGCACAGCTCATCTGAACAGACTGTGATGCTTCTAACATTGTATCTCCGTTTTATTCCTACAAAGGGAAGGCAGAAATAACTATTCACAAGGGAATAATTACAAATGGAAAATGCAGTGCAACTAATTTTGTTCCAGAGGAGTATACCGTCATGTCTTTAAAGGTGAATATTTTACGAAACCCCACATAAATTAATTTTGTCTTGTTCCTTAATACGAAGATTTTTTTTGTTTTTTTTTTGTTTGATGTTATGGCAGGCAGTATTTTCCACCGTTCAGAATTCCATCTTTATTCAAGTTACAGCGATAAGGGTATAAAACTATAGGAGGTCCTTTCAAAGTAAAACATTTCGGATTTTTTTTTTTCAATATTTGGCTGTGTGCCTCCACTGCCTGTTCAATCCATGTGGCAGATTTGATTCTTACGAAGGTTTGCATGACTGTTAGAATAAACCCCTAACAAAAAGTTCCGCAAATGGACTTTGATAACTTTTCAGGTATGCTTTAGTTATTCCTGATAGTTAGACTATTGGAAAGAATATCAAAATATGGGGAAAAGTAAAACGCGAAATATTGCAAAATGCAGTTTTATTGATCAAATTGAATTCTAAAACTCAACTTTAGGCCCTGATAACTGTAAATGTATTTTAAATTTTTATTTAATTTTATACATTGCCAACTTCATTTATTCCTCTTTTCAATGATACCTTAATTGCAATAATAATATTGTTCTTGTATGCACAGAACACCTGAATAATGAAACAAGTCAGAAGTCAAATGTTTCAAATTGAATGCCTATTGCGACTGTTATTGTCTATTGCGAGTTACTCGATTTGAGCAAGTGCATTTCGCAACTTTTCACTTTTTACTTCGCATTATGTTCGTCAAGTAAAGCATGATGTTACCATTGCAAATAGGGTATCATTGAAAAAAAAGAATAAATTAACTTTTCAATGCTACAAAAATTGATAATGATTAAAACCCATATTAAAATGTATTTAGGTTCAAAGTTGCTTTACAGAACATTTAAACTGGACATTATATTTCACTTTGCCATGCATTCAGTTGGTATTCAGGGGTTCTGTGGACCCAGGCATGACATTACCATGGCAAATTAGGTATCAATAAAAAGAGGAATAAATGAAATTGACAATGGTATGAAATTCAATAAAAAAAATATAAATAACCTAAAAGTTATGAGGGACTAAATTGGCGTTGCGGAATTTCAATGTGATCAATAAAAGTGCATTTTGCAACATTTGACTTTTTACTTTTCCCCATATTCTGATAATCTATGCATTGAAGCATGATACAATCATTACAAATATGATATCAATAAAAAGGGGATTAAATTACCAAAGGTATGGATATCAGGAACAACTAAAGCATAATACTATATAAAAAGTTATTATGGCCCAAATTCGATTTGAGGAACTTTTGGGAGGAGTTTAGTTCAATCATTTTCAGGGTTTGGAATATATCTGGGATGTGAAGAGATTAGGAGGCTTGTCTCGAAATGCTAATAGAAACATCCGCAACCCACTTTCTCCTAATTAAGTTCAGAGCTTAAAATTAATCGCTAATATAGGTTTTCCAATCCATTTTAAACTATTTGCAATTCGTTTATGTTCATTGAATTTAAACGATACCTCATGGAGCGGAGCTATCGGTCAATCGAATTAACGTTTAGATTTTTAATCGTGATCACATCTCGGACGAAAGTGCTTGTATTTCTTGTAAGAAACGTCAAAGTGATCGGAGATAGCTTAAACTTGACCAGAAAACCCCATAATGCGAGTTATTACTTATAAATTTTAAATTTTGAATGAGCTGGTTTATTGAAGATTAATTTAAAACTGTGATCAATGTTGGGTTTTCAATAGCGTTTTGACAATACCCTCAATCGAATGCAAAGACAGCAACTCATTTATAAATCTTTTAAATCTCTGTTGTTAGGTTGGGGATGCGTACACATTTGATCTTTTTGCAACTCAGCGAAAAGCATGCGCCTCAGAACTTTTCATCGAGTTTAAAAACGTCGATTTTCCCACGGACGACGAGCCTGTAATCACGGCTTCTTTTCATACGAACGAATGGACGGGCTTTGGAGTAGACATTGGAACGTTCGTGATGAGCGAATTTTTCAATGATCTGTCATTTTACACAGGCGAAGTAGTTGACCATGAGGATGGAGGTAAGAGTGGTATGAATGATACAGGAAACAATTCTTTCTCGATTTTTTTTTATCGCTTAAGGTAGCAGAGCTGGAGGTGACTGCCCGAATACTTCACTAAACTAAAATTTTGGGGGTCTGAACTTTTGTTCTGTTTTTTTTTTTTTTTTTTTTTTTTTTTTTTTTTTTTTTTTTTTTTTTTTTTTTTTTTTTTTTTTTTTTTTGGCATAAGGACCTTTTAATTTTCGCATCATCTGTTCGTATTCTTTTTCCTCTCATTTTTTTCCTTCTATTTTCTATTGCCAATTGGTGGGGGTTGCGGCCGCTTCGCCCCTGAGTCTGCCACAGCATTATTGGGGGTGGAAGGATGATTTGTTGTTTAGGCAAACACAATGTAAATTGAATAATTAATTGCCTGACACACTGCCTATGTGTGTGGGAACATGGTATTGTGTTACTTGAAATTTACGGTAAATTGAGTATTTAAACTCTTTTACCGCACTAGTTTGAGATTTGACCATTTTCCGGGGGAGGAAAAACGAGTATTTAAAAAAAAAAATTGCTGTTTTGACATGTTTTTTATGCCTCCGCCACCGAAGGTGGGTGCCGGAGGCATTATGTTTTCGGGTTGTCCGTCCGTCCGTACGTCCGTCCCGTTTTCGTTCTCGCGATAACTTAAGAACCGTTTGACGGATCACTTTCAAACTTGGATCATGTATGCATATTGTAGGGACAATGATCTGATTAGGCTTTGGGGTCATTAGGTCAAAGGTCAAAGATCACAGAGGTCATTGTATGCATGAAAATGGCTCGTTCTCGCCATAACTTAAAAACCGTTTGACGGGTCAACTTCAAACTTGGGTAATGTGTGCCTATGGGAGGGGCAAAGAACTGATTAGATTTTAGGGTCATGAGGTCAAAGGTCAAAGGTCACAGATGTCATTGTATACATGTAAATGGTTCGTTCTCGCAATAACTTAAGAACTGTGTGACGGGTCAACTTCAAACTTGAGTAATGTGTGCATATGGGAGGGGCAATGAACTGATTAGATTTTGGGGTCAAAGGTCAAAGGTCACAGAGGTCATTGTATACATAAAAATAGTTTGTTCTCGCGATAACTTAAGAACGGTTTGACGGGTCAACTTCAAACTTGGATCATGTATGCATGTGGTAGGGACAATGAACTGATTAGAATTTGAGGTCAAAGGTCGCAGAGGTCATTGTGTACATGAAAATGGCTCGTTCTTGCGATAACTTAAGAACCGTTTGAGGGATAAACTTGAAACTTGGGTCATATGTGCATATATGAGGGTCAATAAACTTATTAGATTTAGGGGTCATGAGGTCAAAGGTCACAGGTCATTGTGTACGTGAAAATGGCTCTCGTTCTTGCGATAACTTAAGAACCGTTTTATGGATCAACAAACTTGGGTCATGTGGGAAGAAAGATGAACTGATTAGATTTTTGAGGTCAGGACATCAAAGGTCACTGGTTATTTATGTAAATGACTCGTTTGTGCAATTTCTGAAGGACCTTTGACAGATCAACTTAAACATGTTTATCCTTTTTATTACATCAGTAGCCATCCTTCCTGAGTTGGAAATAATTCTGATGATACAACTTTAATAGATTTGGGGTCAATATCTCAAAGATGTCATGGTATAAATGGATGTAAAATACTCAACATGCGCATGCCTTTTTTTCCCGATGTGGCAATACGGAGGCATGCCTTCCGACCGTGCGCGGTCGAAGATTCATCTAGGTTTTTTATTTATCTATTTTTAAAAATTTTTTTTTAGGTTTTGGTTTGCTATGATAAGCGATGCGGGACCCGAATTAATTATGATTAGTTTTTTAACACCATGTGTGATTCATGATAAACCTTGAATACTTATGGCAGTTTACCTGGCCGCTGAATGTTATACGGATCCTGCAGGAAGTGATTACTTGGGATTCGTCAGTGTCACAGAGAACGGCGAACCCTGCCAGAAATGGTCGTTTCAAACTCAGCACCATACTATCACCCCAGGCTCTCATCCTGGAATCGGTGACCATAACTACTGTCGGAATCCCGCCAACAACATGGCAACATGGTGCTATACAGGGCCGGCTGAAGAAGATTGGGGGTACTGTAACATAAGCCTTCCCAGCGTACGATGCATCCAAGATTACCTATACCGTATGTTCTCCAGCGATTCAATAACGATCGTATTGTCTCATAACCTCCGTGTAGACTTTACCCTTAGTTCAGAATACGGTTCAAGATGTTTTACAGTGTTCCAGCTTTATTATAACCCTTTTATTTTAAAAGCATAGTACATTATGTAAATGTTATATGTTTATCAATCCATTTATCGTAGGTTGAAAAATTAATGCAGTTAATTTTAAAACGCATTTTTTATTGAGTAAAAAGAAATCGGAAAGTATAACCCCCCCCCTCCCCCAAGAAATCCAAAGCAGTTCTGATATATTCACGTTCTATCTTCTATCCTTTAAAAAAAAATCATATCTAATAAGTCTCGTAAAATAACGTGGTACAATTGGTTTCATTAGGTGTAATTTTGGAAGGATAAATGCAATGATGATATTAAACAAAAACAACAATTATAAAATGACATTATTATATAATATTTATTTGGATATTTTGTTACCTGCTCTAACCAATGTGCACACATCGTAAGTCACTTCAGCAACATTTTCAAGAATATAGTCGAATAGGTATAAAAGTCTTATTATTATGTTCCGTATTGTCATTGACATTGTATTTTATTGTTATTGTAGTTACGATTGAAATGTGCTTTACCATTATTTTTGTCCTGCAGAATCAAGTAAAACTTTCGGTGTTGAAGATAGACGGTTAGGTACCCAAATGCTTTCAGCAAGTTCTTCCTATGATGAAGGATTTTTGCCGGACCGTGGTCGCCTAAATCAATTAGCAGGTGAGTTTTTATTTTAAAAAACGTAGAGTTGCGAAGTGGATGATATTGTTACAATTTTTCCCATAATGAACGTTATTGCCTTTTTTTATGTAGGCCCTAGATTTATTCCGTTTTATGTGCGTTTTTCTTCTAGAATGCCATGTTTCTCGAGACTGACAAAAAATGGTTTCATATAAGACAATTAACAATATATATTGTTTGTCTTATCTTAAGATTCAAGTTTTTTGGGTGCATGGTGCGCTAGTGACTCGAGTCCCGGCCATTGGCTGCAGGCAGACCTCGGAATTGTTGAGCTTGTTTCCGGGGTGATGACTCAGGGACGTAGCGATCATCCCCGATGGCTGAAAACCTTCCAGGTCAGCTACAGTTCAGACAACATTGATTGGTTTAAAGCCATGAATGCGGAGGGAGAAGAGGTAAACAGCTACTGACTTAAGTATAATAAATAGTTTAAAGGATTATAATGATAATGATATTGATGATGATGATGATGATAATGATGATGATCGTTATAATTATGATGATGATAGTAATGATAATATTGATGATAAAAGTAATGAGAATAATAACAATAACAAAAATACGGACATGAATGTTACAAAAAAAATAATGATGAAGTGGTAATAAGAATACAAATAATAATGTAGGTAAAAAAAGATGTAATAATATTACACTACTATTTATACTACTACTACTATGATAAACGTAATAATAATAATGATGATAACATTGATAATAACACTGTGTTAGTTTAATGATTAACTTGCAATAAATTCTTTAGAATATGAGGAATTCTTCGAAAACAAGTTATTTAGGGGAATTTATAAAGCAAATGGGGGAACCAGTACTTATTTGCTACGGAAAAAAGAGAGATTAAGATATTTTAATTACAAGATATTGGATTAAAAATTGTAATATCTTTACTAATTGCCAAATGGCGGTTATTTGTTTGATGTTTAACATTTGTAATCAATAAACTATAGAATTCAAATCCCACGTTGGGCAGTTTTTTGTGATATTATTACGCTTTTATCAGTTACATTTGAAATTGAAGTTTGAAATTGAAGTTCAGGTAATTTCATTATCTACAAAATTCATCTAAGAATCTTCGTTTCGCGAATAAGTTTAATGGCCATGATTTTCTTTTCCTTTTTCTTGATTTTTTTTTTGTCTTTTATTTTTATTTTTATTCTTATTTATTTATTTTATTTACTTATATATTTATTTTTTATTTTATTGCATTTTTTTTTATTTATTTTTTTAATATTTTTTTTTATTAATTTTTTTTATTATTATTATTATTTTTTTATCTATTTATTATTATTTTTTTATTATTATTATTTATTCGTTTTTTTGTTTTTTGTTTTTTTGTTTTTGTTTTGTTTTGTTTTGTTTTGTTTTTGTTTGTTTGTTTGTTTGTTTTTTTTGAGGGGGGGTGTTTTAAATAATTTTTCATTTCTTGTTGGTCTGTTTGTTTGTTTTCTAACCCCAGACCTTTATTGGCAATGTGGATTCCACATCAGTAGTTCCGCATTACTTTCTGAAGCCTATTTCAGCAAGACACATTCGGGTCATAGCTCTTACATACGACGTTATCGCTTGTCTTCGGATGGAGTTGATAGGAGTGAAATACGAATTTGATCTAGAATATTTCAAAAGACCATCACCTGGTAAGTTAAGAATAGATTAACGTTGTTCTAGGCCTAAGACACTTCTTTTTTTTTTCTTTTTCTTTTTTTTAGAATTCCTTGCTTTGACCTAGACAGATTTGCAGTTTCGATTTTACGAGCTCGTGGTTATAGTACTATCAGTAAATAATCAAATAAATTGATTAATTAATTGAAAGAGTAATTGGGCATCTAGTTATGATTCTTTGTTATTGTACTTTTTTTCAATCAAGAGGAGAAAAGATGAAACATATCTGACCATCCAGGTTACTCTTGGTGTGAGATGCACTGTATAATAAGGAAATTTCGACTCGGACATTTATACACTTTCCTGGTATAATGGACACTTTACTCGAGGAAGTTAACTGCTATACCCAAGCTCGTACGGCTCTCTCAACTATACCGTTTTGACGACATGTTTTATATTTTTATTCATGTTTTGGGTTTTTGTTAATGTCTGTGCTTATGTTTTATATATTATTTTTGTTTTTACCTTCTTTTTTTTTTTGGTATGTATAATGACCTATATTATAATACGTTCAACTGCATATCAACCATATCTCACATTCTTACCGTTATATTCGAAGAGTTGCTGTTCTTGTTGTTTTACTTATTAGCGTCCTACGTGCCTCTTGGGATGGAAGATGGTCGGATTAAGGATGATCAGATAACTGAAAGCTCTTGCTGGAATAAATACCACTGTGCTATCCGTGCTCGCCTAAACATGGTGCAAGGTAACAATAGAAAAATCATTACGTATGTGATAATCGCGTCATAATCTGGTCATGTAAAATTGCAATTAACTTGTCTTTAAGGTGGCAGGTATCCTTAGGTAGTTTAATGTTTGTACTTCATAAAAAAAACTTGTTTTACGTCAATATTCCACCTCTTTTTTAAATAAGGGTGTTTTTGTGCATGCTACTCCCACAGGTGGAGTTACGTCTAAAAGTCTGTTCTGAATCTTGATTTTTGTTAAATCTGTTAATTTTTACAATTCTAATCTGAATATTCCTTAAAGTCATCATTAATTCATCACAAAGGAGTCAGAGAATTAAATAGATATATCAAAACCTCACGCAAACTCTATGTTGTCAAGTTTTTAGAATTAAAGAGAATCTAGTGTACTGTTGAAAAGGTGAACCATGGGTCAACAGAATAATTGTGAGCTTTTAAATTATTTTCAAGCTATTCAGGAAGAATTTTATAGTAGAAAGTTTCACTGAAAAGGACTGCTCTTCACATGCCTTCATAGTAATAATATGACATAAAAAGCTGATATGTTCGGGTCCCGAACATGTGAGCACATGTACATGTAGTCCCACACATGCATTTTTGAGTGCAGTGCATGTTACTCTCAGAAGATTTTGGTAAATTTCTTATCATTTTCTTGATTCCAAAACCTTACATCATGAAACAATTCGTAGGTGCATCAATTTGAGACAGTTTCTTCTACAGTTCAATCTCATGACTACAGCACTAGATTAGTTTTTAAAGTTCATATATTTATTTTCAGAATTCTGACTTTGAATGGTCCTTGACCTTCTGTCTAAAGATAATATGCCATAGTGCAGATTTTTGTGTAGAGCTACTTCTAAGCTTTCCACAAATGTATAGTTTGTTGGGGTACAGGTACTTTGTAAGAAAACTATGCTTGATTATATACGTGTGATCGTTTTCGCACGGTAATAAGGCACCTGCCACCTTAATTAGACAGTAAATGACTTTTGAATCACGTCGTAATGTGGGCGTTAATTTAAAAAAAAAGGCAAAATAACATTGTCATTGAAGGTCATCAAATTCATGTCATGGAGACGTCATACATACGACGTACGACAAATTTTACCAATAAACGACCAAATTATGGCGTCATTATGACCAGTGTCTGCTATCAGGGGATGTTGATTACCAAGCACCTCTTCTCCAAAAAAAGGCACATTAGGTCTGAGGTTGATTGGAGTTTAAGTTTAAAGTTGGTTGGAGATTAATATTGTGTGTGTGTGTGTGTGTGTGTGTGCAATTAATCTATGCTGACAAATAAATAATATTATAAGGCCCTTGGATACACTGAGATAGTAAATTGATCGACCCCTTGCTACATAGATGATTTACTGACAGATGGCTAAACCGAATGTTAGAAGAAAAGACATGTTGCTACTTAAATATCAAATTACACTTTTGTGGAATGAAATACGACAGAATTTGTCCATTATGAATCAACTTTGAAATTTGTGGTTAAATATAAAACTACTAAATAAACTAAAGATAAAATTTATATTATTTATAATAGACCCAATGTCCAGCTTAACCCATGGCTAAAATGAAATATTGCAACTTTATGATTTATTGTCCACCGGTTTTTTTTCCATAATCTTCAGTTAATACTGCCTATAATGAATATATACACTGGTAAAGATTACACACGAAGACCAATAGGAACCATCAGAAATCCGAATAGTAACCAACGCGTAAAGACAGATAAGTAGACCAGTCAGAAATAACATCTGAACAGAGTAAAGTGACCAGAACCAGGTTAGAGAAACACAACATACAGAGACCGATTAGTAAGCCTAAACACCATGAACTGAACAAGGCAAAGGAGCTGGGGGTCCGACAGAGGCTCTCGATGGGCCCAATGAGGCCGACCATGGTGGCATGGAGTAACCCACTGTAACTGAGCGCCACAAGGACCGAGGGTCCACCTGAGCCTCGGGAGTTTATTTTCCCATTTGGAGACGACTTTTTTCTAGCAATAATTATTGTTACTTTAATGCGGGTAAAAGATATACTGCTCAGGCGCGTCGGCGGGGTGCGACCCGTGCGCGGTTCCGTCCGCCTCGATGGCACTCGGACCTTGTGGAAGACCCCAAGGCCACAGAACGCAAGCTGGTAATAGAAAAACTAATAAAATTAAACTCTATGAGCAAACTAAAGCAAGTAATCTCAATAGGGAAAACCAGTTTAGTAACCACCAGGCTCGGCGAACAAGCAAACATGGAGTGAGAACCCGGAATAGAAATTTGAAGGTAGTTACGGAACAGTGCTGAAATTCTATAATAGGCGAGCTATAGGGGTATCTAAGTAGAAGTCTGATGGTCTATGTGTTTGGTGTAATGGGCATGTCTCAACATTGCAGCCTGGTATGGATCCAATTACGAGGAAGCCAAATAGGAGGTATCGGCGATCTTAGACTCTAGTTGGTTATAAATGGGTCCTGAACTACAACAGGCCCAGAAGAACCGAATCCTTGTATTAGGAGCCAAATTGATGGTGAGTGCCAGACAACCAACGAATCATCTTGCATTAATTGGAAGCCCTCATTGCTCCTCTCGTGGCTTCCCTTAGAGATCTCTGATACTATTTTCCCATTGTATTTGGTCCTATTGAATAAATACAATTGACTATTAACTGCAGTCGGTCCGGATAGAACATGTGTAATGGGAATGACATGAAAAGACAATGCATAAAGTATCGCTTTAGTAACTATGATACAAAAAAAACTAGCAAAGTTCAGATAAATGTTCAGAACCCACCGGAGGTTTGGGACTATATCCATGACGCTTATTAAATTCTGTAGTAAACTGTTAGTTATATCGAGCGATAGAGCTGCGAATATGAATACCGTATCATAGCGTGTGATCGTGTAAAATGTACTATTTATCCGAATAATAGCGGGCCACGCGTGGTTTCCGGGAAAGTAGTTGACTATGATGCACGTTTTCTGTTATAATTTACCTGTAAATGGTCGTAGTAGGACGAATAACATAATAATATCAGATGGTCATTATATGACAAAAATTTAGAGATTCGGAATGCTCGTTTTACCGAATAGAATAGAGTAGGCTATTACGTGTATCAACAGATTTTAATACTTGTAGTGACATGGTAACATTTCACTGCAGTTATTACAGAATAATATGGACCTATAATAGTGCTGATCTTGGTACTAATTGTTTACCACAACTTCTATCCGTTGGCTAATATCAAAAATATGGACGAGAGCTGATCCGATCAACCACACACCATGACAACCTAATTTACACGTACACCCGTTCCCGCGATTTCCCGGGACACAGGGATTTATTTATAGGGGCTTAAGTAATGAATATCACGGGAAATCAATTGAAGGGGTCTTCGGAGAATATCCGCCCATGATAAATTTTATTGTATAAGGGAGTTTAAGAATTTACTGGAGGGCAAATCTATGAAAATTGGTTCGAATTATAGCGTCCAGAACCTGTTGAAAGGACGTCGTGAGGGTTAATTTTGCTGGGTCCCCCTTCCGATAAGGCTGTGGCTTGAATATAGGACAAATTTGTGTGTAGCAGGCTTTATTGGCCAAAGCCTGGTAGAATGAGGGGGGGGGTGTCTTCTGAACGATTCCGTCAGCATTCGTTGGTATGTTTGGCCCCTGAGGTGTGTGTGTGTGGAGTGGGGGTAGCCTATTCACTCATATTAGTGAAGGTTAATTGCTTCAGCAGTTAATCCATTTTCTTCCAGTTGAACTGTGTGTTTTTACTGAGTGTTTAAACTTGTCTGAATGTGATATTTATCCCTGGATATCCCTAGCATTCCCATTTCCACCTACATCCTTTTTTTTGTCCGGTATCCAGAGGTGGGCTTCCATTGAGTTTAAAAATGCTAGTTCATATTCTTAGACTACAATTGAAAGATAAAAAAAATAGTATTGTCAATCAATTACAACGAATTATAAATAAAAAAATTACGATCACCTCAGAAGGTTCGCTGATTCCTTGCTAATTTAATCCAGCCAGAGTATGCATCCTGAACCTTCGGCATTCAATAGCCTTGAATGACGAACCCTTGGGGGAAAAAGGTTATACACGCCTTGACTCACGAGACCACCAAATCCATCTGACCTCTTTAGACTCAACTCTATAAGCCCACATGGTCAGTGACAGGTGGTAGAAGGATATCATGCGGACAGCAAGTCCAGCTGGCCGTTCAGCTTTCTTGACTACACAAAGCGTGTCATGTGAAAACTAAAGAATAAGATGAGGACATACAGTCAAACACGAAAGCCTCAACTCTATTATTTCGTCGGCATAGGATTTAATTGACAC
>CALNVZ010003433.1:30932673-30949985 GCA_940671915.1 Paracentrotus lividus
AAACATATTTCATATACATGACTATATCAAATTGACCCATTCCTTTATCAAGAACCATGACAAAAAGACAAATTTATGGAATTTACATACACAACCAATGGGAGAGCTGCTCGCACGTGACGTCACAGAATCAAAACTTTACATATTCATAACTTCGCTATTTGGTCGATTTCTTCAAACTTTCACTAATTTTTTCTATTATTTTTCCATTTTTAAGACCAATAAAATTCCAGGGTGAACTTCCCCTTTAAAATGTTTTACGTTATGACACTTTGATCCTGAAAGGGGCACGATTTTTAGATTTTTCAATTGGTGGTGTAACATAAAAAAGGGCGACTTGGGGCAAGTTCCCAACACATGGCTTTGTTATTTAGTTTTTAAAGCATAATGATGATATTCAGAGACATTCCAACCATTTTAAAAGTATTTAAAAGTCAACTGAGTGAAAATTACTAAAGTCACTTAAATATGCTTGATGTTCTAATAATTTTGGCCACCACTGTATATGTTTTTCGATTTATTAATTATATTGAAGTAAATGTAAAATACGAACTATCATTTGAAAATATAGAACATAAAAACGATTTATTTATTTATTTATTTTTTACTTAAGAATAATTAAAACTTAAAAATGGCTTCTTTAAAAAAAACTACTATATTGAAATAACAATAACGAAAACATTCCGTTTTTGTTGTATATACATCAACGTAAATGCTTTTAAATGTTCAATGTTTGTTTGATTTCGTTACCTCTATTACAACAAAAGTTGGGTTGCTTCTAGCATGTGCCTTTTCAAACCTAAGTAATATTTTGTGAGTGGGGCTGAGATTCACTGTCGAAGTTCATGTTTGTGAGGATCATGAAGCTGTTATTTTCTGGCCGATACACCTCGTCTAGATTAGAGGCCTCTGAAAGCAAAAACAAAACAAACAGAAAATTAAAAAAGAAAAAAAAAAAAAAAAAAAAAAAATGAAGTACATAGTATTTGATGAGAACAAATCTATGCGAAAATAATTTTAGCTTCAGCGGCCAAATTTAAGATTTCTTAAATTTATTGCCAGCTATTATTATTATTTTTTTTTTTAATAACTCTTCTTTCAAAGGTAAGAAAACCTCTCAAATACAAATAATAATTAAAAAATATAAGTTAGTATAATAGAAATGAACAGAAATGTATATTGGGAAGTAAATAATTATATTGGTCCTTTTCCATACTTAAAGGGAATCTAGTGTAGTGGGAAAGATGAAAAAAATTATTGTGAGCTTTCCTGTTATTTCCATGTTTTGTTTTTTATTTAGAAAGAACATCGCGATAAAAAAGCTCCACAAGAACAAATTGCTCTTCAATTGCCCTAATAGTCATAATATGACCCAAAATATACCAAAACAGCTGAATGTTTGGGTCCGAACAATTTGTATGCCCCATACATGTATTTCTGAGCAAGTGCATGTGACTCAAAGTTGAATTGGGTTAATTTCTGATCATTTTGGCGATTCCAAAACCTCACAGCAACAAAATAATACTTAGGTGAACTCTTATCAACATTCCCAAACCACTTTTAGACAGTGTCTTCCACACTTTAATGTCACTACCAGAACACTTGGTTCACTTTAATAAGAGAATCAAAATTTAAAACATTCAGGACTTTGTCTTACGATTGTTATTTTGGTTGATTTTCTTCAAACCTCAATTTCATATGTTTGTTATTTCTAGACTAAAAAAAGAGAAGAAATAACATAAAATAAAAAATAAGTCAACTTCAAATTGAACTCCCCTGCGGTATACCAACCTTCTGTACAATGCTGTCCGGTCCAGTAACTACTGCAAAAACAAAAGTATGATGCACCATTCGCGTGCAAGAGCCTCCATTCAGACAGGGGTTAGGGATACACGCTCCGTTTGGGGTAGTCGATCCATCTTAATTTTTAGGGGAAAAAACCCAAAACAAAACAAAAACAGTGATGTTAAAGGCTCCAATCACCAATACATGGTCGTGATTTTTTTTCTCTAAAACTAACGGTTCAGATCTGGCCAATGATAAAATATTTCGTACGTGATTTCGTGTGTGTTGCTTTTGATATTTTTGGTGATCTACAGCCGTTTGTAAATCTTATTTTGAAAATGCCGTTTTAGAGAAAAGCTAGATGGGACACATGATTGGTGGACACACACACACACACACACAAACCAGGGTGCACATAACATGTTTCCTTCTTTTTTAATCTGATCACGACGAATTCTACAATGGTGTAAATAGTGGATAGGCCTATAGCTCTTCATAAGCGATTAAGACATATTTTGGTCTGAAATTTCGATGTAAAAAAGCAGTAATTTTATTTAAAAATCTAAATTTATATGGTAAACTAATTCATAGAATTATGACTTTGATTAGGTTTAATTAGGTTGATATCAAAAGATGAACAACCAAAATGTGATTTTTTTTTTTTTTTTTTTGCGTCAAAATGTCATGCCTCCACAAAGTTTAAGAATCGTTTGCTCCTTACCTCCTGTACAAGGAATAAATGACACACCGTCAACGGAATCGTACTTCACATCAGAGTAATGTTTGAACGAGTCCTCCTTGAATTCAGGCCATGTTCCTTGAGAATCGTTGTCTTAGGGATACTGGAGGCCTTGCTACATTTTTTTTTTCAACAGGAATGTAACAAAGGAGTGACGTACACTGTTATTGATCGTTTTACTTTTCAGAAAAATTGTCTGTTTGTGTGCTTATAAAGTGGTATGTCTTTGGAGGAACAAATCAAAACAAATGGAAAAAAAGAACACAAACAAACAAACGATCGCAACATTGCATCACCAATATGTAGCACGACAATGCGAATTGATGTGATCATCATTCTTTAACACGAAGAACATATATCACAACTCTAAAAGTTTTTTTTTCTCACATAAAACCGGCTTTACTGAGGTTCTTGACAGTCAAGCACTGTATTCAATTTACGATTGGGGCAATATTTTGGTTGAATATCCAATTACGAAATTGTTAAAGTTGCTTTTTAAAAATTAATTTGTTTCAAATCTCTGAAATCAAGAACAAACTCTAGTGTTCTTACTCTTGGACGGTGCTGTGTGCCATCGATTCGCAGGCGGGATGGAATAAACCAACTGGGCAGTACTCCCATCTAACCAGCGGATCCGATGTAAAGCACCATGCAGTGTAGCTTTTATCGCGGATTCCTACATTGGTTATGATCTCCTAGGTTGTAAGAGCTATGAGCATGAGGAACTGGGAAGACACACTTCTGGCACTGGCGCCCACTTACAGTCCAGCTCACTACTCCCTCGTAATCATGCACATTGGGGTAGTTACTGCAAACTGTAATCAAACAATAAATTTCGATAGGCCTAACCATTGCGATATAAATAGTCATCAACTACGTATCAAACAAATTAGTGGATTGTATGAACAAAACATTCAACACCATACTAGTAAATATTTGTTATCACCAAGACAGGGCAGTGGGGGAACAATTACGTATTTGAAGTTAATGAATCTTTTTGGTGCAGGGGCCGCGGAGCCGGGGGGGGGGGCTGGGGGGCTGCAGCCCCCACTTTTTTCAGCCAACGTGTACAAAAATGCAAAAATGACCATACATTTGTATTATTAGCCTGTTCAGCCCCCCCCCACTTTGGTTCAGCCCTCCACTTTCAAAATCGCTCCGCGGCCCTGTGGTGTGTGACGGAACTTTAATTATTCCTTATAATATCTAGTCCAACATTGTTTTTTAATGAGGTTATACAACATTACAACAATTAATACTAGTGCTGATTTTACTATGTATTAATATCATATATAAAAAAAAAAGAAAATAAAAAGAAAATTAAAAAAAGGAATTTGAAACAAGAACAAAATTACTCTGAAATTCGATTTGTTTATTCCTTTGGAGAGTAGTATTTATTCATTTAACCATTTATTTCATTATAGTATATACATTTTTTGAAATCGATGTTCAGGCTGAAAATATACCCAATCAGCCGTAGACCTAATGAATCTACACTCTGTTTGACGAGGTAGAAGCGGACATTCTTCCCACCGAGTGTTAGGATCAGTCGTATAGCACCAAGCGTGCTGTGCTGAGTCGGGTTCGACAGTAATTGTCCTTAATCCTGCGTCCGGGTAATTTGAGACCGTGGAATGGCTATGAGGGAACTGGGAATCCAACGTTGACAAGTCTTCCGGACTTAGTTGTATTTAAACACCCCTGTAGTCTCGCGCATCGCCTTTGGTGTAGCACTCAGCAAAATTCTGAAAATTCAGCCAATGAGTCCACACTCTGTTGACGAGGTAGAAGCGGACATTCTCCCGACCAGTGTTAGGATCAGTCGTATAGCACCAAGCCGTGGCTGTGCTGAGTCGGGTTCCGACAGTAATTGTCCTCTAAATCCTGCGTCCGGGTAAATTTGAGACCTGGAATGGCTATGAGGAACTGGGAATCCAACGTTGACAACTGTCCGGACTTAGTTGTATTGATAACACCCTGTAGTCTCGCGCATCGCTTTGTGTGTAGCACTCAGCAAATTCTGAAAATTCAGCCGTAATGAGTCTACACTCTGTTATACGAGGTAGAAGCGGCATTCTTCCACCGAAGTATTAGGATCAGTCGTATAGCACCAAGACCGTGCTTGCTGAAGTCGGGTTCACAGTAATTGTCCATCCTCCTCTGATGGTATATCGACCGCACAGGTGACATAATTTTTTTCTTCTGAAAAAATGACATTTTATGGAATTTACACTACATAACACATAGGAGATTTGCTCGCATGTGACGTCACAGAATCAAAACTTTGAATATTCGTATAAACTTCATCATATTTTGGTCGATTTTCCCCAAACCTTCACTCATATTTTTATTTTATTTTTCTGCGTTTTTTAAGACCAATAAAATTCCAGGGTGAACTTCCCCTTTAAGCCTCTCCCTACAAAAGTACATATATTCTGATAGGAAATTTCCTGAGGATGTCAAAAATGGCATTCATAATAACACAGGGTGAAGTAGTTACATCTTAAGTAGGGATTTTTAAATTATTTTTGTAGGGCCCCAAATTTCTAATTCAGTGCCCTTTTGCTCATGAAATTTCCTTTCAAAAATATACATTTATGAGGAGTGTCTTCATTAAATGAATAGTCTTAACTTTCAATGGGCATGGTTATTTTGGTCATCTCACAACCAAGAGTGGGGGCGAATCCACCCTCCCTATTTGACCAAATTTTCTGAAGACTCTTGAAGACGGACAGTCAACCTGTCCGAAACGTCGAGCACTCTCTACTACTACTACTAAAGCCTTTCTCGCATCTCGTCTTCTCAACTGGTTTACAGTCCTTTTCAGGACTAAATCACGAAAGATTACCTCTAATTCTACTCTCTACTATCTATCTCGCCTATCAATTTTCTACTTTCTGTAACTCTTCATTTCCTCTTCCACTTTCTCAAACAGTCCTTTTTAGGACTAACCACATGGTGAACCGTAAACCTCATCACGGTTTATAAATTTGGTATTAACATATACATAAGACCCTATGCTATAAGTCATGAAAGCTCATGGCACACAAAAGATATCTTTAAGTTGATTTCGGCAAATGAACTAAGGCATTGATAATCCCATAGACTTTGTGTAGGTTTAGGTGTTCTAATAATTTTGGCAACCACTGTATATAATTAAATCTGCTTCAAGTGATTATCACATCAGAAAAGTAATGCAAAGTGGAATTCTATTGTTATATTTTTATTTTATCTACATTATTTTTTAATCTATAAAATACGTAGTGTTATTTCAGAAATATATAAAAATGCAGACAATTTGAAAATAAATACAACAGCAAAATGATGCAAAAATGTGTTTTTGTTTTTATATTTTTATCTCTATTATATTAACAGTTTTTGAAGCATCCACGAAGTCGCTTTACTTTTTATCTGAGCTAATATTAATATTATCTGACTATTTAAAATGAATTGAAATTTGAGAGTTGCTAATATAAAGTACTACTCATATTACATTGAAGAAGAATGAATCAACGGTGATATCTTCTTGAGAAGCGCAATTGTGAAAGACCTATATATCTCTTTATAAGGTATTAGAAAACTGAATATGAAATACATAGAATGTTTACGATTTAATCAAGTTTGTCATTCAGGCCTTTGTTGTTTGTTTATTTGTTCTCAACAAAAAGGTAATTTAGCATTTGCTCGAAAGCAGGGTCCTTATTATAACATTGTTATATCCCACTTTTTTCTCTCTCTCTCTTTCTTTTTATTTTTCTTTTTTCTTTTTTTCTTTTTTTTTCTTTTTTGCTTTCTTTCTTATCAGGTTGTTGTAGACGATTCAAATGACCAGTGTCCTGCTTTCGAGGGCAATTATACCTTCTATCCAATACCTCCTTTTCAGCAGTACATCAATGCAGTTCATGCGTTTGACAATGACACAGGCTACAACAGCATAATATCTTATTATTCCGAAGTAGCAGATTCGGTGTAAGTATCATCTGACAGGAAAAATAAACCAAAGACCTGCATAACACATAAGAAGCATAACAATTCATAATAAATAAAGAACAGCATATACTTCTTACCAACTTTCTAACATGGTCATGTGCAATTTAGCATCTTTAGAAAATGTTAACTTAAAGCCCTCCCCCTTCCCCATTCAAAAACTTCCGCAAGAAGACCAGTTAAGGTTGGTTGTACTTTTGGTGATAAAAAAACCACATGTATCAAACAGTATACTCCAGTAACATTATTTGAATAGTAATAACTTCAATGTTCCATTTTTAATGAACTTGCTACTGTCTAAAGCAACTTGGTCATTGTGAATCAAACTGATATGCTTATGCAGTGATTTATCACCATTTCTTCAAAGTCGAATAGATGAGCTGTTATCTGAAGTAACTGTGCGTTTAGCAGCCATTGATGGCGGTCTTCCCAGGAGGGGTAGTGTGGCGTATGCTAAACTAATCATTAGTGAGACTTGTGTGATTGATGCTGAGGATGAGAGAACGCCACTTCGCTTATCCACCGGCCTTTATACAGGGAGACTCGGCGTTGAGGTTCCTCAATATTATCATTATAATTACGGTGAGAATACCGTCAAGATGCTTATTATGTTTATATTTAATAATTTAAGTATTTAGAAATTTATATTCCTTGTGCAAATAATCCTAATCCAGTATTTGGCATCACGGAGTATGTTATATTTGATTAATGTTCATGCGCTATGAAAGACATTTTGAATTAAAATTGGAAGGGGGATTTCGTAACATTCATGACAGTAAAATTGATGAAAAGTTAGTCCATTTTAGTTACTAAAATGGACTAGAATATCAGAGGAAATATCTTAATTATTTTTCTATACAAAAATATATCTCAATTAAACTTTTACGTCTAAAATTTGACAGTGTGTCTGGAGCCTCTTGGAATGGAATCAAAACTAATTGGTGTGCATGATCTCAGTGCATCTAATGATGGTCTAGAGATGCAGGATGTTGATTGTGCCCGGCTCAATAGACTGCCTTCATATCAGTGTGGTTCAGGTAAGGCTCCATCATATCCTCTCAGAGGATTACCTTAACACCAGATTGGTCTCTAACATATAATCTGTCGACAGACTCTTTCTACCCATGCTACCAGTATGGTTCAAGTTAAGACTCTGCCACATTATCTTAACAAATTATTCGTATCACATGGTATCAGTATGGTTCAAATAACCATCTGTCACATCGTCTAAATATACTATCTTCATGACTGTATGGTTCAGGTAAGGCTCTGTCTCACCCTTTCAGCAGTTCCCTAATATCAGTATGATTCAAGTAAGGTTATCATCGTCTCAACAGACTATCTTCATAATGTTGCGGTCGGTAAGGTTCATTTAATAGATCCACCTTCACACTGTTATGATTTATAGACTTCGTCATACCCTTTAGATTACACAGACTACGTTAATACCAGTGGCGTAACGGTATATGACTTTTGGCAGAAATCATTTTTTATCCCAAACAATGATCTATTTTAAACTCATGTACACTATCACCTCGTTTCTATTAAGCTTGTGCCTGTAAACAAATGTTATATCACATTGTTCCAAGTAACATTGCGTTGTATCACGTTACTCTACTTCACTTTTCATGTGATTTTACTTTCCAATAGGATGGATCCCAGACGATTTTCCGTCACTTCCCGGTGAATGGATTCAAGTAGCAATGAACGAGACCACTATATTTGCCGGGATCAGGACCCAAGGTAGCAGTCATATAGAGGCATGGGTTGAGACTTATCAGCTGGCTTACTCTAACGACAGTCACGCATGGACCTATATAACCGATTCCAACAACAATACAAAGGTGATTGATACCAACAGTTGCTTTGTACTTTACTCGAATTGGCTACGTAGTCCATCAGTAATCAAACTGTAATTTAGTTGAGCAGGCCCGTAACCAGGGGGGGTTCGGGGGGTTCGAACGAACCCCCCCCCCAGCTGGGCGAGTAGGTGTGAGTCCAGCTTGACCAAAACAAAAACAAAAAAAAAAGCAGAAAAAGAAAAGAAGAAAGAAAAGAAGAGGAAAAAGAGGGGTGTGAAACCCCCCACTTTTATGCATAAAATGCTCTGTGGATTCTTAAATAGGCCTACCTACCTGATGGACAAAGATGTTCATAGTAGCTAATTATGAAAAAAGGTGCACAAACATCCCCATTTTCAATCCGTGTGTGTGAATATTTCTCGCTGGCGCTCGCATATATGTATAGACCGCGTGCGTTTTTAAAAGTGTTTGGGGCAGGAATGGCGGGGGGGGGGTACAAAGTTGATTCGCTGAACACACGGAAAACTTATAATCTTTTTCGCATTTTTGTAAGTGTCATAACAGTAGAAATTGATGGGCTACAGCCCCCACCCCAACCACCTCCCCCCCCCCCCCGCTTATTCCTTCATCACCGATGGTTTTCAGAGAGATTACAATAAGAAATGAAATTATGAGTCATTATATGAGAGCTTTTCCTTATCGGCTTCATGCTCGCATTTCAAATTCAAGGGAGGTAAATATCATCTAACATCGTTGTTAGTTAGAAATTTAAAAAGAAAAAGCAAATGTTCTTTAAATGCACAGCCTCCATGTTAAGTTTTAAAAGATGTAAGCAAAATTTTCGGCTCGCGCTTCGCGGCTCGCCATGTCCCACTCGACCTCTCGTTCGATAGGCCGAATTATAGGTTAAAAAGAAATGTGCTTCAAATTCACAGCATTCATATGATTTTGTGTTTTTTTTTTCGCCCCGCATCTTTTGGAATTTGGTCATCTGTGTGTGGATGAATATTTGAAAGTAGAAATGAGGCAAAATATGCCTGAAATACAAGAGCAAAAGTTCAAAGTTTTTAGACAGGGAGGTGATCATAATTTGTTATGGAATTAAAAGAAAAAGAAAGATAGAGACAAACTGTGGCATATAACATAACAACACTTCAGTCAGGCCATTAAACAGCAAAATGTTCCGGCTCGCGCTTTCGCGCTCGCAAGTTCAATCCTTGCGAAAGTCTGCTTTTCACATTTAATTAATCCTTATAAAAAATCCTAATTACGGATCTGTAAAAATAAGAGTGAAAAGATGAAAAAAAAAAAAAAAAAAATACACACCCCCTTAAGGTCATTATAAGCCAAAATTTTCGGCTCGCGCTTCGCGCTTCGTAGAGTTTTCGTAAAAAGTAACCATTGACTGATACCTGACCTCGAAAAGTGAAGTAATAATAATGTTAAATTTTCCGCTCACGCTTCGTGTTCACAACATATTTTGCTAAAAGGGAGGTTTATCATCGTTAGAGCATTAAAAAGAAAATCAACGAGTTAAATAAACAGCCTTTTGGGTAGTTATAAGCCTAAATTTTCCGCCTCGCGCTTTCGCGCTCGCAAGGTTTGCTGTTTTAGAAAAGGTCCACTTTTCAATTTTCGAACCCCCCCCCGGAAAAATCCTAGTTACGGGCCTGTTGAGTGTGGCGTTTGATATATTTTACAATTATTTGTTTAATTTTTTTATTAGCTTTTGTCTTGTTATTTCGTTATGTTCTTATTCATCATCACCTAATTTTGCTTTAAATAACCACGTTGGAAATAAGATTCTTTAATTAGCAAAGCTTGAGTTGACGTGGTATTATTCTGTTTCTTTTATTGCTTATTTTCTTTTCTTTCTTTTTTTAATTTTTCCCCATTTTTTTTATTTTTATTTTTATTTTTTTCGGAATAACAATACTTTAATGTACAAAATTCCAATCATATTATAGATGATTAAGAATTTACATAAAAATTATACCTGTTATTTTAAAAATCGATTTTTGTACCATCATTGCATTTAATGTCATACTTGATCAATCGGGTATCATTTCTCTTCCCTCTTTCGTTATCGACAATTATCAGCTCTTCAATGGAAACAGCAATCAGAACAGTACAGTAACCAATCACTTTGCTGAGATCTACGCGATTTACTTTCGAATCTATCCTGTTTCGTGGCACAGTAGAATCGGACTACGATTCGAACTTCTTGGATGCAGCACAAGGATGAAGTTCAAACGTAAGACAATTGAAATGCCCTAAAGGTATCGAATTATATATAACGGTCCTGGATTAAAAATAAAGTTTAAATATTCATCGGATTGTTTGAGGAGGAATTAGGTGGGGCGGTATTGGGTTTTGGTATTCCTTAACCAGCTGATCTGATTTTAAGTCAATAACTTCCCTGACACTGACAATGACATCAGTATAGAAAAGGGTAAGATCTTCACGGAATTGATAGGTAGTTTAATGATACGTCTCTTCGTATTTTTATGCAGATCTGTTGGGTTGTATGCGATGCGAAACAACCTTCTACTGTCCTGGGGACGGGTCCCGCTCTACATGTGGCCGATGTGATCCACCAAGTCCGGACTGTGACAGATCCCCTGTTGAACACTCTTACGGGCACGCCAGAAATTGCAGCCCATGTCCAGAGGGTCATGTATGTATCTCAATGTGTTTCTTGCGCCATTCTGACAGTTTTTACGCCATATCCATCCATACATACATAAACGGTATAGGCCAGAGAAACATAGACCTAAATTGTAGTTGGGTGTTAGGTCCACCAGGAAATGAATATAAAATAATAACAATCTTCAATACGATAAAACAAGATTCGTTCATTACGCAATCGATTTCGGATATGTTATTGCCTTGTGATTGTCTGACGAAGTGTTCCAACCTAAACGTGAAAGCCTCACTACGTAGGTAATGCTAAATTGATTGTGTACATATAATAAACTAATCTAATTTGAGTGTATAATGAAGACTTTTCCCGCTATTCACATAGGCCCGAATTCACAATTCGCCTAACTTTAAGTCTAGCTTAAATCTGTGGTTTGATTCAATACCGATGTTCAATTTATTGTATTTTTTGATAGTGAAACTCTTTTAAAAACTTGTTGGGAATGATTACAACAGAAGTTTCCCTTACAATTAAAACACAATTCCAGAATTCAGTGAGGGTGATAGGAACATGAAACATAAACGGATTGATTCCCTCTTAGCAGGCCATACTTAAACCACAGATTTAAGCTAGGCTTAAAGCTAGGTGGCTTTTTCAGAATACGGGCCTTAGACCCAACAAGCAAATCCTCAATTTAAAGATTGCTAAAAAAAAGTATCCTCTTCCACAATTGCGAAGTACACACATGCCACGAAAGGGCCGATATAATTCTAGGAAACATTATATATAATTTCGCATATAATATTGTCTATACGTCGGGAAACGTTGTATTAACAACTGTCCTAAATCGACACATTACTTAACAATCGTTTACTAATATTAAATGTAAATATTGCTTGTAGATCTTTAACATGAATTTACAGAGTTTAAATTCTTTTATATCTAATCCAAGTCTAATTGTATTTTAATATAGATTTGTCATGAGGGGTACGCATGGTTATGTCCTCGCTTTACGTATGCAGTCTGCAACGAAACGGTAATGTGCATGTATCAGGTTTCCAGTTTCAAGTATTTTGAGAGAATTTAAAACAACAAATCTTAGAATTAGATCATCGATAATTGCATTTGCTGAAAATGTGACAATTGCAAATATAAACTGTTTCTAAATATGCTGGTGTTCCGGATAACTTCCGAAAGTCGCACTATAAAGTCCTTCTTTGTCTTAACCCACTTTGGCCTCATTCCACTATTGTTAAATTTTGTGTACAACTAGTTCGTTTTATTTAATTTAGGGTTCATTGCCACCTCACACATTTACAATTTTTTTTCGAATTGTCATTTGCCTTTGAACATGGTCTACGATCATTTAGGCTAAAAAAAAAATGCATTTTAACGGATTGGCTTTTAGATGAAGTGGCAATTAGACCAAATAAGATTGTGACTAACTATGTACGTCTATTAGGCCAAGGAAAAATTTGTCAAATTTTTAGTAGACTAAATGGACCTATGTGGAATTAGACAATCAGAGAATTTGACCGTTCTTCTTAGACCTAGCAGATCGAAGCCACTCACACATCTCTCAAGAAAAGAACAAACCTAAACAAAAGAATAAAATATTTATATAACAAAAACGAAACATAAGGTAAATACTTTGAACAAAATTCAGCTGATGATCTGAAATACCATCTTTCTTCCCATCAAGTTCTGTGCTGATGAGTGTATTGACTGTGAACCTGGAACAGCCTGCTTCGACGGTGTACGTACAGTCTGCAGACCGGGCTTTTACTCCAAAGGCTATGGGCAAGGTTAATAACATCATCTCATTTTTCTTAAGTGTTATAGCCTACACTCTGCCATCCAACTACTTTTCTATTCTCCATTTCTTGATTGATGCGTTTTGTTGCTGCCTGGTTTTTTTTTGTTTTTTTTTCGTTGTACCCTCATTTAATTGTACCCCATTCATTCATCGTTGTTAATAATGTGTTATTTCAAAATAATTGAGCATTTGATTCTACACTATAATATGCAAAATCCTTATTCCAACCATATAACCTGGTTAAATACAACCTAATTCCTTATTTTCCACCTTTTAAAAAAGTCGCATTTTGTCTTAACATATTTGGTATCCATGATAGCTTTTGTTCGAACTAAATAACTTTTTGTCTTTATGTTTTCTTTTGAATTTGCTGTTTTTATTGTCTTTAACAATGTCTTCATTGTTCATTTTCAGATGAATGTCTGCCATGTGAAGATGGTGCCTATCAGCCTCTACCAATGCAAACATCATGTGAATGTTGTCCCAGTGGATTCACCAGTACATTTGGCAAATGGGAGTGCGCCCCCTGCAAGTTCCACCAGTACTCTGATGCCGAGTGTAGCACATGTCTCACATGCTCATCTCAAAGCGAATGTAAGTTTTAAGGGCGCTGTAATAATTGGCCTTTGACTAATCCTTTGACAAAAATAGTTATTCATGAACTGTTATTTTGAATAGAGGTTTTACTGGTAGTATCGAAAGAAAGGGAAACCCATGATTGATCATCAATAATTTCAATAATATTACGGTTGGTGATTATGAGGTTTATATCACTGGAAAGTACAACTCATTACCATTCTAGTGATACCCCTCTCTCAACGGTGTATTCGTTTTGTGGAGGTATAGCGAGATCGAATCCCTCCAGATTCCTATATTTGATGTGACTTTATTTTTATTCATTTGCTAGTCTGGCATAATGATCAAACACACTCGGAGTTGTAGAGTAATTTTTTTTTCTTATAATAATATCTCATACAGGTCCATGTATGGTATTACCGGATCCTTGCTTTAAAGGAGTGACGTGTGTGAACACAGGGAATGGCCAGTTTCGTTGCCTAGACTGCCCTCCAGGATATAGAGGAGATGGCCAAACCTGTACAGATATTGATGAGGTAATTATACTACAAATTCTAGTAAAGAAAAATCCGATTTCAAAATGCACAGAGTGATATGATATGAAAACAAAAATCCGTAGTGTAAGTGCCATATCTTGGTAATCAGGGTTATGCAAATTTACGAGAAATTTCTACAAGAGCAAGCTATCGTTCATGATACAACAGCATTTAGATGTTAAAACGCCATCCACTAACTTTCACGAAAGACATAAACACTGAGCATGAAGTAGGTTTACTTCAAATTTGTATTACTAAAAAAATAATTTTGCTGCTCTTCTCATCGCTTTCTATTTTTCTCCTCTACATCTTCCTTATTCTCTCGTCAATCAATATGTGATTTTGATTCCATTACACTCTGCGACGCATCGCCATCGATTTCAGTGTGCTGAGGACAACCCTTGTTGGATACAAGATCAGTGTGAAAATCTTCACCCTGGCTACGTGTGTGGGAAGTGTCCGGAGGGGTACCAGGGTGATATAACCTATGGATACGGGTTAAACCACACAGCTAACAACAGACAGGTAATTCCCACGTCCCATGATAACCTGATATATCTCATACTTCATCAACTTATCACAACAGTGTGGCTGTGCATATGGACAAGTATAACAGTGAATATTACAACGACCAAAGAATTGTGTATGAAACGCTTTTCCCCCATTGCCCATCATTCATTTAGACATGTTAGTATTTGTGGTGGATTTCTCCTGATACGTCGATTTAAAGACATGTCTGTAAAAAGATTGATATTTTCAATTTATGGTCCATATTCTTCACCGCGTTGTAGAGTCAAACCGCATTTCATCCGACAATAGTCACTGTAAAGACAATGGCCCGTATTCTGTTACGGGTTTTAGAGTTGTACGGCAATTGACAATAGAATCGAACAATAGCACCGTACGAGAAAAAACTCCCAGGACGAAAAAAACCTCCCAAACGTGTACAACTTCCGTACAGCTGGAAGTTTCTAGTGCACTGAAATGCACTAGATAAAACCGGAAATCCATTGAAATAATGACGCAACAATGATTGTTTGTAGCCACTTTATCCTTTGACTGCCGAGTGTTGTGCATTGTCGCTTGTCATGCATTTTCAAATATCACTTCCATTTCATTAACAATTCAGTGGCCTGGGATGGGAACAATTAACCAGGGAGGTGGAAAGGGAGTTTTATTCTTTTGAATTAATCTCCTTAATAGCTCCACGAATTTTTTCTTTCACAAATGTGAAGTGCCCATATTTGGCCAAAAGCAATGAAACGTTGAATTTGATTCCGATATCACGCTACATGCAGGCGCAAAAGTCTCACGTTAGGTGCATGCGCATCAATCTTTTTCTTATTACTATTTTTTTTTTCCTTCTTATTTGGGAGGGGCAAAAGTTTTAATAATGGGAAGGGGTAAAATATAAATTTTCCACTTTTTAAATATTCAACTCTTTACAGAGCCATACACATAAACAATAAAACGTCAATTTTCATTAACAATATCCACTCGGCCTCGAAATCCCTACATCTATCAAATAATTATAAATAATATGGACCTTGAAGAATGGTTGGAATTTGTTTCCATTCTTTTTGTGTGAATTTTTTGTACATGTTGTATGTATGTATGCTCGCTTTATTTGAAATGGAGCGGGAAAATCTTTATTTTGATGAAAAAATGTAATCCAGGCTTAACGAGGTATATTATCAAAGCACGGATTATCTTTTCTTTGAGAAGCTTAGCGGTTCCAGGTTATGGCTGACATAGCACAATGACAACGGACAAAGGTTTCAGATTCAGGGCGGAACCAATGCCTGAATGAATCCAATTTGCATAACTATTTTTTGCTATGACTGACAAACAAACATCTGTTCTTGTCTCACATAGCAACACACTAATATATGCAAAAAAGGAAATCGAGTGGGCGTATTTTATGTCAAGTGCCATTAATAATTCAGTAGTCTTGAAAGAAAAACATTAGTTTACATTCTCAGTTGAAAATGATAATGGTGTTTTTCTCCTCTGTAGAAAATTATGGACGTATAGGTGGTATCTAACGTCGCGGAGATGTCTCTGAGACTCGAACACCTCGGAGACGTCGTCCGATAATTTTTTATGTTCATCAGAGACGTCTCCACGACAGAAAAAAAAACACACACATCGTAAGCATGTTCTATTTTCCCACCATAAAGGTGGTATCTCACTTTGTCCCCGCGACTCGGATACTCCAGGACGTCTCCGATATATATATATTTTTTTCTGTCGCGAGCATTCGCGGCGATCCCGGGGAGACGGGGGGGGGGGGGGGTGGACGTGTCCCCCTCCCTCGATTTTTTTTATGGGGGATCGTCCCCCTTCGATTTTTAAAAATGAACAATTTTTATGTAGTGATTAGCTTGTGAAGCTAAATAAAGAGGTTAAAATGTATGTCAAATAAGATGCTAAATGTTATTATAAGGGCAAAATTTCCGGCTCGTGCTTCGCGCTCGCAATCATTTTCATTAGTTCTTGCATAATGTGCGAAGTATGCGAATTTTGAGTGTATTACTTTTTCACTTTTGGGTGTTTCTGTCTCCCCCCCCCCCCCCGCCGCCTCCCCGTCGTGACATGAAATCGCCGCGCTTGGTCGTGGGAATATCTCGGAGACGTCTCTGAGACGTCTGCGCGACAAAAAAACATCCAAAATCATTTCAAACCATTCTCAAATTAGTCTCAAACTAGTTCCAAATCCGTTTTTCCATGTGTAATGACAAGTGACTTCCACCATTAGTTTATTGTTGGTTTTAGCGTCAGTTGTCCTCTCTACAATATGTCAGGTGATGATTAACATGCAATTAATCTAATCGTTGTGGACAGTTCCATAATGCACCTAATTCTTAAACAAAGTTTTAACAACTTTAACTCAAGTTAACGAAAATAGATAAATTAGCTTCCTCGACATAAAAATCGCCAAAGCCATATCAAATTCTAAACCACCTATACCCCTAGTTTAGAATTTCTTAGAAATGTGTGTGTACATAATTGATTCCCGAATGACGTCATCTGATCTACTTTCGTACGATAGGACGCACGCTTCACTGACGCTTCGTAGAGAAGGTGCAAATCAGCGTTGCTCTCGTCTCATTACCCTTACTATTTTTCGTAGCGACAGCACACTCTAACCCCGGAACAGAATACGAGCCGGTGTTAAAGACCTGTGTTTAAATCGTACAACCTGCAAATTCCATTCGAATGTTCTGGACTTGGCCTCTTAAATCACGTTAAAATTTCAGTTTCTCTTAATTTACGTGCTATTATATTGAGTCATGAAATGTTCCAAAATTGCACCTCAATTTACGTTAAGTTTCGTAAAACCTTTAGCTTCAAGGCAACGAATAAAGAGACAAAGTGGCTAACTACTTGACATAAAAGTCGCAAAGCCATATTAAATTTCCTAGTACCC
>CALNVZ010003433.1:30956297-30999616 GCA_940671915.1 Paracentrotus lividus
CTTTTGTTTTAATTAAAGATAAGAATACTATCACCCTGTCCTAAAATCAGTCAAAACATCTGTTTATTATTATTTATTATGATATTAATTTTTTGGGGATAATTTGCTTTAGTTTTGTTAAGGTGTGTGTATGTGTGGGTGTGTGTGCGTGAGAGAGAGAGAGAGAGAGGATGCGTATGTGTGTGTTTCATAAGACGTACTGTCCCGGCTGTGGAAACTTGACTGAGGCATTAGGCCTTAAGTCGTCGTATTTGACTTCTCTTTTGCAGGACAATTGTCCATTTGTGGCTAACTTTGATCAGGCCAATAGCGACGGGGACGATTTGGGTGATGCGTGTGACAACTGCCAATCGAGTTATAACATATATCAGAGGGATAACGACAATGATGGAAGTGGAAATCCATGCGACGATGATGATGACAATGATGGTAAAAGTGTTTCATCTCCCCTCCCTCTCCAATTGCCCTTCCTCCCCATCTCTGTCTCTCTCTCTCTCCCTTCTTTCTCCCCTCTCCTCCTCTTCCCGCCGCTGCACGGCTCTATCCTCTCGATCCTCATCCCCTCATATTGTTGTCTCTCTCTCCCCTCATCCTGTTTGTTTGATTTTTTTATTTTTATTTTTTATTTTTTTATTTTTTTTTAGATAGGGCCTTATTATTAATTTTTTTCCATTTACATATGTAACCATATCTTATGGCTCTAATTTCTCCACAAAAGGTCTGAATGAAGTATGGAAACAGTTTTCTGAGAAATGGAAGATAAAATTATAATCCATTTGATTAGTTTACTGTGACACATTGCATATCGTGATGCAAAAGCTTTTTTTTTTATAGATAGGGCCCAATTATTATTTTTTTTCCATTTACATATGTAACCATACCTTATATGGCTCTAATTTCTCCACAAAAGGTTTGAATGAAGTATGGACACAGTTTTCAGAGAAATGGAAGATAAAATTATAATCCATTTGATTAGTTTACTGTGACACATTGCATATCTATTGTGATGCAAAAGCTTAGTGTCACAGTCAAAATTTACACGAATATATTAATTCTCACTCCACTCTTACTCTTTGTGAACTGGGAAATTTTGTTTTTAAAGGGATCAACGACGTCTATGACAACTGCATTAACGTCCCCAATCCTGACCAGCTCGATGGAGATGGAGATGGCAATGGTGATGACTGTGATAACTGCCCATTCCACAGTAACTCTGATCAAACAGATACAGATTTCAATGGATATGGAGACGAATGTGACGATGGAGAAAATGTTGATGTGTAAGTGTGTACACCGTTTAAAAAAAAAAAAAAAACTCTCTAATTTCATTTGTGTTGAATGTTTATCCAAAAAAAATTCTGAGCAGTGTGCATTTCAAAAATGTTATTTAACAGAGTCAGCTTTGCTTTTTGCTTTTGACAGTGTTTGAACTTGTTTAAAATTGAATTAACATAGGCCTACAGTTTCTCGATATCTGGAATGTATTTTGGTGTATTCATATAAAAACAAAATTTCAGTAATTTTAGTCAAAGAGACAAACATTACCCATATGCAATAATCATTCGTTGAAAAAAGGAAGGCTCATATCATGTTGTATATGAATATAATTTTTTCTCGTTATTTGAATAAATTTGACACTTTAACTTTCCTGTTCTGTACTACTTTCTAACTATTGGCCAATCAGTGATGGAGACAGCGTATATGATTTTGAGGACAATTGCCTGTATGTTCCCAATGCTGAACAGAGCGACATAGACGGCGACGGAAAAGGTAATAATGCGCTTTGTTATCCCGGGCGAGTTAATTGATAAAATTGACCTTTTATTATCATTATTATTATTATTATTATTGTTTTCGCTTCTAAAAGGCCAAAAGGGTCGCGGTCAAATTTTCAGACTCCTCCTTCACTTCCCGAGGGCCTTTCGGGGGCCATATTGGCCCATAATGTAAATGTGAAATATTTATCTCCACAGGTTAATATCAGTTTGACCTTCGGGGGAAGTGGTTGTATTGTCTTCTACAAGGTCAGGTTGTTGCAGAACTTCGGAAGTTTCTGTCATTGATGCCTTCCTGCCTTTCAACTGCGTTGTCAGACTTGCTTTGTCTGTCGGGATGTACAAGGTGCCACCAACGGCACAAACATGGGCCATTCACAGTTCATATTCACCTATTGTATCATCTAGTTTGGGAACTAAGCTGGGGCGGCTCCCTTGAATAATAAGAAATCTGCACAGCAGTTCCCGTTCCTCGCGCAACGTGATGACCTTGTCTCCAACTGATCCTGAGATTCTTCTCGTCATCCATTTTAAAAAGGGTCTCAGTTTCGATTTTTTTTTTTTTTTTTAAATCCCAGGCTAAGAGACTTTGGGCTTTAAAATCGAACGATCAGCAACAAACTCATCGATTCTCTTCTGTTCCTGCTCTGTGAACTGCAGAATGTCACTTTTTGCGTCATTCGAAACAACTGCCGAAGACACCAAACTCTTTAGCTGTGTATTCCCCTTTAGTGGCTTGTCCCCGCAGTACAGATCTATTAGTCCACATCACTTCTGAGTATTTATCATAGTCCTTAGTGCAATTCTCCTAACATTTGATAATGCTCCTTCCTAACTCAACGTCCAGTATCTTTGGGGAAGTCGTTAAGGTAACAATTCCAAAGTGGCAAATAAGATGTGCTAGTGACAAGTCGGTAAAAAGAGCCTTTATTTCTTATTAGTCCCATCATTTCCTTTCAGATTCTTGATTTCTTGTTCAAGAGCCTTATCAGGGAATAGAGTAAAGGGTATCTCCAACGTTGCTACTACGAAGTCACCACACTTGAGGGCGCTCCATGTTTCTAGATCATTATCTTCTAGAGCATTATTTGAGGTAGATGGATTGGCATGAACAGGGCATAATTCAGGAAATCACGAGCGGGAAAAAAAACCTCCCAGTCACGTGATAGACAAGAACTGATGAAATCTAGAAGAATTTAATAATAATAATGATACTTATAACATTTACAACGTGCTTGATACAGATGTCTTAGCGCTCGTCTGTTTTAATATCAAACATTCTGTAACAAGGACTTAATAACAATAAACTATGAAGTATTATAAACTGAGATACTGGTTAGGATACTGAATCAAGAATCGGGCAAACTCGCCAAGGATTTCTGCTTTTTCATGTTTGTGACATTGTATGAGGACCAGATCAGGATTTCTGCAAAGATTCTTGCAATCTCTGGGTCACGTTCATGTTTTTTTTTTTTAAGAGAGAGAGAGAGTGGGAGAGAGAGGTATGTTGCACTGGATGTGAACTGGACCTTTTGGAACATCAGATATCTTGTGGTATCAAACCTTACCATCATGATTGCAAGGCTTCACAATGTGGATTTAAGGCCGCTTATAGGCTTTGCCTCGAAAGTTTCCTCTATTCACCACATTCAATAGCGAAAGTGTCAAGACCACTCCCCTCGATAGTTGTCCAAGATCATGTAAGACAGCAATGCAATGTGGAGAGCTCCAGCGCGTAGAATTCAATTGGTGTTTCCCAAGACTACTGAATCTATAACCCCTGTGAGTATGAAGATCAAGGTCTAGCGTTATGAATGTCTTTCTTTGAGGACCAACGATAATTGCCGATATTCCTCGTGCTAGTCTAGAACAGTGTAGAGGGGATGATCTTGAATAATGCCGCAACAACTGCTGTGTTTGTGATTGAGTCGGCCATACAATCTAGTTGTCGCCCATGTTGAAGAACATCATTCTTTCCGATTTAATTTTATTTCTACTGAAGTCACAGTCTCCTCCATCTGTTTTATGCTAATATATTTACATGCTAGTCGGGGTCTCAGTTTACTCAATTTCTTTACAGGCCCTAGAGTCAATCACTACAACTAACCTTTATTATTATTTTTTTTCCGGCATCTTCTGTAACATTTTTTGTGTGGTACATGTATGCATTTACGCTTGGATGAATCTGGCTCATTGCCTACGAGAATGCAAAGAGCGACTTGTGCCAAGTAAACCAAATTTGAGAGCCTGATCCTAGGATTGATAGTTTATGTGTCATTATTTATTTATTTTTTTATTTTTTCATGAAAATGTCACCCATGTTTTATGTAGTGATACCAAACTTATTCCTGGCATGTCATGGACGATTGAGCACTTGAGTTTTAAACTTTTCTTTTTTGTAAAAGGTCTGATGGTTACAGTATTCTAAGCTGGTCTCTTGTCGAACTCATTGGAAAAAGTCTGGGGCATCTTATTGTAGTGGTGTTGTTGTTTAATACAAGGTATTTGGCGTGAGGGTTGCTTTGGAATTGTGGAAGTGGCTATTTTCAATTGTAGTAAATTGGTGACTGTTAAATCTTAGAAGGTTTGGTTATTGGAAGTTATCTCTCTCGGGTGGTCATTTGTGATCTGTGTTCATTCATTGGATACTATAGTATTTGGGAGTAAGTTGGGATGATGGGTTTTCACACATGGAAAACGAAGAAGTACATATCTTTGGTGGTTATTTATTGTCTCAAATGCAATTAACGGTGGGAAGAATTAAAGGAAAGGTAAATAATGAATGGGAATAACAGGTTGTGTGTAATATATTACATAACAGTGTTACATTTACATCAGTAGGACTCATAAAATATTTCCTATGCTTGCACTAAAGGGGACACCTGCGATGATGATATCGATGAAGATGGCCATTTAAACGATGTCGATAATTGTCCTTGGTTCTCTAATGAAGATCAAATAGACGAAAATGGTGGGTAGGCCTATATTGTTTTAATCTTTTTGTTTTCTTGTAAAAATGTGATAAATAATTTTCCCGTTATGTAATTTTTATTGTGAGTATTATTATGCCTATTGCCCCATATTTACAAAGGTGACCTAAAGTTAGGCCTAGCTTAAATCTGTGGTTTAAATATGGCTAGCAAAATGAGACACAATCTGTTTATGTTTCATGTTCCTTAAAAGTTTATCAAATTCTGGAATTGTATTTTAATTGCAAGGAAAACTTTTGTACTTATCATTCCCAGGCAGTTTTTAATTGTTTCACTTCCAAATATGTTGATAAATCGAACATTTACTTTTCGAGATTTAGGTTTAAGCTAGGCTTAACTTTAGGCCACCTTTGTGAATACGAGGCCATTATTATTGATGCTGCTGTTGTTGTTTTATTTTATTATCGCACAGAGACTATGTCTTTCCTGTATTAGATCGTCTTAATAACATGAACTTCATCCTAGTGAGACAGGGATTCGGAATACTGACATTCATGTTTGCCGTTATTATTATAGAAAATCTGATCGGGGACTTATGTGAGCTAGATACAGACGGGGATGGTTACGAAGACTCCGTTGATAACTGCCCGAGAAATGCGCGTCTCCATAACGCTACGTGGACGGATGGAATAACGGTCAATATAAGATATCTTTCACTTAGCACTACTCTTGCATGGATCGAAGCATGGCTCTTCACAGACAAGGTATTTGACTTTCATGTGAAATAAATGCAATTTAATGTTTGAATTATGAGTCAATCACTGACTAATCGTACGTTTCACCAATTTACGCGTGTGACCATATTAGGTGTCTATCTTTGTCTATCTTTTAAACGGCAGTGATATTGCCTAAAAGATTCCAACACAATTTTAGAATGAAACTCCGTAATTTTCTCTCTCTTTTTTTTTTTTTTTTATTATTTTTTTTTATTTATTTATTTTTTATACAGGGTGTCCCCACATAAACCGAAATCCGAATTGTCAGTTATTTTCCCCTAATTGCAAGCAAATAATGCAATATTGAATGGACAATATTAAAATTATTATAATTTTCTTTCTGACACTGAATACAAAGATCCATGCATGATGAGCAGGAAGAGTTTGTAATTGTAAAAACCAATTCGTGCAGACCAAAGCAAAAGGAAATGCACTGGATTTCCGCAGCAAGAGAACGATTCTTTTATCTTAATAGTGAGATATTTTATGAAAGCAAACTGACAAAGAACAAAAGGAAATGCTCACGAAAACACCATTTCTAATGGAAGGATGTTGCCTCTCGCCCACATATTCTGCATAAATTTATTTTACGATTTAAAATACTCTAGCTCATCTAGTAAGGCTTGGGGTGGGGCAATGCAATTGATGTCTAATGAAAGAAAAACTATTAACTTTAAAATGCTGCACTATGCTTGCTTTCCAAAGTTTTTTTTTTTTAAATTTCCTCGTCAATTTGTTTCAACTTGGAACAAATTATACGAGTGTTATTTACACTAAGAGATAGGGGTATAATTATTCGAACATTTGGGGCTGGTTAACTGGAGTTTAATTCTTAAAACGCGATTTAGAATGTTGGCCTAAGGTTGCATCCGCATTTTCAGTTGACTATGGAGACATTCGTGAACGAATGTTTCTGATGTTAATTTTTGTTTCATTAGAATTTCACTATTGTTCTTACTTAAAGGGACGTGAAGTCGGTCGTTCTGACGGAAAGGATTACCCAGCGTTGTGGGTGTCAAAGGAAAAACTCGGGGATGTGGTCTTCACAGGAACATGTTTGTTTGATGACGATGCCAATACGGGAAACGACAAGTGCTTTGGCCTTGTCTTGGTTATCAGGGTTTCACTAGGTTCTATGTTGTTCAGTGGTGGAAGAAGTTTGGTGTCTTCGAGCACACTACCATGACAAATTTACCTGGCTTGGTAATAAAGGTGAGATACACAACGTAGGCCTATATTGCCAAACCTTAACCAAAAGAGATGCCTCGAAATGATTGTTGGTGATTCAGCTTATGAAAAATGATAATAATAACAGTAATAACAATTAATGAATAAATAGATAAATAAATAAATAAATAAATAATAACAATAATAAAAGATGCCTCAAAATGATTGTGGCTGATTCAGCTCTCCCCCCCCCCAAAAAAAAAGAGAAGAAAATAATTAGATAAACCATTGAAAAAATAATAACAAACATAATAATATTAATGAATGAAATAGATCAATTAAAAATGATAATAATAATAGTAATAATGAATTTTTAAAATAATGATAATGATGATAAAAATCTCAAAAGAACGATGGGGCGAGTGCGACAAATATTATTTTGTCATAAATAATATAAATTCATTTAACACTAAATATTATTCTAAATTATCCATTAATCATAAGCTTCTTTGCTCTAATTCACTGAACAAAATTCCTTGATGAAACGTTTGGTGGAAAAATTCTTGGCGGCATTCTGAACTAAGGCTACTTGAAAAAAAATGGTATAAAATCAATGTTTAAGTATTTTATTGTAGACAACTCAGTTGTAGGCCTACCAAACCATATTTTAAATCCTTTTTTATTTGACAAGCATGTTTAAAGGTCATGCAGTGTCGTAGGCTTAGTGATATGGCCGATTTTGTCATGTCTTATATTATGATTTTTACCAAAAAAAAAATAATAATTAAAAAAGCACGATACTTGAAAGGAAAACAAAGGGGGTCAGCGAGTGGCGTGGTCAAAAAATTATGTACTGACGAGTGGTCGTGGAGGTTGAAGATACGAACGAGGCATTGTATAGTCGAATCGCGATATATAGTACATTTCCATTGGGGGGGGGGGGAGAAAAAATTGGAATTACAGGAGCGTCTCCTTATCTTTTACAAGTACATCAATTTACTTCATTTGTGTTTACTGCTTTTCCTCTTAGTAGGCCTATGTATCAATATAGACCTTATAAACTTTTCAATTAGTGTAATATTTGTTCGAAATTGTATGCAACATGTGAAAGGAAGGTAAATTTATTATATTGCTGCTTTCTCTTACTATGTATGAATATTAACATTATAAACTTTCATATAAGTGTAATATTTGTTCAAAATTGCATACAACATGTGAAAGAAGGTGAATTATATACATTGTCTATCTAACATCCTCCGATTATCATCTTACTAGAAAGTAAATGTGAACAACCCTACTGGTTCCTATGAATGGTATTTGACGGAAGCTCTATGGCATCACCGCAGCTATTCAGGGTATACAAGTGTTCTGTGGCAGGACAACAGTTTACAACAGTGGGAGTACAAGACTCCTTACCGATGGAACCTTGTACATCGTCCATCACTTGGGGTATTCAGGTATTTATAAGGCGGTTCATTTTGCGGGATTGTATTCTATGTATACATAATAATCATTTCATTTTTTCCCATAACAATATATATATATACAGTGGTGGCCAAAATTATTAGAACACCTGAACCTACACAAAATCTATGGGATTATCAATGCCAAAGTTCATTTGCCGAAATCAGATTAAAGATATCTTTTCTGTGCCATGAACTTTCATGACTTTTTAGCATAGGGTCTTACGTATATTTTGATACCGAATTTATATAGTTTCGACCATTTGGTAATGCGCAGCATTAAAAATAGTTGCGCTATGCGCTTTTGGTTTCCCCATAGACTTGTGTATTAAACATGTCCAAATGCAAAAAGGTAAAATGCCAATTACATAAGCCGATTGCTTAAAAAGTATTTAAGGTAGAAGTATGAAACTTAGCAGGCTTATTTATTCTAATATACCTCAAATATACCTAAGTTTCAGCAAATTTAGTCAAATGGGGAGGGTGGATTCTGTATATATATATACAGTGGTGGCCAAAATTATTAGAACACCAAGCATATTTAAATGATTTTAATAATTTTCATTCAGTTGACCATTTAATACGCTATAAAATGGTTGGACTGTCTCTGAATATCATCAATATGCTTTTAAAAACTAAATAACAAAGCCATGCTTTAGGAACTCGCCCCCAGTCGCCCTTTTTTATGTCACCCCACCAATTGCAAAATTTAAAAATCTTGCCGCCTTTCAGGATCAAAGTGTCATAACGTTAAACATTTTAGAGCCTCTTCCTACAAAAGTATATATATTCTGAAAGGAAATTTCCTGAGGATGTCAAAAATGGCATTCATATAACAACACAGGGTGAAGTAGTGACATCTTATGTGGGGATTTTTAAATTATTTTTGAAAGGCCCCAATTTTTTAATTCACTGCCCCTATTTAACTCCATTGTTCCAATGACCTTAATATTTCAACATATTTGAATTGCTCATGAAATTTCCTTTAAAATATACATTTACAACTTTAGGAGTGTCTACATTAGATTTTTAAAAAATAGTCTTAACCTTCAATGGGCATGGTTATTTTGGTCATCTAACTAAAAGGGTGGGGGCGAATCCACCTCCCATTTTGACCAAATTTGCTGAAACTTAGAATGTATTTGAGGTATATTAGAATAAATAAGCCTGCTAAGTTTCATACTTGGCACCTAAAATACTTTTTGAGCAATCGGCATATGTATTTGGCATTTTACTTTTTTGCATTTGGACTACATGTTTAATACACAAGTCTATGGGGAAATCAAAAGCGCATAGCGCAACTATTCTTAATGCTGCGCATTACCAGATGGTCGAAACTATATAAATTTGGTATCAACATATACGCAAGACCCTTATGCTAAAAATTCGTGAAAAGCTCATGGCACAGCAAATGATATTTTTAATCCGATTTCGGCAAATGAACTAGGGCATTGATAATCCCATAGACTTTGTGTAGGTTCAGGTGTTCTAATAATTTTGGCCACCACTGTGTATATATATATATAATATTATATATATATATATAGGCACAAGATCAGGCATACCGGATCGCTTCATGCGGAAAGGGGCATAGCTGTTAACCTTGTCTCACAGGGGGGGGGGGGGGGATGTGGGTATAGTTTTGCTAAATCTCCGGACAATGTATTATATTTTAATTTTTGAGTTTACGTTGTCCAGAGAGATAGGAAATATAATGAAACATACATTGTATCCTTTTAAAAATGAAATCTGAAAATCTGTATACATATGTATAACATTAACTATAAAAATGTTTTCTATAAAAAAGTCGGGTTCCCGAAAAAATTTGCTATATTTCATTCTTTCTAATATGAAAACAACTTTACAGACATTGATGGGAAGGAAAATTGCAGGAAGTTTCTTCGTTTTGTAGCTCATTCACATAAATTAAGTTAATCTATGAATGATTATCCAAAATGGTTATTTGAAGGGAAATAATATGAATGTCATTGAGGGAGCTATATCTATTCTAATATCAAAGTCAAATTTTCACAAAGATTCAATGTGTAAAAAAAAAATTAAAATAAATAATATAATAAATAATAAAATGTGTAACTATTACTTTACTTGGAGTTGATGTGTTTCAAAAAGATAACAATATGATTGATAGTACTCAATCTTACCCAAATCATTGCCCAGCTTTAACCATTTCCTCCATAATTTTACTAGGCTGCAGGTTTACTCTAAAGACGGTTTGTTCGCTGATACTGGTGATATATACGACTTCAGATTTGCTGGAGGACGTTTGGGTGCCTTTCAATTCGGGCAAGATGGCTTGGTGTGGTCCAATATGAGATACAAATGTCTGAACAGGTATTACTAAATATTTAGCGCCATTAAAATTTCATTATACCCCCACACAGTCAAGTATTGCAATTGTTCATTATCATTACTATATTTTTACACAAACTTTTTATGTATATACATGTAATTATGATTTTTTTTCTCTCTTTTTTTTAAATATAATTTCATTCATAACCAGAGTGTTATCGACCATGAGTATTATGAACTACTTACCATTTGTTCCTTTTTGGTTCCTAAGAGCATTTTTATTATTAAACCTGGTCTTTGTTTACAAAGGGGAAAACAAAGAACGAAAACCCCCAATATTTATATTTCAAGCTTAAGGATTGTCAGTGAAGTAAATCCTCAGCAGTTTCATATTTCTCTCCCCTTCCCCCACCCCGAAAAAAAAAAAAAAAAAAAAAAAAAATGTTTACAGGTTTCATCTTAATTTTCTCAAAGGAATAATGACCATGAATATGCAAAGTTAATCATGGTAAAAAAAATTATAATAATAATAAACGAAAAAAAAAAAAAAAAGACACTTGGGCCCCAAGGAAAAATGACATTTTGGCTGTCACCAAATGGGATTCCTTGGAAAATGGTGATTATCTAGAAAGAACTAAAATATTTACCTCACAAAACCGATTATGATTTAACATATCGGTGAAATAAGGATGCATTAACACGTAATACACACACACAGGCACACACGTACAGTTACGTAAGTGGCACTCTCCCGTGCGTCAGCAGACCCTAATTTGAATCCATCCCATATTACACATGTTTTGTTGATGGATTAGCACTGGTGCAAGTGCTGAAATATCACTTAAGGGGAAGGTCTGTACCCAAAATAATTTGTTTTTATAAAAAGCAGAAAAATTAGAAACACAGAATTAAAAAGTTTGAAGAAAATCGGACTAATAATAAAAAAGTTATGAATATCTTTAGGATGCGCAAACAATACAGTTGATCGCTATACCAAATTTGCAACAGAGTCGCAAAGTTGTGATGCCATAGGGGCACAACTTGCCTTGCATTTTCTATATTTCTTATAGATTTTCACTTTAAGAAACTGTTTTTCTCATAACTTTAGCCAAGATATATTGATGGCAATATGCTATTGCATCTAGTATATATTGTAAAAACAGCACCCCATCTAGAAATACAAAAACAAAGATTTTAATTAGGTTTTCAGCATAGAAAAAAATATATATTTATGAATGTTGAATTTCAAGAAAAATCACTTTTCTTTTGAAATGTCATTACAATTTTCATTTTATGAAAATGCAGAGATGCAATAACATATTGCCATCAATATATCTTTGCAAAAGTATGAAGAAACATTTTTTTTTTAACAAATAAAGTGAGAATTTAACATAATGCATAGCAAGTTGTGCTCCTATGAAATCACAGGTGTTGCAAATTTGGTATAGCGATCAATGTTTTGTGCATCATAAAGATATTCATAACTTTCTTATTATTAGTCAGATTTTACTTCAAACTTTTTAAAAATCTGTTTTTCTAATTATTCTGCTTTTTATAAAAGCAACTTATTTCGGGTCCAGACCTTTAATGTGTTGAAATCGCACTTTCAGTAGAGCCACTAGTATGAGCACCAATAAATTTTTTTATATAATAAATCTTTTTCAAGTGTACACAACCTTAATTATTTGATTTATAGCCAGATTTTGTCTCGCCCGCCCATGAATACATAACATGAAGGTTTCCCGAAGTACATCCCTAACCATGCTTGATTTCACAAGAAAGTCTTGCAAAAACAGAAAAAAAAATGAACATTTGACCTTAAATGACCTGTGTCGTCTAAATGTGACCTACGACATCACCGCAACATGATGTTCCCCCTAGTACATCTATCACTCTAGTTTGGTTGCCATTGGACTATCAGGTGTGAAGTTATGTGTCACAAGGGAATCTTGCAGATAAAATTTAACGTTTGAAATAAAATGACCTCTGACCTTACCATGTGACATCCGATGCCACTCTAACATTGGAGGAACCCATGTGCATGACCCAAGTTTAGTTGAAAAGGGAAAATATGTTGCAAAGTTATTTGTTATAAAAGTCTTGTCAGTATACTCTGACATTTGACCTCACATGATATATGACCTCACTATGTGACCTCCGACAGCACCGCAACATTATGGTACCCCTACTAGGGCATCTATCACCCAAGTTTGGTTGCCATTGGACAAGCAGTTGCCAAGTTATATGCGTCATAAGAATCTTGCAAATAAAGTGTGACCAGGCGCGTATCCAGGATTTGGCACCCCGGGGGGCCCGATGTGATTTTGATTTTGGCGCCCCCCAGTGCTGGCTCCAGAAAGGTTCACCCTATTTTTTCCCATTACACCGGGCGAGCCAAAAGGTACACTCACATTTTTTCACTTCACGTGTTGAACTTTTTTTTCTCGGTCTTCGCCCAACCAAAAGGTCATATATGAGCTATAGGGGTAGGTTTCAGAAGTCAATCGGGTCAAATCATGTACATTTTTAAGTTTTTTTTATTTACTTTTTTTTTTTTTTTTTTTTTTTTTTTACTTCTTGCTCGATTTGGGCGCCCCTAAGGTCAATTTGGCGCCTTTCGGGCGCCACCCCGGGCCCGTAAAGCCCCCCCCCCCAGAATACGCGCATGGTGACGGACGGACAGACGCCATTTATTTTGGAGGAGTCGAAAAGGAGTTATGACATTAGACTATAAACCGTGATTTAAATGATTGAACCAAGCCATGAAAATGGATGGACAGAGTGGATACGTAGACATGGGGAGTGTTGAAGACCTTCACCTGACTGGACATTTCTATATTGATCTCTGGTGCATGATACATTCCATGTCAGAAGAAAGGGTATATGCCTTATTATCTACGTCAGATGGATCATTGCAACTCTACATTCAAAACTTGTGAGTAAAGGTCAATTGTCCATACCATTGCTATACTACACTGGTAAAGCACACGCAATGCTGTGATATCATAGAGGCAGTACTTGTCATGCGTTTTCTCTGTTTCTATTTTTTACTATTTGTTTTACTACATTAAAATTTATTCAGTTTTCACTTTTTCATAACTTTGCTTAAGTTAAATTTATGGAAAAATATTGTTGCATTTCTGAATGTTCATAAAAGGAAAATATTATGAGAATTTCAACATTTTCAAAAATTTCTAAATTGTAATGACATGGAAAAAGGAAAATTGATATTTGATATAAAAAAAATAATAAATACAAAATCTTTCTGCACTTGAAATCTACCAAAAATCTAAAAACCCAAATGCCTCCCTCTTTCTCTCTCTCTCTCTCTCTCTCTCTTTAACACACACACACACACACACACACTTCCTTTCTTACTTGCGTGTAGAACTGTTTTGGGTGAATATGCAGGGGCAACTACAAAGTTCAACATGACAGGAGGGTCCAACGGTAATTGGACGCACGTAGCCATGAGAGTTAACGTTGGCAGTAAGTAAAGATTTTATTATGATTAAATTTTCTGCACTAGGCCTCAAAAAGGGAAATTTCATGCAGCGTAAATATAAGGAAAGGGATTTTCCTAGTTAGTAACTCAAAAAGATGCACAATTGGTTCAAAATATTAACTGACAAATGGACCATATAGAATGCCTACCATGTCTATCTTTCCGAATAAAACATAAAATGAAATAATTTGGTAAAGATTGGAAAACTGACATTTCTTTTGTTTTAATATAATGTTGATTTTATATATATATATATGACAGTTCCACGTGTTGGATTGTTATACACAATAATAAGAAGGTAGTATCAAACGTCATGCTTTATATCTAACTAAAAATGTATTATCTCGAATTTTCGAAACCGTGTTTCTTTGTCAAGAGATCAGACATACATTGTAATGCATTTTTAGTTTGATGTAAATGATGACGTTTACTACATTATTATTATTATGTATCATATATATATATAGATTATTATTTCTTAGTATCATATTATATATATAATATTATATATATAATAATATATAATATTATATTATTCAATTTATTTATGTGTATATTATTTTCCCCAAAGGAAAAACGCAATATTTACAAAGGCAGTTTTAGTTTGCTCAGACCTCAACATTTGATGTATTTATACAACAAACTTGATACTATAGTCTACAAGACAGTCTGGATAGAAGGAATCTTTAGATACTGTTATCGAATATGCATATTAGTTTAAATGTATGATTGTTTTTCTTCGAAATTTTATGACAATTCTTTGTTTCCTTTTACCTTTTGTTTTTAATTTATTGGGTGTTTTTTCTGTAAAATTTCATTCATATATCTAAAGATAGTCAAGTGTATGTATAACAGTAATTCTTTAGATAATGCGTTTTCCGTCGGACACTGGAGATTTAACTGTACATACTGCATTTTACGACAGAAAAGCTGTTTTCCCAAGTTTTTGCAGAAAACTGAATGACTCATGGAAACAAAATTCGGTTCATTTTAAAGCAAAAAAGTAAAATAAAAAAATATCTGTTTTTATCAGGGTGGGGTAGTTTTGGTTCTAATTTGCAATGTTTATGATATTTGACTATGTAATGAGAAATTTTGATTTATTTATATATTTATTAAAACATCTTTATAAAGGATAACATGTTCAGATAGTTACTCTGTTTTTGACACGGTCCTGTGAACATAAAAATCCAATAACATATAAGTTAATGTACGAATTAATTTCAAATACAATAGATAAAGAAAAAGAAAAATTATATAGGTATTTTCAGCAACAAACATCTAAGACAGAAAGTGCATGTGCTTGGGGTGATCATAATATCAAATTGAATATAATCCTGTCATAAAAGGTTATGGTATAAAGGAGCGGAGGAGTGTATTAGAGAAACTTTTTTTCTTGTAATTCTTTTTACAACTGTCAGTAGACTTTGCATTGTGCAGATCAGAATGCAGGTTTCCATACATACACTTCCTCTTGAATATCGTAAACTACTCTTTAATAATTCAATATTTGGTTTTGGTACTACAACGTCTAGTGATTAGTAAATCTTGTATTTATTGGATTTCTATCAAAAATCATATCAACTGAATTACATAAACGTATCTGAGCATGACCATAAATACCATTATACATGATAACGAGCAAGAAAATTTTCTGAACCCTGCATTTCAATCGTTTAATAATATCAATACCATTGTCGGTATAATCAAAGTTCTTGTTTACTATTCTAGCGGCTCTTTTGATATCTTAACAAAATATTCCTTTATATGACAGAACAGTTCCCCCAAACTGAACAAGAGTAATCCATGTAAACATTATATGAGATTAGAACTATGAACTTATTCAAAAAATTTGATGTGTAAGCTATAACTAAAACTATAAAGATTGGTAGGGTAGTACAGTTTACCCATCCCCAAGGCGCGATCCAGGGGCCCGACGGGCCCGCCCCCCCCCCCAAAAAAAAAAGGGAGAAAGAAGTAAAAGGGACAGAAAAAAAGAAGAAAAAGAAAGAAAGAGAGAGAGAGGAATACAGCCCGATCCTTGTAAATTTTCGCACAACTATATTCATATGAGGAGCGCGAAATAGGCAGAATTGGGTTCTAAACAACCACAACTAAGGCCTTTAATGTGGAAAGGATCCACGAGGCCGATTTTTCTCATATTGTATTTTTCAATATACTGCTCAAACGCTGTTTTTTTTTTTAAGAAAACAAAATACATTACTGACGAAAAGAAAAAATAAGGAAAATATTTAACAATAAATTTTCAAAATTTCACAAAGAAAAGAGGCCTCGTGGACCCTCGGCCTTCGTGGGCCCTCGGCCTCATGAGAACAATATTTGGCCTTGTGGGACTACTAAAAAATGCCCCTTTATTTATTCCACATATCTTTTAAAACCCCAACTTTTCGGTTCGCGCTTCGCGCTCGCGGATACTAAATCATAATGCACAAATGACTCAAATTTGGACGTCAAAATTTTCGGGCTCGCAGATACCAATTCAGTAGGGTTTATAATGCACAATAAACTCAAAATTTTCAGCTCGCGCTTCGCGCTCGCGGATACTGAATAGGGTCTATAATAGGCCTTCATAATTATCTAAAAAACTTTAATACTAGAAAGTGCCCCTATATTTATTCCATATATCTTTTAAAACCGCAAATTTTGAGCTCGCGCTTCGCGCCCGCGGATACTGAACTCGGTCTATAATACACGATTATCTACAATTTTTTATACTAGGAAGTGCCCCTTTATTTATTCCATATATCTTTTTAAACCCAAACTTTTCGGCTAGCGCTTCGCGCTCGCTGATACTAAATCATAGTGCACAAATAACTCCAATTTTCAGCTCAAAATTTTCAGCTAACGCTTCGCGCTCGCGGATACTGAATAGGGTCTATAATAGGCCTGCATAATTATCTAAAAAACTTTAATACTAGAAAGTGCCCCTTTATTTTTTCCATATATCTTATAAAACCCCAAATTTTGAGCTCGCACTTCGCGCTCGCTGATACTAAATGGGAGCTATAGTACATTATCTAAAAAATTTAATACTAGAAAGTGCCCCTTTATTTATTCTATATATCTCTTTGTTTTGTTTAAAATATTCCGACTTTTATTTATTTTATTTTTTTTTTTTTTTTTTTGCTAGTATTTATTATTATTAAATTTTCATAGGAGTAAAAATAAAATTGTTTAAATTTAAAAATAAAATTGTTTAGGCGCTCGTTTTAGGTCAGTATAGGCCTACATATCGGGGGATGTTTTAAACTCGCGCTTCGCGCTCGTTTGCTCGCTCCGCTCGCAAGATTTTTTCTCAAAGTTGGCCCCCCCCCTCTGGAAAATCCTGGATCCGCGCCTGCCCCCACCCCACTCCCCCTGGCTTTGATAAGGTTAAGGGAACAAGTCGCATTGTGTCCTCAATAGTCACTGTATGCCCTCAAGATATAAATATATACGTCAGTAATTGAGCACTTGCTCTTTTTCTTGTATCTTTAAACATATAGTTGATCTGACTCTTTTCGTGGACGGTGAAATGTCTGAGAAAGTTTTTGTTAGTCATAACACGTGGGTAGGTATTGTAGTACATTCAATAAAGGAAATTTTGAAGCCCATTCATATTTCTCTTTAAAAACTGAAAGAAAAAATGATCATAAAGTTGCCAAAGCATTGGCGCAAAAATACAGTTACGCCTCCAACAAGACGATGTTTTTGGTTTTGTTGCTATCAAGAAATTTTCCTGTAGGCTTATTTGCAACAAAAAAAAAATAATGCTATTTTGTTTCACCAATATGTCGAATTATCTTAAGCGAATAAACATGTATTGTAATTTGCTGCAACAAGCTTTCTTTTTTTTCTCTCTCTCTCTTTTCTTACAAGTTAGGTAAATTTCGCTGGATTAACATTATCTCTAATTCTGATAAGAGTATCAGGAGTCCCTAAGTCGTTGCCGCAACGTCCCATGAGCCTTTAGAGTGTCGCAGGAAAATCAAAATTAATTATTTTTAAAAATGTGAATGTCAAACGTCGATCAAAATAGTACTAACTAAAAAAACACAAAGAGATACCGACTAAAATTCATGGTAGTCTATGAGCTGTCCAAAATAAACATTACCCTGTAGTAATCGGAACTTAATGGAAAATGTATTTTGCTGAACTCCTAAAGCAGAGATGCCAACCGTTACGGAATAATTATAACATTAGAAATTAGAGCGCGAATAACCCGAATAGTTAAAACAGCTGAAACAAATTTCGTGTTAACAAGAAAAAGAAAACTATTGTTTTGAACACATTCCCAAACTTGAATGACCGAGCAAAATGTTATTATTCATGCTTTCTCTAGTGAGAAGACATTTGTCTTAGCTTTTCTAACTATTTGCGTTATTTGCGTTCTAATTTCTAATGTTATAATTATTCCGTAACGGTTGGCATCTCTGCTAAAGTATAGTGAAAATACTTTGAAATATAACGTCCGTAACACTGAAATTGTCAATTTATTATATTACTCAGACTTCTAACGTGCACCTGTATTTAGGGAAAGGCGCTGGAGGTGAACTGTTCGAAGGATTAATCGATGAGGTAGGCCTATTTCAACTACATTGACAAAAACGTTTGAAAGCTGAATTATTTTGCCTTTTTGTATCCAATGAGGTGAAAATAGTCCGCTTGTCAGCGAGTTTTCTCTCATACCACATTTATTTCCTATATTACTTTGTAATACCTTACACTATCCCTTTTACCCTAACTCTATGAATAATTGCTTTAATTACGATCATTTACGTTCGCGTATCCTTAACATTACACTATGAAACTCCCTCCACCCCCCCACTTCCCCCCCCATAGATCATCACACACACACCTACATTTATCATGAGTTTCAAAGATCAAGCACAACACACACCAAACACAAAAAAGAACAATATTTATAATATATATATAATTAATTAGAAAATAATAGTATATAATATAATTAAAAAATAACAATAATAATAAATAATAAATATAATATATGATTAGGCGTGGTGACAATTATAAGCATTTAACCGATCGAATGACTGAGAGGACCGCGGAAGTGGATAATAATTTGCTGGCACCACGACATGTGAAAAACACTGGAATACGTGTCTTGAAGGTCAATTTCTGGACCACAGCAAAACAAAGCTGCCTGACCATAACCATACTTTGGGCCAGGGAAAGTGAGATATAATAACTTTTCTCTATGGGGCCGTGGGTTGAATATTCATACTGCATTACAGATGATTTTATTATTATTAATTATAATTATTATTATTATATTATTATTATCATTATTTTTTTATTTATCTATTTTCTGCTAAAGCTATATAAATGTTTTTTGTTGTTTGACCCCACAGCTCCGCGAATATCAGATCGCCTTTTCTGACGATGATGCCGAAACAGGATTCTTTGATAGATTCAAGTATTATCGTGACGGTGGTGATATTCTATTCTTCACTATTCTATGGACGATGAATTAAAGGGTAAAAATAGCAAACAAACATTGTTCGCTTTTTCTTTTGTCTTATTCTCTTTTTTTTATGGTTTGTCTTATTCTATTTTTTTTTTTTTTTTTTTTTTATGCTCGCCGCCTAGAAATGCAAAGATAATATAATGAATGTGATCAATGAAATACGAATGTATTGACATAGTCGGGATTACCCTCATCCCCACATTTTTATATGACATTCTGGAGTTCGGAAATCGAAAATGAAACAAAAATGAGACGCCCCATTCGAACCCCCCCCCCTGATCAATACGTCCCCAAAAAGACACACAATATTAACCAAAATATCAAATAGCTAGTGTATCAATTTTGCCCATAAACACAAACAGGCCCTAAAGGCGCAGATCCAGGATGTGATGGGAAGGGGCAAAAAAAAAAATGGATTTTGCAGATTTTTATAACTCAAATAATGTTTTAGGTCATGTAGGCCAAACACAAAGGTTTTTTTATGCCACGGCGGCGCCAAAACTAATCTAAGTTGGAATGAAGGGGTGAGGGGAGGGGTCGACTTTAAAATTTTGTTCGGCCTTCTGCCATCCAATATTTCATCAGTATTCATGTAATGGGAAGTGTATTCACTACTGGTTTTGTCATCAACTTGGCCTAATGTACGTTGCATGAATCTGCTCGTTTTGGTTACTGGGGAATGGCGTCTTGGTTTGTTTAGTGTGCCGTTTGTTTCTGAATATTTTGTCTGTTTTTTTTTGTTTTGGGGTTTGTTTTTTTTTGTTGTTGTTTTGTTTTGTTTGTTTGGTTTGTTTGTTTTTTGTTTTGTTTTTTTTTTTTTGAGGGGGAGGGATTGTCGGCTCAAATCTAGGGCATACATCAATTCACATTTAGTTATTATCAGGAGGCCTATTAATCGACATGTCCTATAGGGTCTGGAATACCTGTAAATGCATGCTTTGCCGTTTAGTGATTGGCTTTGAACATATCCGCTTGGTCTAACAACATTTGATGCAATTCTCAGATTGTCCCATACCACATTGGAGAAATACATTGGTCTACTATCAATCTGGTTAGCTAATTTTTCCTTGGTCTAATTCTCACATGGTCTAGTGGCCACTTGGTCGAATAGCCAATTCGTCTAATAGTTTAATGGTCTAATTGGCGCATTTTGGTCTAATGCCCAAATGAATATTTTATCTATTACCAGTTGTTACTGAAAGTAACCAAGTGGTGTTAGACCAAGAGGACATTAGACAAAATCGGAATTAGACAAATTGGAAAATAGGCGAAGTGGCAATTAAACCAACAGGTAACTACAATGTAGACGAACTGGTTGTAGACTAAATATAATTATATCATGTGGGATGAGACTGAAAGGGTATCAGTCAAAGTGGGTTTAGACAAATTGTCAATTTACCATCTAAAATATGCCTACATGTGTCTCGTTCATTAACAGGAGCTACAGCAATCAAAGATCAGGGTTCTTTGGAGTTGGATGGTACGGTTCTTGGAACTGTATTATTTGTACCTAGTACAATGGATGGCAACCGTTTCCAACGCACTTGGCCTAGCAATAGGAAGCGGCGGCGCAAAAGGAGCATTGATGACGACCAGATCGATGCTGACATTGATCCCACTATGATGGAAGGAAATATCCAGCAAGGTCCCACGATTCGTGACAATGGCATCATTATGCAAGGTCCTACGATTCGTGAAGAAGGCATCATCGACGACGAAGAAACTCATGATGAATTGTAATTCATCTATAATTTCATTTTTGTGTGTGTGGGTCTGTGTACGTGTAAACATATACAGGTAACTCTGCTTAAGTCGAATCTTTTGGGACCATAGAAATCAGTTCGACATGGAGAAATTAGACCTATGGGAGGTGAATATACATGTACCATGTCTTGTAGAATGAAGAAAATTGCTTTGACTTAGGTGATTCTTCAACTTATAGAAGGTCGACTTTCCCTGAGTTGACTGAAATTTAGAATGTCTTGAAAAGTATCCTGTCTTTCAAACAAACCGGTGGGGGGGGGGGAAGAAAAAATAACAACGTGGTCGTGTGCCGCATATTGGATTAAGGTAAAAGTGTGGAGACGTTCCTTAATTACAGAAAAATTCAGATTTTCTATACATCTGTAAATAAGCTTTATATTTGTCTTGCTCCTCGTAGTTTAGCACACAAAATTTTGATTGGAGCAGGCTCAGAGTTAAAGGTAGTGTCATCCTTTTTCACAAATTGCAAAAACTAATGCAACTTGGCATAACTTTAGAATATGATCAACCTATACTGTCTATTCAATCTTACTGCCATAGATTGCCTAGATCAGTAATATGAAACGAAAATCTGACTACCAATCTCGACCAGCTCTCCATCAACATCGTTGATATTACAGCGCGTGCAGCATGGACCACACACAGCAATATACACACGGCGCATCAGCGTGCATTATTCTCTGCGCTAACGGTCAGCGGTTCGCACCGTACGGTATATTTTTCGAGGTTAGAAAAAATAGGAATGAATTTTGATAATCTCAATACTGACTGCAAAAGGATGACACTACCTTTAAGGAACGTTTATACGTTGAGACATAGATGACTGATTATGACCAAATTTATAAGAGCACCTGGATGCGCTTATGTTAACAGTCTACATGTATGGACGGAAAATTATCACCTTTTCAATTATTGTGTGAAGTAGGTAAATGATGTTTACGCAATAAACTGTTAAGGGTTTTCTCTTGCAAAAAAGTTTTTCAATCCCTTTAACCTCAAGGAGGCAATTCTCCTGGCTCCACTTCTAAACAGTCATGGAATATATAACATAGTCAATGTAGTCAATTTGAAAATATAATATATGGGCTATTTCAGGATTAGTTTTGTTGCTTTTTATGGCAGGCCTACATTATACTCTAAGGATGGCTACAATATATGAAGACGCTTTGATATTATTTTGGTATTTTTGTACTGTCAATACATATAGACATAACCTACTCCACATCATCAAACAGAATCATGAGACAATTTGAAAAACAGGAATTAACTTTGTTTAGTTTGCGTTACTAAAATGGCATGTTGGTGAGGACAGACCTTGTCCTTAAAGTTCCGCTAACTTCGTTCAACTAAAAAATACTGTGACATTCATGTTACGTTGATGGGTTTCCAATCATATTATGATAGAATATTTTCTATAAAAACAACAAAAACATGGTTAGTTACGTTACATTTGCCATTTCACCCCACTTGTAATCAATAATATCTCTATGCCTCTGAAATTAGCGAAATTTGTAGAAGAAATTTTCAATGACCTTGCATATTTTGCATCTGTTGTAAATTATTGCCCGGTCCACATGTACAACTTTAATGGTGTTTGAGATTTTGAAGTAGTCAACGAAAAGGACTTTCATTTCATTGATTTGAAAATCCATTGTTATTCATGAAATCCACGGCATTAGATTAGTGAAAATGAATACTTAGGAGACGGACTTCTTATTTTGAAAATGTCCAATAATACATGGAATTGCCATATGGGTAGGCCTATGGTCTAGTTCCGTTACAAAGGGAGTGAAAAATGTACCATATAAATAAATGACTCTGTTCTCAATGTTGGTAAACCGACATTCCCTACGAGCAATCTAAACATCATTCTCCAATAAAGCATAAAAAGCACTATTCACGCCAATACATTGTAGTACATCCGGGAGAGGGTTGAATGTTAGAGTGTTCACCATATAGATCTTCAGTATGAATCTACCTTGAGATTTGTGTTCACAGAATAAGTATTCAATGTAAAACTATGGAAAGGGCAAATTTGGGCCAATTTTTAGTTCTATAAAGGCCCAGTTAACTTTGTGACTCGCTATAATACATATTTCGTGAATCTTTGTAACATCTTATATGTCTCTGTAGCTATAAGAGTATATAAATGTTATGTCGTGAGTTTTTGTAAATCTGGTCAAATTGGCAAATTGTATTGATTTCAGCATTCAGTGTTAGAGATCTTCAAACCTATGAATCTACCTCTGTTTCGTCTTTTTCTTCTTTTTTAAAATTTGAGTAATTTGATTATTGAGAGGGCTAGTCAATACCGGTCATGGAAACGCCAATGTGACATGCACATGTAATATCACGATTATTTATATTTCTGTTTGTTTTGCTTGTTTTTTCTTTTATTTTTTCCTTTTTTGTAGTTATCGTGGTCTTTGTTGATATAATAAATATATATACTGTGTGTATAATTTGTCATGCTGTTAATCTGTCAAGTATCTCTATTTGTTGAACGTTGTGGAAATTATATTGTGATTTTCAGTGGATTTTTATCTTTAATAAAATATTTGGCCTTAACATATCTGTTGAAGCTTTAAAATAGTTTGTGATTTTTCTGTCTTTGATAATATATCTTTCCAGAAATAATCAACATGTACAAGGGCATTTCTTTTATTGCGACAAGTATTTTAAAGACCGTTGACGGAGAGTAAATACAACCTTACATCGATTGAAAGCTAAGTAGGCGTATAACATAAATAACCCCAATAAATTAAATTTCATAACAGTATTCATAAAAAGATGATCGAACCTCAACCTGCCATCCCTCCCAAATACTCGAAAAGTTACCCCTATTTAATGCGCTAAGGGGATGCTACTGGCCAGCATGATTGGGTTTCGCCCTTTAGAAAACACGTTGTATTGCTATGTCAGAACAATAGAATCTAGGACACATGGGGTCTATTGGTTCTGACATAGCAATACAAACGTTTTTCTAGGGAAACCCATCATGCTGCAGTAGCATTCCTTAAACTCTTTGACGTTATCAGCTGCGCCACTAAATGGGGTACTTTTTCGAGTACTTGGGAGGGATGGCCTGTTGAGGTCTGATCACCTTTTTAATGAAACTTTCTAGATGGAAGATTAAAAATGCTAAATTAGAAATTGTATGTATTATGAAGAAATATTAGCTTTCGATTTATATGTAATTTTGGTTTTCATTTCTCGGTCCGGTCTGGGACTTTAACATTTGCTCCTGTGGCGATCAAGGCTCATTCCACAAATAAAATAAAGAACTTTAATGGTAGAATATCACCAAACAGAAAATATGTGACCTCAAACCTCCCCTCCCCATGCCCGAGGATTGGCCTACATGATTTGACCACTGACCAGTAAAGGCAAAATGATCAGTTACAATTGGGCATATTTCCCTCATCAGATTTCACACATAATTTGAAGACAAAATTTCAAAAGAATTTGTTAAATTTGATACCTTGTCTTTATTACTTTAATGTTCACTAAGTTAACAATTACGAGGGAAATATAATGTACATGTAGATTGTAAAACATAATTAGTTGAATATAATATTCCCAAAACTTTCTTGTCCAGTTCATACCATGGTCATAATAGTTAGTCTCTGTTTCAGTATGGACCTAATACCTATACATGTAGGTTCATGGTTTTTGCATGTGCATTTCAATGGCATACACATATAAATGTAACAGTACTATCCTATTAGAATCAAAATTACACCCAATATCATTCCACGATCAGTAAAATTATGTACTGGGTAAGCAACTCGCGACACACATATTTACACAATTTGTGTAAAGCATACAAAACAACAGAAAAATATTCCTGCTAATAGAAATTCAAAGACAGTCATTTAACATTTATAGGGGGCCTAAATACATTTTTTTATCCCGCTTTAAAGAAGAAGAAAATAGCTAACTGGATCTGTAAATCAAATAAACAGGTAAAACTAATAAGTATGCAGAAAAATACATTAGTGTTCCAAGCAAAGGTCACGACTCTGAAATTAGCATTTATCTTGACCAGGTAGTAATAGATATACATCAAAAAGCTTTATAAATGATTAAAATCTAAACTAAATATGTTACACTGCATGTAAGGATTAAACCTAATAGACTGGGTATTTTGGAGGCTGGTAGGACTGGGGGGTGGGGGGGGGGGTCCAGAAAAGATCTCCGCCGTTGATCGCGCGATCGCGATGAAATTCGACACACACGCGTCACCCATGACATAATCTAGCGAACTGTATGTGTGTTTATTAAAAAATTATTCAAATTTATTTTTAATTAATTATGCTAATTAATGCATAAAATAAGAATTTGGCTGTAAATCATTAAATAAAGCCTTTGAAGTGCTCATTTTTTGCTTAACCCTTTAGCACCTAAACCGCCCGACACCGCCCATCAGCTTACTCACTAAACCGCCCCCGTCTTTAGCATGCTGTAGTCAAGATAGTATCAAAGCTATGTAATGAAACGTGCCCATACTTGGTGTAGATTACCCATTGGATGTGTGCTGTCAAATTCTGCACAAAAAAGTATGTTTCAAGAGCAATTCTTATTGAAAAAAACTTGATTGAAACACAGCATAGCCCTTTCAGCTAGTGAATAAACTGACACTTTTCACGCAGTCTCTAGGTGCTAAAGGGTTAAAGACCCTTTGCGACAGTCTGATCAAATGCACATAAAAAAAGTTTGGTATCAAAATTTTTTCTGTTTTGTTGTTTTTGGAATTTCTTACGTATTTTTTGTTTTTCAATGGAAATTGTCGGCAACATTATTTCGGTCATAAAAAGCAGCAAATCAAATGATTATTATCAAAGAAGCGAAATTAATCACTCATTTATGAATTTTAGCTGAAAAAACAATTTACATTGACTTTGTACATGAAATCACGTTTTTCAGCAATTGCGCACGGGTACAAAATTATATGTAACTCACAAAGCCGGGTACCCGGGCATCGCAAATTTGGGCTTAAAAGATTTGCAAGACTTCAAAGAAAAAAGTTATGAAATATCGCGGCCATAGCTTCTCGCGTATAAGAATTATCACAAAAAATGTCAAGGGGGGGCCTTTTAGCCCCCCCCCCCACTCCAATTAGAGTTAAACAAGAGCAAAAGCACATTCTTACAGATGCTCCTTGTCACAAGGAAAGTAACTTTGCTCTTATTAAAGGGATGCAGTAACATTGAATGATATTCAAATCACATTTATTCAATTTAGCTTATTTTGCCAACATAATCATAAACTCTTAGGTCAGTCTGGTGTCTCTTCAAAATTGCAAGCTAATTGCTTGCTTTACCTTCGAGATATCAATGATTTCATACTCAAAATTTATAAACCAACATCGGATGGTTTATAAAACCATGTGCTTTTCCACACACCCATTTCCTGCAGTATAGTCCCCCGTCCCTAGCGGCCTGGTGAACTATCAGCAGAGGGTACTGGTGTTCGGCTGTATGCTTGGCATTGTTTGTTACACCGTTTTAAGGTAGTAAATGACTTCCATTTGATCTGAAACTTTCAGTAGTTTGCTTTTACTGTTGGAACAATATAATTTTATTAATCTTGATATAATTGCTGTTGTTTTTGAAAGTTACTAAATCCCTTTAATCTTACTTAAAGGCAGTAGGTCGGTAGCTCCCATGTGTAATTTGACACCATGGATGTTTACCCTGTAACAGCTGTTTTGCATCATCTGACCACTGCCAGTCTTATGTAATGCATTCTTTATTCCACCCATCGCTTCATCTGGTAAAGTCATTAAATCTCCGTTTCCCTGGCCCGATGTGGTCCAGAAATTTAGCTTCAAGACAGGTATTTCAAGTGCTTTTCACAAATTCTGGGATCAGCAAATTATGATCAACTCCCCATGAAATCTGAAGACCCTAGTTCTTTAAAGTGAATGTTCTGGTCATGACATTGAAATTTGGAAGAAACTGTCTGAAAGTGATTTGGAAATGTTGATAACAGCATTTTGTGCTGTGAGGTTTTGGAAACACAAAAATTATAAGAAATTAACCCAATTCAGCTTAGAGTCACACAGACTTACACAGAAAGGCATGCATGGGGCAACATAAAATGTTTGGGACCCAAAAATATCGGCTGTTTTGGTATATTTTGGGTCATATGATGACTATAAGGGCAATTTAAGAGCAATCTTTTATTGTGGAGCTTTTTATTATGATACTCTCCCTAATAGCATAAAAATAACAGGAAAGCTCAAAATAATTTTCTTATTCTTTCCCACACCTTCCCACTACACTAGATTCCCTTTAATTCTTACTGTCACCTCCATTTATAATTACCTTTTTTTTTTTTTACATTTACGCCTATCCATCTTCAACACTTCACATATCCAGGAGCGACATGTAATTCCATTACCTTGAGTCAAACTCCTTCTCACTTACAACAGATGTGCACTGGTTATGGGCTATCCGGGATAACTGGCAAGGGGAATATTTTGGGAGGCTGTATCACTAATGTTCATCGTTTGTGCAGTCGGTCCATCAATTTCTCGAATTGAAATAGAGATGAAACTGAATAGTTCTTTGAAACAATGGTCACTCCTTTCAAGTCCAGAATAGAATACTTATTGCCATGCACACACAACAAGCGGCAACATACGGGCTTTTCCTCTCTCCAATCCTTGCACATTTCCAGAAGATGCCAAGCAACCTGCATGTAAGATGTCAGAAAGACAAGATTAGAGAATGATTAAAGACGACTATAATCATGCATGCCAAATTGGTAAAACAATACAAGCTAATATTTTGGTTTGGTTTTAAAATCGAAGGCAAAAACTTATATTTTTGTTAATAACCGTAGGCACATACAGGTATACACTAATCATTCACTAATCAAATTGTGCTGTTTTTGAGTGTGACACAAATTAAAGACACAGAAACTGTCTACATGTACTTATTAAGATATTTCATGCATGAAAATATCTGGTTCATTAGAAAATATATCAGAATGTGCATTGTAGTTGAATGGGACTCTTCACCCACATTGTATATTTTCGTCTGTGGGTGTTATAAAATACCAGAATCAAGGAAAAGAAAAGTTAGAATGACGAACTATGATTCTAGGAGAATTACCCTGGACAACTAACCCCCATCAAAAATCTACCCTAACCCTACAACTGACCCTATTTCTAAAGGTATTTGTCCTGGGGGTAATTGTCCAGGGGGTAGTTGTCCTGATACAAATAATAATAAGTGGGTAAAATAAAATTTTCCAGACTTTAATTGCCCTTTGCGACACTGAATCCTGCTGATATATTCGGGAGATATTCCACAAACATGGAGGTTTACATCTAGATGACAAGATGACCAATGATTGAACTGCCTCATCATAGCAAACCTTGATGCCTAGTGCTCATAACACAGCAGAGTATGGTAATATATAAAGCTGAATCAATTGAAGGATGATATATATTTTTCTCACATTAAAAACTCACCCTTCCTTGTTTTTATCAAGCAGCCTTGGGGCTAGAGCTCTGATATATGCACAGGTACAAATCAGAAGTAGTACAACTGTCAGTAAACTTTGAAAGTTGAACAGAGCAGACTGCAAAGTAAATACAGGAATGATAAACATAATATAAATTTCTGAAATATTTAATTAATACATCAATCATTTGATATTTCTCACAACAAGGGGCCTGTGGGCAATCAATGCATTTTTTGTTTAAATTCAAATCATGAGCATTGCTTTCCTAATCATAATTAGCTTCAAAGAAATAATTTACTCAGTGTGACCCAAGCCGGAGATGCAGGCTTGACATTCTCCACTCAGGAACTGAGACTATATAATGCAGGATTAAACAAAACAAAAAAGGATAACCCCCCCCCCCTTGACCGTAAATTTTGCCTATCGTTACAAAATAAACAACAGAAAAACAAAATTAGTCATTTAAGTTTTTAAAAATATTAAATTTCATTCCTCCTAATAAAGTAATTCAATGCCTAAAGTGCTATCTCTCCCGCTAGTGATGTAGGCCTACATGTACATTGTACATGCATGCTTTAAAGCTCTCTAGTACAAACTCACCATTTTGGCTAAGGCAAAGTTGCGTTGTTAAAACTGGTTTTACTAGACTCTCAAACCTGACGAGCTGGATAGAATACTGTCACTGCATTGGTCCTCTTTCAAAACAACAACAACAAAAGAGTTACGAGATAATCATACACATACATCTGTCTTTCGTATTATAGTGCAACATCCATTTAATAATTGCTCAAAGCGCTTAACAAAGAAAAAACTAGTTTTAAAACATTCAAAATAAATACATGGAGCCTATGAAAGGGTTAGAGTTAGGTTTTTTGTTTATTTTCGTAATGATACAAACATACTTATTAGAAAAAAAATTACAAATTCAGATTTTTAACATGAATTTATACAGTCAACAAGTCGTTTTCAAATTGTATGGGATGGGGAATGTGCGTCCAATGCACCCTGCTAGAATCCCCACAAGTTGAGCAAACACATTCATTAAAATTACACAGATCTAGGCCAATGACATATAATAAGTTCAGAATGTTTGTAGTTTAAAAAACACTTCTCAGTCCTATTGTATACATGTAGTTTGTGATATGCATGCGCATCAGCATTGACTCAATTTTTCTTTCACAGTCATAGCAAATCTGACATGTCGGACAAGGATAAGGAAAATTCTTTGAGAACAGTAGTGTGCACATTTGATTTAAAACCGAAAAAGTTCTAAGATCTCGATCTTGTCTTGTTATGTTTTTAACTTAGCTTAAAATCACTCTAGCAGCAAAGCTATTTGGGGACTGTGGCAAAAATTTAGTGTGGAGACTGAATGCGTTCCCATACGGTTTTCCACTGATTGGCCAAAAATCTGGCAGTGTCTTTTATTTTTTATTGTCATGAATTTGATAGTGAAATCAAATTTATTGAAAACCTATTCTCTGTTTTTTTAGGCCTACATCATACTCATAGGAAGGCTTCAAATTAGAGTCAATATCCTTTGCAAAAAGTAGAAAATCATGCCATGGGGAAAAACCAATGGACCAAGATGCAAAACCTGCCACCCTCAGGCTTAGTCCCACTTTCACTAGATCTACAAACATTAGTCAATACTTCATATTTTTGGGGATCTAGTACGTACTAGTAGTAAACCGAAGAATGACTAACGTCACATACAGCTGCAAACCAACATCAGTCAGTACTGAAAAATTGCTGTCTGTCGCCCTCTTGGTTGCTGAGGAAACTTTTCAATTATAATTAGCGAAACCAGCTTTAAACCTACCTCAAAATAAATTAAGATAATCTATAGTCTCATTGCAATATAATTCTTCCATTAGATATTTTAAATTTTGTTAAGTAGAAATTTTAGAACTGTTTTTGGATAGGTCTATGCCACCCAGGCATGATACCACATTGACTTGGCTTCAGCTGCTTAAGACACTTTTCTGCATGCTGCATTGACTTTCATTGGAAGAAAACTGCTGCAGTAAGGTACTTCCCAGTGCAAGGTCAATTATGAATTGACCATGCATAAGTCACACAAGCAACTGAACCATCTGGGACTAATGACAAGACTCAGTAAGAAAACTTACAGAAAACAAACTTAATTTTTCACTTTTCAAAATAACATTTTCACTTATCTTTCTTCAATAACTGAGTGTTTGGATGTTCCTTTCACTATCCCTGATGTTTTGAGTTTTCTTTCTTTCTTCTTGGATGAAAAATTATTTTTTAAAGTCCACTTTCTGAAAATTTCCCCGCACGTTTTTGGGCGGGAAAGGGCAAAAAAGACAAGTGATGTTTTAATTTTTTTTTTTATCATTTTGATTTGAAATTTATCCAAAACTTATTCACTGTGTCTTATAATGACATATATATATAATATGCTACTACTTAATTTTGGAGCTGAAAGTTATTGCAAAAAGGAGAAAAACCCTAGATAAAACAACATTGACAAGGTTGCCAAATTTTCCCCAAAATATGGCAGTTTGGTCCATGAGGTCAATACTAAAGTATTGACATCGTATTATGAGCGGCATAGAGATCTAGACTAAGTAACTTTAAGTGTTAGATCTGCTTAATTTAGATCTAAAATACTAAATAAGGCCAAAAAAAAAAATTGTTTGGTTGTCCTCGACCGACCGACCCTCTGAAAACGGCCCGACCCGACCAACCTCATTTTTTTTTTTTTTTTTTTTTTCACCCAAACGCCGAAAATACACAGCTCATATTTATTGTATATATTTCAAAAACATATATAACATGGTATTTTCCATGCAGTCCCATTTACATAACTCAATAAAACGTAAAATGATCTCAAAAATGAAGTCATTCGTTTCCTCCTAGGGGCGTCGTCACTCCTGGGTGCTATACCCCTATGTTTTCTCCCTAGCCGGCACCGATTTTGCCTGCCAGTGACTCATCCCGAAGGTGTGCATTCCCAGCCATAACATGGCCCCAAATATCAGTCAAGGATCGCCCGAGGCGGTAAAGCCGATCGCGTGCACTACCCTATTGTTTTCAATGGAGGAAAAAAAAAAAAAACAAAAAAAAAAAAAAAAACCCGACCCGACCGACCGATTTTTGAAAAAAGGCATTCATTGGACAACCAAACAATTTTTTTTTTTTGGCCTAAGAGGCGTTCTCCCAAGCGTCAGGTAAGTGACATCCACATGTTACTTTTTCTTTCTTTTCCCAATTTTCAATGTTCACTTTATCAATGCAAAATATGAGCTTCCCATCTCATAGTGATATGCAATGGACAAATGGTTTCACACAGCTAAGTTAAGTCTCATGACGCTGCACGGAGAAATGTTACTCCATAATTTAGTAATTTATGCATGACGCTCGAATGATCACGAATTAGCATATGAAATACACTACCATTGTGCCTTCCAATGAACAATAGGCACGATAAAATTTAGATTCGTCATTTATTTTTTTGGTAAGTCCTCATTTCTTTATACATTTTGAAATGTTGGGCGTAGTCCGACAGTGGATTCGTTGAAGTTCCTTTTTTATATTTCTCTTCTTTATTCTAAAAAATATTGAAAGAGTGGGTCTACGCTTAACCGTTTTTGAAGTCGAGTCTTGCAGTTTTTCTTGCGAAATGGGTAAAATTTGGTTATGATTGACAGCGCGCACGACAAAGCGGTCTTTATCGGGAACAGCTGAATCGCGTTGTTCAGTTACGGTCAACGCACTTCAGTCATCGCAACCGGGAGGCGGAGCTCCTCGCGATAGCTAGACCCTACCAGTAGCTAATCAGAGCGCCCAACAATCAAAATGCATTGTTCTCTATTTCTGTAAAAGCGGAATAGTAGACTTTTTTCCGTGCACTGCCGTCTGCTCACTTACACTTATGCACTCATATGTACGAGATCAATATAACAGAAGTATATTGACCTCGTATTGAATAAGGTACTTTTCGTTGTAGGAAAAAATGTAGACCCAGATATTAGGATATAGTTAAGGATATATGATAAGAGGATACAACAATAATGATAACTAAAATATATGTTTCTTAAAGTAAGCACAATGTTGGAGATTTAAGTTATGAAAGATAGAAAAATAAAGAGAAACTCACCGCTGGTCCTGGTGCATGTCACGTACTAGAAAGCGCTTCAATGCGTGTTACGTGTGCAGCTATGGGCTCATTTGTAAGAGTCTCGCAAATCAATACTTTCACCCTGAGAAATGGCATTTTTAAATAAACAATCGACCACACCGTATTCTGTATGTCGTGTGCGCTGACCCACAGATAAGTAATCGACTTACTGAATCCATCACTGGTAGAAAAAACTGAAAAAGACTAGAATACAATTGTACATTGTTCTAGTTGAACGAGACAGTAAAGGGAATTTTCTGGAAATACTCTGATGACGTCTTGTTTGAACGTCAGTTCTTTTTAAGTCTTCATTTTCTTGTCTAAATTTTGCTTTTCCTCTTTCTATCTTTTCTCTTGTCGTTCCCATAGTCTCTGTCTTTTATTTTGTTGTCTTTATCGTCTTTTCATTATATTATTATTCTTTATTATATAATCATTTTGCACCCTAAATTGCCTCCCGGGCATCACGCCCCCTTACACCCTTCCCTATACGTTGAATAGTCACTCCCTGCAGAGCGTTCAGCTCTCAGAATATCGATGTTATAGTAATATATCATATATATCAAAAAATAACAAAATACAAAATTAAATTTAAAAAGGAGGAAAAAAGCTGGAAGATCATGAAAGAACAGACTTGAGCCTACTCCTATAGCTGATGATTACTCTTCTAACGGCCGAAGTGCGAATTTTTTTTTTTTTTATTTTTTAACCCCTTCCCTCTGTGACCCTACATCCCCCCCCCACACCCCTCCCCACCCCCCCATGCGCCCCCACTTATCACGTGGCCTATTAAACGTGAGAAAAAAAAAATCTAAATGTGTACTTTTTAATCGCCATCGGCTGATGGTTAAAAAAATTAGTACCTTTTGCCACTTTGCAGATTCGAAAACCCCACCCGCTAAAACCTACTAGGGCCTCTATGTGCAACTTAACATCGTATGACAACAAAAAAATTAAATATAAAATCTCTCGCGTTATCGAGACAAAACTAGTCAAGCTACGAATATTCTAAGGACTCGGTGAGTGGCTGGCCTATCACCGGAAGTAATCGTTAACATTCGCACTTACTCCAGCTCCATACAAAAATACCCCAAGTCGCCTTGTATTATATTCAATAGGCGTGAATACACCGCCACAGCGCCTCTCATAAGACATAAGTTATAGAATGCATGCTAGCCAGTATCATGATGCATTCGCTCGCTAAAAATAAACGAATAATTATTATGGACTATCCACTTCATTGCTAACTTAACCAATCCTTAAATATCGTTGATATTTTTATGAACCTGACTGTTCCCCACTGTTATTCGCTAGCAAGCTGCGTCCATAAAGATTAGTAGAGAAAATGTTCTACAGGGCTTCCATTAGTTCCATAATAAAGTTAAGCTAGCCTAGCCCATGGAAATAAAAAAATCAATACCAACACTAAAAAAGGAGTAACAACTCACCTCCACTCGTCAGGTAAGTTCACCTCCCACAGCCCACTGCATGAGCTCCGTCTTCACCTATGATAGCTAAATGCGACTGCGTTGTGCGAAGATTGCTATATTGTAAGATCGCTCCCAGATCAACTGCTCCAAATACCAAGAGTATCGTGACATCGCCACTGAGCAAGTTCTATTCACGCATTGCTCGTATAGTGCTGCGAGCAACACTGCTAGGCGATTGGGCTATCTTTCTCATCGACCCTTCCGAATCAATAATTGGATAGGTAGAGTTGAAATCATAGCTTCCTTCATAGCCAAATAAGAGTCGAACATGTTGACTGTTTATCTTTTCATCAACCTTTCACATATTATAAAAAACGGAAAGCAATGCACTGTTAGTCTGTTGTATTGAGAATCTTTATTTTGTTCATTAGCATGAGTCTTCTCGTGCGTAGTATGTTTGCTAAATAACATTTATGTGTGTTCCACTTTCGTTTCATATAATATATCTTACCAATATCTGATAACTATATGCTTGAAGATAAATATCTCAGGTTGAAACAAAAAACTAATTACCCGATGAATATTGCCGCATTGATAATCATTAAAAATTTCCGTGGCTCTAGTCTAATGAAAAAAATACTTACTCGCTAATACGTATCTGACCTTAAGTAATATATTTGAACGAGCGCAAGGCAGATATCTGCCCAGAAATGTGTTTTCAGCCCATCACGTCATTTCGAAAATATTTGGATTTCCGTATACCAAAACGATGTGTGTTCTTTCTGCAAATTTATACAAAACACTCATGTGAAAAGTGATTCAAAACAGAGAGTTTGAGGAGTAAAATACAGGCGAAACGAAGCTTAATTGAAGACCTTGGGATATTCCAAGAAATCATCCATCAGAAAACGGTACGTAATAAAACTTATTGTTTCACTAATATTATAAATTTAAAAGTCGAACTCTCGATTATCTAATGTTCTTGCCTCGCCGGGCGTCCGCTAAAAGTTGCAGCGTGTGATCTTATCCAACTTCAAACCTTTCCATGTAACAATTACACAGCCCCGTCTGCCGAAGGCGAGCGCTTAGCTGTATTGCACACACCCCATATTACAGCAAGTACACGTGCTTAGTGAAATGTATGAGCGTGCACAATAATCTTGAATTATACTTGGGGATGGTCAATTTAATCAACTAATGTTGATAATGTTGTGTGTAGGATTCTATATGATGTTTCACGGGCGTAACATACGACCTAAAATGAAGCAGTATAAAAGCTTCTCTGACTACCCAAAATTGAATTTCCGTTGGCCTTGTCTCTCTTCTTCATAGTGTTGCTGCCATCGATGCCATTTTTCGTATGACGTCATTATACTGTCGAAGACGATATGGCAAGCTAGAACAAATTCGCACGCACGGAAAATTATACGTCTGATGGACTAATTTTCCTGGTATTTTATACGTAAAGTTATAGCATGTATTATTCCATGTAAAGACATCTGCAGATGTCACTAATTCGAGGCAAAACTTCAAAGAATGAACTCATGTGAGTATGAATTCAAAATAAGGTATTTTTTACACAAATTGTGGTCATGTTATAGATATTTTCAAAACTTCGCCAAATATGTTTCAACTCGTTTCGTCAGTTCCGCGCTTCGCGACGGGCTGCATCGTTTAAACCTTCTGATGAATCGAGGAGACAGACCCCCCAAAAAGGTTTATAGGCAAAACAAGGAAGGATAATATGGTACGTAAAACATATACATTTGTGTAAATAATTAATATAAATTTAGTTAGGGCACTATAATTATCCACTGTATGTTTGATGATAGTCCCACGTAAGGTGGTGCTGCTAGCGTGCACTATGCCCATCAGTCAATCCATAATTGCCGTCTGCTAGACTGACATGAAATAAAATATATGGGACTAGTCTCGTATTCTAAGAACATTTTATCTGCTACGTGTACGCATTCTCTCACTAAATTTAACTTTCATTATCTACTTCCAATTCCAATCAGCTAGGATTACTTACTGTGATCATAACTTCATATCAGCTCCTCAGATAATGTGTGCATTAATTCGTCGATGTTCTTCCGAATGTCTAGCTGCAAATTTGACGGCTTCTCCACGTAAACATGAAAAGCCTGTACGGTACAAATAATGAACAACAGATGGCGTTTTGACGGGGGGGGGGCGGGCGGGGGCATGAGGTGCACGCCCCCGGTCCCGTTCATTTTTAATAAAATTTTGTGGGGGAAATCCCTTCTATCCCCTATATTTCAATGTTATCCTGCATCCACTGATGCGTTGCCACATTGCAACACGAATTCCGGGTAATCTGTGAACTTTACCAAATACTTTTCGGGAAGTGGGGAAAAAAAATCCAAAATAAATTCGGCAAATCCGAAGATCTAGATATTCGTGATATTTTAAAGGAACAGTTTCTAATAATCATGATATCAATTATGATTTGTAAAACTCATTTAGATGCTGAAAAATCTCCAGTCGTTCTCTTTCCTGCCGAAGGTAAAATAGCTAGGCCAGTCAAAGGTAGATATTGTGGACCGTTTTGTTTTTTTGTTTGTTTGTTTTGGTTTTTTTTGGAGGGGGGGGGAGGAGGGGGTGAAATATATGAGGAACTACTGTTTTGTTTAGTCTTTGGTCCTAACATCAGATAGATAATAATAGTATTGTTGAATTTATAGCACTTCCTACTAACTTTTTTTTAAAGTGCTTTACAACAAAGATTAATTACACTGTCCGTCATAAAGGTGGAATATTTTTTTGCCGCTATAGCGGCATGATCTCGCTCCAGCTTTATTTCTTGAATATGTTTGTCTCTGCTTTTACTTTTCGGGACCCTGGCTATATTTTGAAAATTCTCCTAACCCTTCACGGATATTTTTTTCCCAAACAGTTTTGTCAACCCCTATGATGCCCATTTTTGTAATTTTTTTCTCATTTTGGGGCCCGGCCTTTTTGTTTACCCGGCCGATCAAGCCCCCCTAGTCCTACGCCCAGGAAATGCGTCTGAGATGTACCGTTTATATTGGTTTTTAAGTCAAATCTAGATTTTATGGGGAAAGGCTTGGGTCTCTTGTCTAGGGGAGGGGTTGAAATAAAAAGTGTGTTTGGTACAAATTTGGAATATTTTATTCCACCTTTATGCTAAAAACAAAATAAATAAAAAACAACCTTTAACCCTTAATTATTATCATAATTTCCAATTTTCTTTTGAGCCTTCATGACAAGGTTGTAAATGGTAACTACTGATGACAATTCATTTTGATTTATGTTTGGCGGATACAATTTAGGGAAGATAGAAATTTCCATGGTGTAAAAATGAACAAAATCAATATTGAACCCCTATCACAATAAATTTAGACCCCTCCCCTAGACAAACGATTTGAGCCTGTAACCATATAACTGCATTTAACTTAAAGAACAATAAAAACTGTACCCCTCAAACGTGTTTCCTTGGGGTGGGACTGAGGGCGCCTTGGTGGGTCGCTTTAACAACAAAAAAAGGCCCCCAAAATAAGAAAAAATGACGAAAATGGCCATCTTCTGGGGGTGGCAAACTTTTTGGAAGAAAAATCCGTGAAGGGTTGAGGGAACGTCCAAGATACAGCCAGGATCCCGGAAAGTGAAAGCAGTCACCAACACATTCAAGAAACCAAAGCCGGAGCAACATAACGTCGTTGCATGGAGCCAGAAAAAAATATTCCACCTTTATGGCGAACAGTGTAGATGACCTGAATCGGTCATTTAATTTAAATTTTTTTTGGGGGGGTGGAAAGACGTATTTGCAAGTAAATAAAATCAATTCAAATAAATTTACTGAAAAAAAAAAAAAAAATCTGCATTTTCGGATTATCATCAATACATTTTAAAAAAAGAATTTAAAGAAAATTCAACAGTTTGAAATGTGTAATTACCATAATAAAATTGTCCCTATGTAGATAGTTGGCTTACTGTGGATGCAGAAAAATCAAATAAGCACATTAGTGAAGATTTGGTGAAAATCGGATAAATGATAAGAAATTATGAGTATTTGAATATTGGATCTCTAATGACATAGGAAATCTTCCATTGGCAACGCGGTCACCATTTGTGATGTCACGAAGGGAGAACTCCCCATATGGTGTGCACAAAAACTATTCATAATGTCTCTTTATTTTCATTCTAATGATAGAACAGCTCTTTTTTTCATGATATATTATATGACTTTCATAATATTTTCAAGTCATCCCCCAAAAAGATTCTTTATTCCCCCTTTAGAATAAAAAAAAAAGACTGAGGATTTAGTCAATGTGTACAATAGATATGGGAAAGATCTCCCTGCATTACATCACACGTCATGGTCGCGTTGCCAATTGGAGGATCTCCATATCATAAGGATCTCAAAATCTAAAAATTCATATCTCTCTTATTCATTGCCTGATTTTTCTGAAACTTTCCCAATATGTTTTAAGGGTTTGTATCCATTCACTGAAGCTAAATTTCTCTGAGGGATAATTCCCCTTTAACATAATAATACGTCATTCAATATGAAAACTGACAGAAATGTGACGTTACGTGCGAATTGCTCTCCTATGTGTCAGTGGCGGATCCAGGATTTCATTATAGGGGGGGGAGGGGGTGCCCAAAATCAGAATTTCAGATGTGTACACCCAAATTTTTTTCCCGTTACACCGGGCGAGGCAAAAGGTACACTGAATTTTTTTTTCACGTCACGCTTGCCGAGCGATAAGCGGCGGGGCGGGGGGGGGGGGGGGGTAGGTTTTAATTTTTTTTTAGCCTTCGGCCATCAAAGAGTCATTATGTATTTTGTGTATCAGCCATAGGGTAAGGTTGTAAGTCAATCTGCCCGCTCGTCTTATTTTTACTGTGCTATTTTTTTTCTCTCTCTTCTATTCTCTTTTTCTCTTTTTGTTTTGTTTTTGTTTTGCTAGCCCCCCCCCCCCCCACCCTGGATCCGCGCCTGTGTGTTATGTACTGTTAATTCCATAAAGTGTTATTTCTTTAGAAGAATATCAATTGTTTCACCTGTGCGGTCAATATAATCATCAAACATATATATGTTCATATATACATGCCTCTATCAAATTGACCCATACCTAGCTGTATCAAGAAGCAAGAAAAAAAGACAAATTTATGAAATTTACATACACAGCACAAGGGCAAAGTGTGAGCTGCTCGCACATGACGTCACAGAATCAAAATTTCAAATATTCATAACTTCGCTATTTTTTAGTCGATTTTCTTTTAACTTTCACTCATATTTAAAGTTCAGATGTTCTTTTGCCGCTCCTTGTTTGTTTAAAAACGATTGGGTCCGGTATGCCATAAAGGGTGAAAAGAGGCGAGTTTAATATTTAGGTTTGCCCGCCCAATTTCATAGGTTTGTCATTCAAACCTATATAAGGTTCATTCAAATTCAAGCGATACCTTTTTCCGATCGATATCGGCATTTAATTTTAAAATACGGGGAATCAAGTTCATTCATAGTCACGAAGCTTTATTTTAAGAGCATTCAATTTCATAATTGGGGCAAAACCATTTCCATGTATTGCATTCAATCTTATTTTACCCGTACTTAATTTTATTTATACAGCAAGCAAGATCTTTAAACGTGCATACAAGTTCATTAATGTATGTACAATTTCGCATATATGTTCATTGAAATTAACGAGGCATCGTTTTTAGGAGCCCAATAAGCCTGTTCGGGCAATGAATTTCATTTTGAGGAACTCAATTTTCAGAAACTTCCATTCAATTTAAAATGCTGTTTATGTTTTTGTGTTTTCCCTTCATTCTCTAAATATTTTCGCATTATACAAGATTCTCATAGCATTGGTGTGCCATATAATTATATATTTAGGCTTATCCTTTAAATCATGTTTTAAACTAGGATTTTATCTGAAATTATAACGAATCCGCGATTCCATTGAGGGAGATTCGAAGGAGCCTGACAAACTTGGAACCCCCCCCCCCCCACTTCACCCGAGCCCATAATTGAGAAAAAAATGCATAAAATCTGGTATTTTGCGGAGCGCCCAACTTAAAACATCCCCAACAAAAAAACCCTACCCCTACCACGGGTGAAATATGACTGTGAGGATGACTGAATGCCGAAATAATTATCTTCACTCCTACCCCCCCCCCTTCTCCCAACCTCCCCGCTCCTTTTTGCTCGACCAGCGTAACGCAAAATAAATTCGAATGTGAAATATAAATTTTGGCCCCCCATAAAATCCTGGATCCGCCACTGTTAAAATTTGGACTTTATATTGTTTTTTTTTAAAGGTCATTTAAAAATATCTAATATAGGCTGTTGTCTACTTTTTCCGTGTTAATTTTGTATTTTGCTCTATTCGCATCTGATATTAATCTTATATCAAAGAAACATTTTTGTTTTTGTTTGTTTGTTTTTTGTTGCTTTGTTTCTGGACTTATCCATGGCTGCAGGGTAAACAAAGTCATGGTAAACCGTTTTGATAACCTACAATATCATATCTTCTTGACGAATGAATCTTAAATAGAATACACTTATTTTTAACATGCTTGCCTTATAATGAATTTGAATGACCTAAGAAAGTCCGAGGCCATCCCCATTTGAATTTGAATGCATATTTCTAATGATCTATGCATAAAGTTTCAATGTGAATGACTATTTTTCTAGATGTGTTGCACGGATAATTAATTCGATCGAGCGAAAAGAAATATTAAAAATTTCCAATTCTAAAGTTGAATGTTCTTTATTTAAACTTGGATGACTGATTCGAAGAATGCTTTACAAGGATTCAAATCTTAAACGAAGCAAAAATGAAATTGAATCAAAATTCTTTAAACGCTTATGCTACTTTTTAAAATCGACATGGCACATTTAAAAAGATAATTGCATAAATAAATGAATTGAACGAACACTGTTCGTCATAAAGGTGGAATATTTTTTTTCTGGCTCAAGCGACATTATGTTGCTCCGTTATTAATTTCTTGAATATGTTTGTCACCGCTTTCACTTTCTGGGATCCTGGGTATATCTTGGACGTTCCCTCAACCCTTCCTGGGGATTTTTCTTCCAAAAAGTTTGTCACCCCCAGAAGATGGCCATTTTCGTCATTTTTTCTTATTTTGGGGGCCCTTTTTTGTTCCAGCCACCCACCAAGGCCCCCTCAGTCCTACTCCAAGGAAACACGTCTGAGGTGGAGATTTGTTATTGTTCTTTAAATTAAATCTAGATTTATGGTTACAGGCTCTACTCTTTTGTCTAGGGGAGGGGCCAAAAATTATTTTGATTGGGGTTCAACATTCATTTTATTCATTTTGACACCATGGAAATTTCTATCTTCCCTATATTGTATTGTAAAATCTCAACCGAGCAAAATCAAAATAAAATATTATCAATAATGACTATTTACAGCCTTGTCATCAAGGCTTAACAAAATTTAAGGGGAAAATGAAGATATTTAAGGGTTAAAGGTTGTTTTTCATATCTTTTGTTTTCAGCGTAAAGATGGAATAAAATATTCCGAATTTTCACCAATCTCGTTTTCTACTTCAAACCCTCCCCCAGACAAAAGACCTTAGCCTGTCCCCAGAAATAAAGATTTAACTTAAAGAACAATATAAAACAGTACACCTCAGTCACGTTTCCCTGGGGTAGGACTGAGGGGGGGGGGGCTCGATCGGCCGGGAAAACAAAAAGGGGCCCCAAAATGAGAAAAAATTACAAAAATGGGCATCACAGGGGTTGACAAAACTTTTTTAGAAAAAGGTCCACATGAAGGGTTGGGAGAATGTCCAAGATATAGCCAGGGTCCCGAAAAGTAAAAGTAGGGACAAACATATTCAAGAAATTAAAGTCAGAGCAAAATCATGTCGCTATTGCGGCAAAACAATATTCCACCTTTATGACGGACAGTGTAAGTTTAAATGGAGGTTAGCCCAAACGATCACAACTTTGGTGAAACTGAATGATATTAAAATAGATTCAAATGATATTTGTATGAAAGTGACCAGGAAAACCTATAATATCCAAAAATCGTCGACAAACACCGATAAAAAATTACGATATAAACAGCCGCGGATCCAAAGGGGCGGACGGGCCGCCTTGCCCGATTACAGCGACGTGTTTGTTATTGAAAAAAAAAAGTTATTGAATAGCCAAAGGCCCTCCCCCCCCAAAAAAAAAAAAAAAATAAAAAATAAATAAATAAAAAAAAAAAAAATATTGTAATGAACGGGCCCGAGGGTCTAACAGTAACAAAAATTAAATTAAAAAAAAAATAAAATGTCATCGCTTAATATATATTATTATATATATAATATTATATATAATATATATATAATATATATATAATATATATATATATATTATATATATATATATATATATTATATATATATATATATATATATTATAATTATAATAAGATCTATATAACCTTTTTTGAATAAATAAATTGTTCAATATTATATAATCTGCCTTTTTTAAAAGTTACAATTATATGAATTTTTCAATGTGAATCAATTACAAGCATTTGTAATTTAGCATTTGGCTGCGAGGAATGTTTAATGTATTATAATGTACACTGAAAGACCATAATTATTTATCATAAAAACGCAAAGTTTTCGAAATCATTGCAAGCGTAGTATCTCTCCCCCCCCCCCCCCCCAGATAGCCTAATGTTTTTATTAACATGTCAGAGCACTGATTCTAGGACCCATCCAACTTGAGTGCCACATCTTGTTCACAGGATCTCAAGGCAAATATTTCCATTAACAGGTTCTATAGCGCATCAAGTGAGCCTGGCACTGTAGATAGGGGGCCTTGTAGGGGTTGTGAAAAGCATTATCATGTACAGTGGTCTCCGGCTCTGAAACAGGAAAAAATGACTCCAAGACTAACAAAAAATGATTCTATGTGCACAGTTGGGTTTTATTTGAACCTCGCCTCCACCCACAAAAAACAAAACAAAACAAAACAAAACAAAAAACGGGTGTTTCCATTACCTGCTACCCTGCTACACTTCCAATTTCTGCTATACACCTTTTTCAATTTGGACTCGACCATTTATCCCGT
>CALNVZ010003433.1:31009080-31042423 GCA_940671915.1 Paracentrotus lividus
AGAGGAGATGGTCCAGAGCTCAGAGCCCAATTTGCAGCTACAAAAGTATAAAAGCACAAAATGTTGATTGGGAAAAATTATTTAACATTGGTCAGTATTGGTTTTAAATCAGTATTATCGCGCACTTATTTAATGATTAATAAATTTTTAATTTGTCTTAAAAATCTTTAAAAAATGTTTTTTCTAGGACTTATAAAAAAATATAAAAAAAAAAAAACATAAAACTTGTTTCCTTTTTCGAATCATTTAATTTTATATGGACCAGCCAATTACTTTTGGCAATGCACGTTAAACTCTGTATTGAGGATCTTTTGCTACGCGACATGTAAGTATTTTTTCTTTGAATGCCTCGAAATAGCTGTATTCATGCCATTAGCATCAATTCTAACAGTGATATTTGAATTGTTAAAAGTGTATGCCCATCTTGAGGTAGATTAGAGCATAGATGTCTCAGTTGCTTATGAAATGCGATTATTAGACCCTTTCGTGGCGTTCGATAAAGCTCGAATGGATTTTGTATTGTTTTCCTTAACCTGCGTGAATGTGACCATCTTGAGTGTTGTGTGGGGTGTGATAGTGCCAGTGCCAGTGCCAGCAGTGGGTTGGATGGTTTTGCGCTGAAGCTTGAAGTCGGATGTTGAATGAAGAGGTCACGTAGATGTTACGCCATAATTTATGCACGACGCTCGAATGATCACGTTAACATATGAAATACACTACCATTGTGGCCTCCAAATGTCATGAAGCAGTCATGATTGATGATATTTTTTTTAGAAATTCCGTCATTTATATTTTTTTGGGGTAGGCCTAACGTTAGTCTCATTTCTTTAGCCGTTGGGGTCTAAGTTATATACGTTTTCAAATGTGTCGAGTCCAACAGTGATTCGTTTGAAGTTCGCCTTTTTATATTTGCTCTTCTTTATTCTAAAAAGTATTCAGAGTGGCTTTGACCGATACACGTTTTGTGAAGTCGAGATCGAGTCTTGCAGTTTTTTTCCTGGCGAATGGGTCCACTTTGGGTTATGATTGACAGCGGCGCAGAAAAAGGCGGTCTTTTATCGGGAAGCGCTGAATACGGCGTTGTTCAGTTACGGGTCAACGGCACATTCAGTCATCGCAACCAGGAGGCGGAAGCTCCACCGCGATAGCCAGAGAGAAGCGCCCAACATCAAAATCGCATTGTTCTCTAGCTTTTTTCTGTAAGAACGAACTTGTAACCTGTTAGGTATTTCGATGTGGAGGTATACCGTTAGATCATCAAGATTCCACTGTTTGGTGTTAGAAACTTTGCATGCCAAGAGTTTGAGTTAACAGTCTGGAAAAGAAATTCACTCATGTCAGGAAAACCAGCACAAGAACGATAACAAACATAAAAAAAAAATAATAAATAAAAAATTAAAAATTAACAAATGAATTTTAGGGCCCTAAAAGTAAATAGCTAGAAACAATTATCAGTAAGGTGCTGGTCCAGAAAAGCACTCTTTCAATTGAGACGCCCCAGGATTTAGACGTCAGTTATAGAATTTGAGAGTGCTATGAATGGATTCCTTGCTCATAAAATGGCAGGCCTTAAATTTGTCGGTTTTAGGGGAAAGGTCCATTTTTTCATAGGGCACTTTTTTCTTAAGTGCAGCACCAATGGCAGAATGTCACGAAAAGGCACCAAAATCTCACAAATGCCTAAACAAGGGATTTTGGAAGAGGCATTAAGGCCAGTAAGGAGGGTATCTGGGCCATGGCCCTCCGTGGCCGTCCGAATTAATTTAAAGCCCTGAAATGGTGACACTAACGCTGACAATGAAAAATTGCTGTCAGTTATAAATGAGGACAGGGTCCAGTAATTTGAGAACAATCTTTTTTTTTTTTTTTTGAGCGGCGCCTCATCTGCGGCAGCCATCCAGGGGGAAAGGGGGGGGGGGTGGAATGAATGTTTATTTAAAAAAAAAACACGCACTTGACAATTCTTGTAACAAAACTGGAAATATGGTTAGACAAATTTTGATTTGGGAGTTATAGATGAAAATGCAATTAAAGAACAATTTGGCCATATTATTACACGAGTTGGAAATCGTACCAGTAATTAGCAATTGAGAATTAGACGCAATTTCATTATATTAATTAGACCAAGTTTTATTTAACTAGACCAAATGGGTAAGCCCATGTGGTATTTAGATAAAAAAGAAATTGGGAACATCCTTCTGTTAGAAGACCAAAAAAAATTAAGCTCATTTGTATATTGTGAATTCATTGGCTTATTTTTAGACTTATTTTGTCCAAAGCAAATTGTCAATTTAATCATAGGACAAAAAATTTCAGAAATTTTGATCACGCATATTTACATGGAAAACTTTGACAGATCCAAATTGTAGACTTGTATTGTAGATCTAAAAATATTATGGGGAAGGGGCAACCTCCATAGGTGGGGGGGGGGGTACAACTACCTTTAGGCACCCTTGGATATGCCCCTGCAAATCTGCCTGTTAATTTAATTACTTTCATCAAAATTTCGTTTTGGAATTACTAGAATTGCGCAAAAAATAGGTATAGAAAAGGGAGTTATTGGCTGAAATATTGCATCCGACTTCCACAGGAAAGAATGTACAGGTAAATACCAAGTACAGATTTTTTAAAGTCCTTCTCTGAGGACTGTGGACTTCTTTTAAATAATTTGAGTAATATGCTTCTTGCCTTTTTCATTCTTTTGTCTAGGAAATTGCTGAGAGGCATGAACAACAGATAAGGGTGATTGCTGGACCTCAATCTATCATCAGACCACTTCCGCTCTCTAGATAAGGCAGTTATTACACAGTTGAGGACTGTGTGAGGATAATTGCAATTGCTTATTACATGGCAGGCCTGTAGAGAATTCATTTAAGCCGATTTTGGCAAAAACAAGAAGGAAGAAATTGACAAAATTACGATGATCCCTAGAAATGTCTGTATTCTCCAAATGTAGATCTTGGCCAATATTTTTAGAACTGCACTTCTTGGCATATTATCAAATGTTTTGAGTCGGTCACAATAAAATAGAAATAATTTTATCCGATAATAATGTTAGAAGGCACAAGCAGATTAAGAAGAGAAGAAAAACCAGTAAAGAGAACAATAGATAAAGTAATTTTTTTTAAAAAATTGCCTAAGAGGGCCCTAAAGATCAGAAGAAAAAGACGTCAAGAACATAATTAATCTCTAAAGACCTTTTAAACGACGAACTCTTCACTCATTCCAAAATTCTTTGTGTAAGTTAGCAATTGAGGTGTCAATAAAAAGAGGTTGGAGAAGAAGTCAGGACATTTTGAGAATTATTGTTAACCAAGACATGAAGCCAACCTACATCTAGTGATTTATAAGGCAGCCACCAGAAGGAACAATCAGTCTAAAAGATTGGTGGCAGCGGGGGGAAGGACCTTCTGTAGGCAGAGACCTCCAGGACACAGACGAGGGATGCAGAACATGGACACCAAAAGGGAAAGGCAAGGGGACGGACAAGTCTTCAGCAACCCCAGAGAATGTCAAGAAGCAGGTGATGGTGAGGTGATGGGGACGCAGGTCAAGAAGGCCCGGGGCAAGAAGAAGATCCAGACGCGCACTCATTCAGAGGTGGGTAAGTAGCATGTGGAAAGATTTTCATGTTTTCTGTGGCTGTTTGTCCTATTTGCGTGTTTTCCTGCGAGGACCATGTAAGATATGAAGTTCAAACTTAGGATAGTCAATAGAGAACATTAGAATTGGAATTTGGAGTAACGTAGGTCAAATGGTCACAGAGGTCAAGTTAATTTTGTTCCAAGTTTATTAAGGCCATGTGTTTTGTAGTTGGGCCCCTAAAAAGGTGGATGTTTGTGACATCTGGCTCACTCAAATATGATTTTGTTGTATTGACTTACTTTACAAAACTATACAGTATATAGCTGAATTTGGTCTTAAATTAGAGGCTCTCTGATGTAGGGCCAACAGAGTACGACTGTTTATGAGAAAAATGTTAAAATTTCATCATTGTCTGATAAATTAACAGTTAATTAACGAGAGTCAGGGGATGGAGGAGGAGTCGGCGAGGAGAGGTCGCGCGCAGCAAGTTGGCAAATGTGCTGTAATGAGTTAGAATCAAGTACACAGAGGATATCTTTGGATTATTATAACCCTGTGAATTAAATCAATGGTAGCTGATTTTGATAGTTTTATATGTTAGTTGAGGAATTTTAATTATATTAATGGTACAGTAATTGGTCATAGCCTTGAGTTCAGCAGGCCTGCAAAAAAGTTGTAATTTTAAACATCTGCTACCTCAAAATTGATGTTGTTTAGACAAAAATTCAATGCATAGTACAGGTAAATGTATAAAGCGATTTGGACTTAAATCAAAGCTACTCATGTACGGGCAAAAAAAAATTTCATGCATTCAATTATGTTAAAGATATTTATGTCTAGCTTCATTAATTGTTTAAGAGATCAGGCTGGGGTGGAGGAGGAGTCGTGCAGAGAAAATTTAAGCTCTGTGGGTCAGTGAGTTAAATCAAGTTCATAGCAGGGTAGCGATCTATATAGTTCATTGAGAATGCTTACATACCTGGTGAAATATTTTTAGGCTGTTTATGGATCCATAATTTAAAGTAATTATAACAGATTAAGTGTTGTACACTTAATTGTTATAGGTACAATTGTGATGTACTAATATGATGACAATTTCTTACAGCTATACACCGGCTCTTATGCGACATTATGGTAAATAATATTTACCAAAGACAAAGGGGGACTTTTCACATGTCAGTTATCTATACTTTGCTACTTATATCTGCCTTAGCAACTTATATAGGATCCTTCATTACAGATGTCTAGCTATCCTAAACAGCGCCACGTTACAATACTCAGAACGCAGCAACAGAGGTATATTTTCTTTAAAGCAATTTAAATTTTGAAGTCATCTTTCCCAGCATGGAGCAAAATGCGGATAAACTCTCCCAGGGTATAAGAGAAAGGTTATACATGTTTGGAAAGCTCTAAAAAGTGACGAGTTCAAATCTGTAAAAAAATGTTGTAGGGTAAGAGTATTTTTTTTGCCAGATTTTTTCCAAAGCCATAGTTTTTTCATGAATTTTTTAGGTTTTAAGATTCGTAACCTTTGAGGGCGCCACCCTATGTTAATTTTAAGTGGCATTTCTGAACTTCTCGGACATTCTAAGCTTCCAAGAAAATGTATACTTATGTAGGGTTAATATAAATTTTTTAAAAAAGTTACAACCACTTTATGGAAATGCGCAGATTAGTACAAAATTTTTGAGTGTGTCACCACACACGGGCCCACTTAAAAAGCATGGCCATAAGGATTTAGTAACTTTCCAAATAAGTGTTAAAGGTAATGAATGAGTAAATCATCATTGCTCTGACAGTCCATTACAAACTACTGACTCATATATCAACTGAAACAGATATCGTTCTCATCTCCTGTAACATTGACTCACCTCGTCAAGGTGATAATAAGACTTTTATGACATCACTCAGCGATATCTATTTGCATTGAGAGTGAAGAAGTAAGTCCTCACTTTGTTGACACCCTCTAAGGATTTGCGGTAAGGTCAGTGTTGGCCTGAGGTTTTATTCAGAAACTTTTTTTGGAGAAGATTGAAGAAGAGTTCAGTGAACTTATTTTCATGACTGTAGAAATAATTAATGGTTAATTGAACTCTCACCTTTTGAACGAAGAGTCTTTTCATCATGCTAAGACTTTGATTGATTGCCATTATTCTTGACCATTCCAGGATTTGAAAGGCAAAGAGTTTCTCCAAATGCATAGGACAGGGGACAGGAGCGGATCTAAAGCAAATTATCAAGTAAGTCCAACTGCCATTTCAAAATGTGACTTGCGTAATCCGCGTGACTACATTTTTTCACCATTGTATACCTACTTCTACCATCCACTTCTTTTTTGGCATGTCATTTTTTAATCCTCTGAAATTTCTGCTTAAAAAGATTTTTACTTTTTGTTGGGCAAGAGTTTAATAAATCTTAACCCTTAAAAGATGGAGGGGGGGGGGGGGCGCTCCATCTCAGTGACCATCCCCCCCTTCAACATTTTTTTTGCGATAATTTCGGCAATGCGAAAAAAAAATGATGCAACGACTCATAACTTTTTTTCTTTCAAAAGTCTCGCTCAAACTTTTGAGACCAAAATTTTGCGAACGCCAGGTACCTGGTTCATGGGTTAGCAAAATTTTGTAAACCGTGGCGTCAGACCCAAATTTGCTCAAAATCATGATCGTGTACAAATACAATGCAAATTGTGGTTTTTTTGCCAAATTCCATAAATGTATAATTACTTTTTTTCTTAGTCTGAATCAAATTCAATTAACTCATGTTGTTTATAGATTTAAAAAGTGTCTTCCATGATTTCCATCAAAAAAACAAAAAGTCAAAAAAGAAAGAAAATACATAAGTCATTTTAAAACAATAGAATACAAAGAAAAAATTGGATACAAAATTTTTGGACATACATGTAGGCCTACATTACCTCTAAGAGTCTGTAAACAAAAAATACAGAGTTTTTGGGGCTTTATTTAGTTTCATTCTAAAAGAGGAAATCTTTGATTTTATGTATTAAAATTATGGGCATAATTAATTAGTGATGAGATTTTTCGTAGAAATAACTCATTAGTTCTTGCAGAATGAGCCTGTGAAGGTAATGCGCGTGCCAATTTTTAGTGCCGCAATCCCGCACGTCAACGATGAAGATCTTTAGGTGGGGACTGAATGCAGCCCTCCTCTCTCCCCCCCCCCCCCCCCCATCCAATGTAGGCATCAAAATAGCCCGGTCCTAATGATTAAGGATTGACAAATTCTATCATGATTTTAAAAAATTACATAAAGCCAAAGGTTTGTTTTAACAGATTTAAAAATGTGTGGCCTGTACTTTTTGTTGAATACATGTTTTTACATCTTTCATTCCATGTCTTGCGTAAATTTATGATTAACAAGTCTTTTTCTTTTCTTGTATTGCAGATTACAATTCTACCTAGTTCATTGAAAGATGTAAGTATGCATTTATCTGAAGTTAACAATATGACATACATGTAATATGACATAAAATAGCCTCTTGATACAAGCGCACTAATTTTGAACTATGGATTGCCATTTCTGCTGAAACTGACAAGTTTTATTGATTGTCTAGACTTTGGGTATCTTGGCAAAATATGCGGGGAATGCAGATAGCGTTATAACCTCTTTTGGAAAACATCCAGAAATATACATGATGACAGTGTAGTTCTTTTTGTATGAATCATGCATTAAAAAGAGAAATCAATTTTCTTATAATTATAATTAATAGGATTTTCTTTGAACCTTTGCTGCTATTTTACGTTTTGTGCAGCTCCCTCAGAAACTTTTAGCTGTACATGTACCTTCATTGAATCAGGCTCTTTGGGTCACCTTCAAACCTTTCATTCTAAATTTTTGGATTCTCTTTGTTTTTTGTTTTTTTTATTGTCGAGGAATTTGCTATCACAAGTTTTAATATACCTTTATCTTGTTCTTTGCAGCTCACTCAGCTAGTTGAACTGTATCTGTATGGTAACAGGCTAGTCTGTTTACCGGCAGAGATTGGTTGCCTGTGTAACCTGGAACGTCTAGCATTGAATGAGAACTCACTGACGACGTTACCGGAAGAACTGGAGAAACTGGGCTTGCTGAAGGTGCTGGACTTGAGGCATAATAAACTTAAAGAGGTAATGAGTCATATTCTCCATTCCAGGTATACTCCTGTACAATATTGCGCATCTTGTGAGACGAAATTTGTGATGCCCAGATACCTGGTTCCGAAATTGTATGCATAATTTTATAAATGCTGTTCAGATTAGCATTTATGCAGAAATGTGATGTCATTTACAATTTCAATACAAACTTTGTTATTAGCTCTATTCATGAAATTTCTATATTTTTTTTGCTTTGATTTATGTAAATGTTTTATTTTGCACTTATCTTGCACTCTTTTTGAAATTGTTTTTGTTCAGATTCCAGAAGTTGTGTACAAGCTGCTGTCTTTAACCACTCTGTTTCTACGTTTCAATCGCATCACGCAAGTTGATGAAGAAATTCACAACTTAACAGTAAGAGCATAGTAGTCCATCTGGTTAATTTCTTAGTGTTTACATTCTTACAAACTACTCCTGTTAGAACAGTGATGAATAAGACAAAAAATGTTATTCATGTTGCAAGGCAATTCTGCAGAAGTTGATTAAAAAAAAAAAAAATGTCTATGTTCTTACATTTCATATATAAAACGATTATCGTATTACACATCGTTTGAAGCTCCTTGTTTATGGAAGTGGACTGTATTTTAAACATAGATGTTCTGTTCAAACTTTCATTATAATTAAGTTATTTGATACTCTAATCCAGTACAATTGTAAGAGTATGAGTAATCATGAATGCTTTATTAAAAAAAATTTGTTGGATAAATCATCTTTCACCCATTACCTGTTCTCAAGACCCGTGGATGAGTTTAGAGCGTCGGGTCGAATGACATTGTTCCTTTTGTGACTTGGCAGAAATGTAATTAATGCAATCCTTGCTTGAAACTTGCCCAAGTCGTAACTAAATGTGTGACGTCTTACAAGTTTTTTATTTATACATAATTATTGTGATGAGTATCATTTTCCATCATACTTCACCTTCTTTCAGAAACTGACCATGTTAAGTCTGAGAGAAAATAAGATCAAGGCATTGCCGAGAGGGATTGGCAAACTAACGCTCCTTACCACGTTTGATGTTTCACACAATCATCTGGAACACCTTCCAGAAGGTAACCTCTTTTATTATAAAGCTTTGTTCTGGTCTTGACATTAAAATGTTGAATTGTTGTGAAGTTTTCGAGACAGATTGATAATAATGCTTCTAAAAATTGGTGGAAGATATAAGTTTTTGAATCACCAAAACAATATGAAATTTTCCTAAATACCCTAATTATAATTTTTTGTTGTTTTAATAATGAGTTTCAAGATCAAAGATTCAAATTCACGATATCTGAAATCGCTGGTTTTGAGGGCTGAGGCATGTAGGAGATGCAGTCACATTTATCTTGCATGATAACCTTGAAATGTATGGAACAGATTTTGAGTAAACTATGTTTGAAAGTTGGTAAGCATTCAGAGTTGAATCGTTTATGTTTTGGATTTAAGAGTCCAATTGTCATTTATTTAACATCTATAGGCATATTAGGATATATTTGTACTTGTATAATTATGTACTCTCATTCATTATGCCAACCTGATGTCTGATGAATCCTAATTCATCAATTTTATCCAATTTCCATTGATAGAAATTGGGAATTGTACCCAGCTGTCCTCCCTGGACTTGCAGCATAATGAACTCTTGGACCTACCAGAGACGACCGGTAACCTGAAATGCCTGAGTCGTCTAGGTCTGAGGTACAACCGGCTCACAGGCATCCCAAAGAGCCTCAGTAATTGTGTCAACCTGGAAGAGTTCAACGTGGAGGGGAACAATATTGGTATCTTACCGGTATGTTTCAAATAACGGTAGAGTTTTTGAATTGAAAGCTTAAGTACGTCCCATTATTATCCGGGCTCTGAATATGGGAATCTGACATGCATGAAAATGCTAAGTTTTGACCGAAGTGCTACATTAAGTACTACATGAACCTTTATTTCGGGTTGCTGTTAGCACCAATGAAAAAAAAAAAAAAAATCTTGGCCTGAACAACTTGTCCATGTGATACTGGCCCAGTCTTGAAGATGTCGTAGTGAGGTTTATATAAAGGATATCTCTGCATCAACTCTGTTTTAAACATTGGATTCAAGACTTTAATACTGATCTTCCAACTGTTCTCTGAAAATCCTAATTGTTACCACTTTTATATTGACAGGAGGGACTTCTTTGCTCGTTAAACAAGCTCACAAACATTTGTTTGTCAAGAAATAACTTCACAGCATATCCAGTAGGTGGACCGCAGCAGTTTGCAACTGTTGATGTAAGTACCTTGTGATGCAGTTGAATAAACCTGTAATTATAATAGTCACAAACTACTCATTATATTCCATTTTTATTACTTTGGATTCTTGTCTCTCTTCTGGCTCAAATGATTTTGTTTCAGCATGATTATGCTTCAAAATGTTCTGTGATAAGTTTTTGCCCCAAAACAAGAAAAAAAAAAATGTAAAAAACATGGAAATACATTAGAAATTCCAAAAACAATATAATACATGAGAAATCATTTTAATTCTGGGATTTTTTTTCAGTTATTGTTTAGGAAATGCCTACAAAAATGTTTGCACCATAATATAGCACACTATTCATTATTAAAAATAAAGGCAATTATTTTTGAAAGACCAACTACCGGTACAATCGTCGTTAGATTACATCGTACATACAGTGTGCACATTTTTGGCGGTGATCGGTGGCCCGAGAAGACTGAGGGGGGGGGGGGTAAACCAGTGGGGATTAGATTAAATTCAAAAAAAAATCTGAATCACGATGAAGGTCCATGTTTGAGAAACATATCCGTTCATTATTCCATTAGACCTCATCTTACCCGTGAGGACTACATGTAGCTGATTTTGTTAGCACACATTTCCCATATAACAAAACTCAAGCAAACTTGGGAATAGTCGTTATTCATGGTCATATTCAAACTAAGTGGGCCAATAAGCTGAAATTCTAATGTGGCGCTTTGGCTTTGAAAATGCAAATTAGGATCTGAAATCAACACAAAGGCTTCTTTACAATACAACCAATTATTTAAGTTCAAACATTATGTGATCCAGTTTTCTTACGCTGAATAATTGATCAAACAGGAACTTGCACATATAGGACTACAGTGCTTTAATTGCCTCTTATTCTTATATCTAGTCACTTTTTTCAGATTTTTTATTGCTTAAAGTAATTATCATGGACTACTCTTACATGGCATATACACAGGTAATTTTGATCTAGTTATTTACTTGAATTGTTGCATTTAAGGCACTGGTCGTGTCACTCACGGCACATAGAGCTGGACCAATTTCCACAGAGAGGGGATGATCGATAAGGACAATATATATCAAGAGAGGTACATTATTCATGTACATATACCAGCTCTTATGGTACCCTTAGAGATCTACTTGGGCACAAATTTAACCATAACCAAGGATGGTTAGAAACCCATGTCTTTTGTTTGTTGTGTCACTCACGCACTGTTTTTTAATCATAATTTCCAGGACCAATTGTAAATATAAAAAAATCCAGCTGGTAATGACACATGCCACTCCTACATTATAAATAATATGGTAGTCACGATTCATTCATAACCTACAAGTGCAAAGATATATGCCCTTCTATCTGTCCAAATGTTGTGTCTCTCACGTTTGAACATGACCTCATGTATTTGTAATTTCCTATACAGACAATCAACATGGATCACAATCAGATCAACAAGATCCCGTTTGGAATCTTCAGCAGATCAAAATACCTGACCAAACTTAACATGAAAGACAATCAGCTCACAGCTCTGCCACTGGGTGAGTCAAATATGGAAAACGATCATATTTTTTGCTTTGAAATTCTCAAGATACTCTGCAATTAATGATAATAATGACAAAGCCAAGGAAATTATTCATTTGTCCCTATCGGTAGAAGCACACACAACTGCTTTCTATGTACATTACATGTAGAAAACTTTCATTTGTAAGTCGCCAGAATCAAGATTTTGTTTTATGTGGTGTTCTTTTTCAGAAACTAGAGATCCCATGCTTTTCAATGATATCAAACACTTGTAGTGTAAGTTTAAAAAAACAAAAAAAACAAGGTAAACACAATATTAGAAGAAGAAAGCTATCAATGATACAAATATCTTATGCAGACAGAACCTGTTTCTCTTGCCATTTGTTCTGCTATTAAATATCCAACTTATTGGTGGTTGTGAGGCAGCTGGTTGCCGTTGCATAAACTTTGCAATTACGGTAACTTTTCTATCAATAGTAACTACATGTACCATCATGATGATAATTTTGCCCAACTTTTATGTTACTACTGATGGTAAAGTTTCTATAAGAGCAAGTTTTATGCAAAGGCACACTGGTTACATTCTATTATTATTCTTTATTATTACTAGACGTGAACAGTTGGACAAGTATGGTTGAACTAAACCTGGGTACTAATCAGATCAGTAAGCTCCCAGAGGACATTGAACATCTTGCATCACTAGAAGTTCTCATTCTTAGTAACAACCTCCTCAGGGTAAGTTATCTCTTCTGGATCATTTCTATGATTAAGGAAAAAAAATATCAAGGGGAATTATCCTCAAGTTATGTGCTTATAATAGATGTTTTATGTTCATGTTAATTGCCTGCAATAAGTAGCTTTTAGAAAGGAATTAATCAAGATCATTTTTTCAATATGTACGGTCATTCAACAATAACCAGAGACTGCCAATTTGTGGATATGATGATGTATTGTCTGGAGTTTTACATGCTCCAATTGGAAAAGTTATGGGAGATAGATATTTTAATCTGTCAAGTTGTAAGTTTGCAATAACACAAAATTCTATTTGTGATGAAAATATATATATATCATATTAGGAACTTTGCCATCAATAGTACTTTTGCCATAGTAATAGTGCTCAACATCTTATCAAAATCAAGTATTTCATGAAATTTACCATTGATGGCAAAGAGCACTAGTTTGATGCAATGGCTTCCAGGTACTTGTTCATGTAGCTCCCTCCAGGATGTTCCTTCAACAATACAATAGAGTAGTGCAGGTAGCTACATCCTGGTTATTCCTTTGACAATACAATAGAATAATATTGGGGGGGGGGGCTGCATCCTGGTAGTTATTTAGCAGTATTGTTTGAACTCAACAGCTTCCATTTGAAAGTTTGCTGGCTCAATCAAAAGAACAATAGAGGTCTTTTATTTAAAGAAAGGTTGCACCCTATATGATTTCTCAATGTGATACTCTTCTCTAATCAATGGCTTTTCGTTGACTATCTAGATACTTCCAAGTAGGATTGGTTACCTGAAGAGAACAATTGAGGTCTTTCATTCAAAGAAAGGTTGCACCCTAATGATTTTTCAATATGATGCTCATCTAATCAAAAGCTTTTCTTTGAATATTTAGAGACTTCCAAGTAGGATTGGTAACCTGGGAAAGCTGAGAGAGCTAGATCTGGAAGAAAACAGACTAGAGGCATTACCGTCAGAAATAGGTCAGTTAGAGGTCCTCTGATTTTTGCCCCTTACGCAACAATATGTGCATTTACTGTTCTTTATTTGCAGGGCATGATAGGGCAGAAATCTAGTCAAATCGGCTAAGTGCAGTGCTCACCGCTGTGCTATAATGTCTAGAAAGCAAGTTAAAATTTGACTTTCACCAATGTTCTGCTTTTATTCATGAATCCTTTTTTTACCAAAGATATATCCTTTAAATTGCCTGAAAATAATTGTTTTATTAAATTGATCCACACAACGAATAAAGAAAAAAAAGCTGAATTTTCATAACGTCAACAATATGACTGCACGCAATTATGAGCTGATTTTACTAGAATTCCATTCCATCATGCATTGCGATGTAAGAACCATAAAGGTACATATTGCTTTACACTTTATTTCATCAAAGATTTAAGACCATAATTAAGTGCAAAGTGTGTACCAGAACTATGGTGCAAGGCTAGCAGGCATCCTCTATGGGGCGCCAGTGACAACAGACTCGCGCTTCACTGACTCTCCATGTAGGGAATGTGTGTGAACTGAAGTAAAAAGTTTGTACCAAAGCTCTGTTACACACTTTGTACATTAGTACAGAATGCAGGCCATCTTTATAGGGTCAAGACTTGAGTAGTACTTGTAATTCAGTTTAGGTTTTTTTTTTTCACATACATGTATTTGGATTATAGTTCAGTTCAACGTTAGATCGAGGGTTGAACTCTAGATTATTTTAGTGAATGAAATTGATCGTGGAGCAAATTTGTCCGAGCGTACTTATATGTACATACATGTAGTACTTGTATAATATTACCAGAAGCTTCCATAAACACATCCAATTCTGAAATGAGACGATGATATCCATAAATCAGAAGTAAAAACGCTTTCAACTATTGTAGAGACATGTAGATTACTTTAACCATAATTTGGCTAGGCTTTTCGACTTTATAGGGGGGGGGGGAGGGGAAGTTGAGATTGATGGAATCTAAACTCTAGCGAAAATACATTTAGAATGACAGTTTGCCATCAACTGAACATGTAAAATAAACCATTCATATTTCAATTAAAGTGAAACTAGTGTTCTGGTCATGACATTGAAATGTGGAAGACACTGTCTAAACGTGCTTTGAAGAGGTTGATAACATTTCACCTAGGCATTATTTTGTGCTGTGATGTTTTGGAATCGCCAAAATGATAAGAAATTAACCCAATTCAGCTTTGAGTCACATGCACTTACACAGAAATGGATGTATGGGGCAACACAAAATGTTTGGGACCCAAACATGTTAGCTGTGTGGTATATTTTGGATCATATCATGACTTTTAGGGCATTTGAAAAGCAATATTTTCTTGTGGAGCTTTTTATCATGATATTCTTCCCAAATATAACGGGAAAGCTCACAATAATTTTCTTCATCTTTCCCACACCGTCCCACTACACTAGATTCCCTTTAAGGTCTGATGAGGTGTGACATCAGCTTGCAATTAATTTTCATGATTTGTGTTGTGTAACTTGTATCATACACTAAAAGTAATTCACCAAAATGGAAAGGGTTAATCTTCCATCTTGATCTGTAATCGATCACACAGGGGGAAAAATTCAAATTGACCCCTAAATTGCAATGCATGTTATGCTGTCATTTATTTGATCATGCATCAGTTTGGAGCCACCCTTGACTGAGATGTTATAAACGCAATAAATTATTTTAACTTTTCAAGCTTTTTTTCCCCCTACATAAAGTATTGAGGTGATTCATATACTGTATAAGCCAATATTTTCGCGTCCAGATATTTTCGCGATTTTGGACTAGTTGGGGAAATTCGCGGGAGCAAAATTTCGCGATTTTGGTGATGACTTCATTACTATAAATAGCCTTGTACTAAGGTGGAAATTTTCGCGATGACCAACTCGCGAAATTCGCGAAAATAAAGTCATCGCGAAAATAACCACTTATACAGTACTTTTGTTCTACTTATTTTTCATCTTGTAGCTTATCTCAAAGAGCTTCAAAAGTTATCAGTGCAGACAAATCAACTTACGCAACTCCCCAGGTCCATTGGGTAAGTTCATTCATAAGTCACATTAAACAGGTGATTATTACCACAAAATCGAAATAGAGCACGAAAAAGAGACATAACTGGCTGACTGAAGCTTTTTTTTCTTGCACTCATTGGAGTCGATGCAAGAATACCACATTACTGTGAAACGAACAATAGATGTAACTAAGATAAACAATGCACAGATCAAACATTTTAATAAAGCATGCTGATTTGCTGACCTAAAATAAATCTTTGGCAACAGCCACAAATCAAAATCGTGTGACTAAAATGACACCAATGTCTTTACAAACTGCTACCATGCTACATGTATACAAGTCAAATGATATTTTGTCGAAAGCTTACCAATGACGATGTGTATGGATGGGTTTCAACAATGCTTATTTTGCTGATAAAACACCCTTTAAAGAAAAAAAAAATGCAATATTGCAGTTTCTTTATTGGATTCTGTGGTATGAGAACTTATCAGGAAATCTTACCTATATGCACCAGCTATCTTATTATATTATAGATATATTGACTGCTTTGAGGGACATGGTCGTTTCTAGATCCTGCTCAAGGGAATCTCCGCATCTGCTATAACCCAAGACCGCAGGTCGCGGGTTATGGCAGATTCGGAGATTCCCGAGAGCAGTCTAGAAACGACCATGTCCCGAAAATAAAAGCAGTCAATATATATTTTATATGCCGAATCTAAAAACAACAAACATGGTCTAATTTTGACCTAGAACTATTAGTCTAAGTGAAGTCTACGATCTAAGTTAGATTCTAAAATAGGCCTAACGTTAGATCTAACGTTAAGTGTTAGACTAGCCTAGAGTCATGAAACAAAGTTAAGTCAGTTCGAGCCTCTGGCTCTGCAGGCCACAATGCATGCTCACCACATGCACAGGCAACACATTTGCATTCTACTTACAAAATGCCGAGGAAGCACCCTCCAGATATACCTCTAAATCGGCTGTTTAGATCAACATCGTCATCGGAATTCAGGCTTAACCCTAAAAAGACTGGGCTATTTTGACACACATAAAGACTGGGGGGGGGGGGGCTCATTCAGCCCCCCCCTAAGATCTCGGCCGTTGTGCGCGATCGCGCCGAAAATTGGCACGCGCGTTACCCACGGCATCCTCTCCAAAACCGAAGAGTCATATTCTCCGAAAAAATTTCTTCACTAATTAATTATGCTAATTTATGCATAAAATCTAAGATTTGCCCTAATTAATTAAATAAAGCTCTAAAAGTGCTAATTTTTGGTTTACAGGCTCTTTGTAGGCTTCTGGTAAAATGGGTTTTAAAAAAAAATCTGTATCAAGATTTTTTTCTTATGTATTCTATTGTTTTTAAAATTTCTTATGTATTTATTTGTTTTTCGACCTTTTGTTTTTTATTGTTTTTTCGATGGAAATCATTGGTGACACTATTTTAATCATAAACAACCTTAAATTAATTGATTTTAATCAGTTAAAGAGAAAATAATGATACATTTATGAATTTTGGCTGAAAACACAATTTGTATTGGATTTGTACACAAAATCACGTATTTGAGCTACTTTGGGTCTGACGCACGGTTACAAAATGTTACGTAATTTCGGAACCGCGTACCCGGGCATCGCAAATTTGGTCTCAAAAGTTGCGCAAGACTTGAAAGAAAATAGTCATGAAGTCTCGCTGAATTTTTTTTTCGCGTTGCGAAGTAATCGCGAAAAATGTCGAGGGGGGGGGGCTGAATGAGCCCCCCCCCAGTCTTTTTAGGGTTAACGCTCAACTAGAAATCTGGGATCCGTTCTAGCGCTAGCGCGACGAAAGAATTTGTCTACGCTGCGCGCACGCGCGTTGACGCATATAATAAGCAGCGGAGTTGTCTAAAATTATCGACCAAATCGCGCCGCAAATTATGGTATCTGAAATAAAGCGCATGCGCAGCAGCCTTGCACGTAAACAAATGGGGATCGCACTATGCCCATGGGCAAAAAGTACTGTAAAAATGTTCTATTGACCGGTAAAACCGGGAAAAATGTCTATGGCGGCTATAGGTCAGATTATGACTGCACTTTCAACCAATCAGAAGACAGGATTATTAAAGATTCTTAAAATGAGGTATATAATTGTTTATATGAACTGGGCTATAAAGGGAAAGAATTTTGTATGGCTCTGAATAGATCATACTCCACCATAGGTAAGCATCAATTATCTTTGTAAGCATTTAAAGATGTAAATTTATCACTATACAGTCCAAAAACTTTGACAAAGGCTGACGGTGGAGTACATGTACATGTAGGTAGTGTGAAATGCCACAATTGGTTTTTTTTTTTACTTGCTCCTTTGTTATTGTCCCCGCCGAACGAGTTCGAGCAGGGGACTATGAAACGGGCTCCGTACGTGTGTGTGTCCGTCCGTCCGTCCGTCCGTCCGTCCGTCCGTGCGTCCGTATGTGACCAAAATCTTCAATTTGCTACTCCTTCGCCATTTTTCATCCGATTTCGATTCCGTTTGCTTTATATGATAGCACTAGGTGATGGCTACCAAACTTCTTCACAGAATTTTGACCTTTGACCTTTGACCCTGATTTTTGACCTATATTGTTAATTGGCTACAAAATGCTACTCCTTCGCCATTTTTCATCCGATTTCGATTCTGTTTGCTTTATATGATAGCACTAGGTGAGGGCTACAAAACTTCCTCACGGAATTTTGACTTTTGACCCCTTTGACCTTTGACCTTCATTTTTGACCTATATTGTTAATTGACTACAAAATGCTACTCCTTCGCCATTTTTCATCCGATTTCGATTCTATTTGCTTTATATGATAGCACTAGGTGAGGGCTACAAAAATTCCTCACGGAATTTTGACTTTTGACCCCTTTGACCTTTGACCTTCATTTTTGACCTATATTGTTAATTGGCTACAAAATGCTACCTCTTCGCATTTTTCATCCGATGTTGCGATTCTTTTGCTTTATATGATAGCACTAAGGTGAGGGGCCTATAAAATTCTCACGAATTTTGACTTTTGACCCTTTGACCTTTGACCTTCATTTTTCGACTATATTGTTAATGTGGCTACAAAATGCTACTCCTTCGCCATTTTTCATCCGTTTTGAATCCTCTTTGCTTTTATTGATAGCACTAGGTGAGGGCTAAAAACTTCCTCACGGAATTTTGACTTTTGACTTTGACCTTGTGACTCTCATTTTTTGACCTATATTGTTAATTGGTACAAAATGCTACTCCTTCGCCATTTTCATCCGATTTTTGATTCTGTTGCTTTTATGGATAGCACTAGGTGAGGGTACAAAACTTCCTCACGGAATTTTGATTTTTGACCCCTTTGACCTTTGACCTTCCTTTTTTGACCTATATTGTTATATGGCTACAAATGCTACTCCTTCGCCATTTTTAATCCGATTTCGAATCCGTTTGCTTTATATGATAGCACTAGTGTGGGCTAAAAATTCTTCACAGGAATTTTGACTTTTGACCCCTTTGCCTTTGACCTTGATTTATATTATATTGTACATTGGCTACAAAATGCTACTCCTTCACCATTTTTTCCGATTTCGATTCCGTTGCTTTATGTGATAGCACTAGGTGATGGCTACAAAATTTCTTCACGAATTTTGACTTTGACCTTTGACCTTTATTTTTTTACCTATATTGTTACTTGGCTACAATAATGCTACTCCTTCGCCATTTTTCATCCGATTTCGATTCCGTTTGCTTTATGTGATAGCACTAGGTGAGGACTACAAAAATCGTTAACGGATTTTCATTTTGACCCCTTTGACCTTGACCTTCAATTTTCTTTATATTGTACTTGGCTACAAAATGCTTCAAATTTTCATCCGATTTCAATTTCGCTTGCTTTATGGTGATAGCACTAGGTAATAGCTACAAAACTTCTCACAGAATTTTACTTTGACCTTTGACTTTGACCTATATTCGTTAATTGGCTACAAAATGTACTTCCTCGCCATATTTTACCCGATCTTCGATTCTGTTGCCTTATGTGATAGCACTGATGTGGATATGAATGGGAAATTTTACATCTCGATCGGCGGGGACATATATTAACGATTCGGCGTAATTTAATGAACTCCACTTGTTTTTCTTTGTTCAAGTGCAGTGTTCGCAGGAACTCCGGATCCACCAATTGCTGTTTAATCTTGATGTTTTACATAACATGGGATTTGCCCTGAACAAGATAAATCCATGTTTTATTGATAATAGAAGATTATTGACAAATAAAATATAAATTATATTTCCACTCCTTAATATCAACATGATGCTTTTTTTATCCTAGCCGGCTGTCAAATTTGGTCTACCTGAAAGCAGGAGAGAACAACTTAGCTTCATTACCTGAAGAAATAGGTAAGTTCTTTTCAATTTGTGCATTCCTTTCTTACCGTTTCAAGTGTTCAGAATTCAGCTTTTGCTTGAATTCCTAGGTTTTCAATGATCGTTCTATCGTATCCAGGCTGTCTTTAAAAATTAACTTGTGAGTGAAGCTTTAATTTAGTATCAATGTATGAAAAGTGTGGTATTCTGTACAGACATTTTAGAGTAATTAGGCCACATGTCTGGCTTGATGGCTTTCAACCATGACTCCCCCCCCCCTTTGTAAAAAAAATAATTTAAAATGTACCTCCCCCTCCCCTCATTAATTCCTGGATCTGCAACTGGTGACTGTTCCAAATTTCTTTCTAAGTCAAAGTGTTCTGCATATTGAATAAAAATTTGTAATTGTTGTTTCAGAATGTTTTGTGTCATTGAAACTGTATAATTCTGATATTTGTTTAGATGTTAACACCTTTACAATATGTTTTCTGATTTTACACATTTGTGAAATTTATGGCAAATATAAACTTGGCAACAGAAAACAAGATCTGAATAATAATTCACGTACCTGAGATTTTTACATCATTATGATTGTGCTTGCAAATTATAAGACCATTGACACCATTATGCAGAAATATGAAGAAGCCTGACATTTAGGTGCAAAAATACTAAAATACAGCTGTACCCTGTAATTGAATAATTACAGTATTACTTAATTTACCTTTGTCTTTTTTAATTTCCATGTCTATTTATTCAGGCTCATTGGAACAACTTCAACAACTCTACATCAATGACAATCACAACCTGAATCATCTCCCATTTGAGCTGGCCCTCTGCGCCTCTCTCCAGATCATGAGTATAGAGAATTGCCCACTCTCTCAGATCCCACAAGAGGTGGTAGTCGGTGGCCCATCTCTGGTTATACAGGTCAGTTTATTTACATTTTTCCAACCTCTTGTTTTTTGAGCTTGCCCTTTGCACCACTCTCAAAGTTATAAGTATAGAGAATTTCCCATTCTGTCAGATCACCCAAGAGGTGATAATTCTGGTTATAGCTAGGTAAGCCTTATACCCTCCCCCCTAATATCAACCTCATCTGAATGTCCCCGTTGAGCTAGCCTTCCACACATTCTTTCGATGTGCCTTCCTCACGTGTTCTAGGCCTAATTAAGAACAGTATGTTTGAGGGTGTGACAATAACACTAAATAAACCGATAACATTTAGCCATAAGTAATGCATTTTTGTGTGTTTTTATCGTTCTGCAGTACCTGCGATACCAAGGCCCATACCGTCACATGGTGTCTCTCTGATTGCGTCTGGATCGCCTGGAAATTATGCAAAACAGTACCATGTAAACACTCCCAAGATAAACACTTACAACTATGGTAATTTATTTGTATATTCCATCAAGAAAGCTGACTGTGTTCACGCTAGTAAACTATAATCAAGCTGCAAAAAGTCAAGTGTTTTTAATCAATGTGAACAGCTTTTATGACAGTAAGAGAATCTGTGGAGATTACTGAAGGAGAACTTATAAAACGTGATGAGCGTACAAAAGGATTTGTGTGAACATATTCCATTTGCAAATAATTTCATCTTCACACAAAAGGAGCTGTGTTCCAGCTGTATTGCAAGGGAAGCTAGCAATACAAAATCGTTGAATGAAGTTTGAAGGTTTCAAAGCTCTATCATCAAATAGGACAAAGGATATAGGCTTTGAGAGACAACTTAATCCATGTTTTACCTTCAATCTATTTATGAGGTGTGAACACTTTTCACCGCAAATTCACCTCGTGTTAATACAACATTGTTGAGCTTTGAAAGGGATACAGCAATTTTTACTTAAATGAATATAATTATCCTTTTAAATGCAAAGGAATGTCAAGACGCTTTTTATTCCAAGCAGCACTAATGGAGTATCAAGAAGTAGAGTTTTATGAGGAGACGACTTCAATTTAATCCTTCGTCAACTGCTTGTACAATTCCTTGATAAAAGTGTGAAGGCGTTGGAGCTCTCTTACTTGCATCAAATATAACAGACAGTATTGGTTTCACAAGACAATTTAATAATGTTAGTAAAAATGGCTTTGTTGCATCATAAGGTACTGTGGATGTCACTTCAGAATCTGGTGCGCCAAGGTTCAAAGTTCATCAATTGGAGCATCTCTAAATCGTGCGAGTCGCTCCAGGAAATACATTGTGTATGGAAGAAAATGGTCCACTCACACACTCACACACAAAAAGGAGTGTGAAGTTATTAACATTTCATTTTTGTTTTCAGTGGTATAATGTGATATTTAATAACCCCATGTAACCATCAAATCTGAAAATTGGTCTGGATGTTACATGTATGCTCACGTTTAACCCATAGCAGTACCAAATTTCACAAAAGGTTAACCTGAAAAATGTTTTTGTCAAAAATGAATGTAATGTATGTTGAGAATTTGACAACATGCAAAACCAAACCATCCAACTTACACATGTGGGAAAAAGTGCATGTAAATTCTTCTTCCAACTGTCGACCATAAGAATTTTCATTAATTTTTTTGTATTGTTTTTTTTATTTTTTTTTTATTGGATAAAAGATAAAAGAAAGGTCATCCAGTAGCATGTTAAACTTTGGTTTAAAAAAAAAACAAAAACAAAAACAAAAAAAAAATAGAGAAATGAAAAACATACCTTTGCTGCTATGGGTTGAATTTAAACAAACAAAAAATAGTAATAAATGCTCATAAATATTACTCTGTAAAATTACTTGGACATATGTATAAACTGTACTACTGAGTATGTGACTGTTTATATAGTTTGATATGCTGTCTCTATTATACATTGTGTGGTTATTTTAGTTTCAATGTCTGTGCAAACCTCCGGTTTATATAACCTTCTTATGACTTTCATACAATATACAGTATACATTTTGTAGCTAGGATGTCGGATAGTATTACATATCTATTCTTGTATTACATACTACATGTACATGTATGACTCAGTACAAACAAAAAGAAGATATTGAACACAATTTAAAACTATGAACTGTAAAAGACCAGTTACAAAATGAATTCAACCATGACACATCACTAGAATGCTAAGTAGGCATAGAATATGAATACATATATCTCATTTTTCATACTAGTATGAATAAAAGATTATCAACCTCAATCCCTCTCCTAAATACTTGTAAAACACTCTTATTTCATGGTGAGGGTGTATGATGTATTTGTTAAGAATACAGTATGTGTAAGTCAATCATTGCAGTTCATTCATTGATAACAGGTTAATGGAATACATTACTCTAAAAAAAAAAACATTTTAATTATCAGTAAACAGGTTCATTTAGACCAATCGTTGTTTATTCAAACCTTTTTAAGGACATACCTACTTGTGTTTGGCAGCTCTTTTATTCCTAATACTGTACAGTCTCACTGCATCCACCCATGCAGCAATTCAGACCCGTTTGGAAAGGGGAAACTAGGTTAGGGAAGCTCCTGATTTTACCGTTTCAGACGGAAATACTCTCTGGGTAGTCGATGAAAATGCGTATAGTTGGTAAATGTGAAGCTTATTAGCTTTTGATGTGTAATTTGACTGTTGATTTGGGCTCCGTCATAAGAAATGGGGGATTCCTATATTAAACCAACAATGTACGCCGCAAATTCCTTTCAAAATTTGGATTCAATTGTAGGCTTGTTTGTATGTGCTAGGTACCCTCATGTAATAAAAATGCTTAGGGTCTTAAGACCATGTGTAAGGTCATTTTTGTTTTGTCCAACCTTAGATTACCAAGGGCCCGTAATTAGTATAGAAGGAATTTTTTCTTTCTCTTGTAAATTATTTACCCTTTATACGTAGTTATGCCAATCTTTTGTAGCAGTTTTCATAATACATGTGGTTCATACATGTACACATAATATGTTTCTCTTCCTTTCTCCATGAACATTGTTTTAATCATAAATGATGCATTAGCGTTTTTATCTTGATCTTTCTCTCTCTTTACATTTTCCTCGCTCCCTCTTTCTCTGTCTCTCCCCCTCTATATTCTTCCTTCTATTCTTCTCTTCTATAGCTCATGCTCTCTCTTTCTCACCGTCTTTGTCTTTGTCATTTTCTCTGTATATCCTTTCTTCTCTTCTATTTCTCCTTCTCTTTCTCTCTTTCTCCCTATCTCTCTTTTTCTCTGTCTTTGTCACTGACTCTCTTTATCTGTATTTTTCCTTCCCTTTTCATGCTTCCTCTTGAAGCTGTCACACTTGTGTTAGATCAGTTGACATACTTCTGAATGAAATATTTGTGTATTATTTTAGCTTATACTTGGGTGAATTTTTAAGAATGAAAAAACACAAGAATTGCCAATTAGAATACCAACAGGGATCATTGGGGTGTATAGCTTCATAATTCTTAGTTTTATTAAAGGCTGAAATCAATTATATTGTTGGTATCATTTTTACTGTGTATGTGATCTTGTAGTATTTGAGAGTATTCAGCAAATTGGTAAGTGAGACAGAATTTGACTTTTAAAAAAGGAATCCAAATAAAGAATTCAATTGCTTTGAATAATAGCAAATCTTTTAAAAAAGAGGATTATTGGTTTGACCAAAGTAATAATATATCTGGGAAACACTTACATGTAAGCACTGTTCTATACCATCTGTTTAATATAAGTCTTACGATAGTGCAAGTTTCATTTTTGTTGTGTTTTGTTAGTTGATGTTAATACTGATTTTTAGCATTTTTAATTTTATTTCTCTCAGTATTACTCTTGGCATCTTAAGAATAATTTTAATCCTTGCTCTTCCAAACTTTTGTTTCTTTATTTTGCTTAAATGTAGATCATAATTTGTTGGTGGCGACTTGTGAACTGACTGTGAATTGCTATTTGATCTCATCCAATAATATTATTCACAATTGAGGTCATCGCCGACTACACGACATTCGGTCAAATGACCGACCGACTTTGGATGGGGACTAAAACAGCGTGTGTAATGTCTTCACGCTTTGTTATATCAAATCCAAAGTCTGTCATTAGCGTGACGAAAGTGTTTGGTCATTATTCCTTTTCCCAGTTTGTGTACTATTCACATGGTAAAAATAGTTTTTCTACTATTCACATGGTAACAATTGTCTATTTATCAATGGTGTTATATGGTTTGGTCAAATGATCAAGAGATAAGTGGCCATTTGGTATGATATACATTTAGTCTTATTTCAGACTGTTCTCAAAGCAAAGGTTCAGAACTCCGGCTAAGACCCTAATTTTAGTTCAGATTCCAGTTGAGGTATAAACCTCAGTTTTCAGCCGTGGAGGTCATATTTAGTAGGCCCTAGATAGAGTTAACAAATGTACGGACCTTAAGCAAGGATAGTTAAATCTATAGATCACAGCTACTGAAATATGTCTATTTCCTGAAGGGCTTTAGTCCTGAAGGAAATGGGGATATTCAAGTAGCTAAGATCTTGTAGATTTAGCCATTATTGCGAATGAAGAGACGTATATTTGTTTTATATCCACCATCAAAAATAAAGCACAATAAATAAGTAAATAAATAAAGTTTAGCAGTAAGATTTAAGAGAGATCAAACTTAATTATGTACCAACGTTCAGTCAATTCTTCATTTTACTTCATGCAGAGCGTGCATCAAATTTACAAGTCCTAATAGCAGTGCGCGTAAAAAATGTGAATTATTTTAAATCATGTGAAATGCTCCTTACCAATCAGCGATCAACAAACTTTCAATAATGGATATCCATGAAATAATGCGAAAGATTATTAATGACAAGTGTGACATATTATCTTTGTGTTCCAAACGATTTCTCAAAACTGAAATTTAAACCTGGTCTGAACCTGATCTTACCTGAAATAGGAATATGGACTGTACACTTTGATCCTCACTCATTTTTGTCAAAGGATAAATAGACCAAATTGAGGGATTACTGAATAGATGTCACTTGATTTTTTTTTATGGATAATAGAGAAATTGAAGATGCTAGTAATAGAAGTTCCTATGTTACATCAAATCAGTTTTGAGAAACAGAGGGTAAAAATGTAACATACGAACATCTAGTACTAGCATCTTCACTTATTTTACATATTCCGAAAGAGTAACTCTTCCCTCATCTTTTGATACCATTTTTGTGTGGTATGTCTTTATGCTTGGATGAACACGACACATTGTTACATAAATGTAACAGAGGGCCAAAATGTAACATACGAATTTCTAGTACTAGCATCTTCAATTGCTTTGAGCCATACTGTATTGAAAATGTTAGGTATTGAAAATATTAGGTATTACTTAAACTGTAGATCAAATGGCAATGCGTTCGTTCGGTTGATCTTGTATCATGCAACTTGTTAATTGCTTCAGACTAGATCTATTCCCAGATTTGTTCTTGTTTGCTTTTTCCTCTCCGAATATTTTGATATTTTTTATTGGTGTACTTATTTTCCATTAGGTGTACGTGTATCCTTTACTTAGTTTTATCATTAACTTGAAGTACATGTATACGCTACAATTTGGGATCAGATTCTAAAAAAATTCCGGTTTACCATAACTTTATGGTTGCTAAATTTACAGAGGAAATGCAGTCTTTATGTACAAGTGGTAGCTATACAGTGTTTATCAGTAAACGGTATACCGGTACCCGGTTGTTGTGTGTCCGGACGGGTGGACAAGGCGGGAATTTAAGGAACTTTGTGATCAATATTTTCATTAATCGATTGAAAGTAATATCAGACAATATAACAAAGCACAAATATTCACAAATATTTTTGCTATTTACTGCACAAATTTTGAGAAAATCCAGCGCAAAAGATGATGTTTTTATCTGCTTAAATGTCCGGACAACGGACCCCCATCCTATGTGACAAAAAAACACTCACTCGGTCTTTTGTGTTTAAAAGAACTTTTCAAAACAGCTCTGTGTTCGTGTCTTCTACAGATGAATTTAAAAAAATACATAAGCTCGGAATATAAGCCCTCAACTTTTTGTCTACAATTTTTACTTTTTATTGATACACTCTGTTTGGCAAGTTCTGACTGTATTATTACATAAAAAAAATGTCTTGCATGTAACGTAACCCATTTTCCTCAATTGTTTTATGTTGAACTTTAATATGCAGCATGGTTGAAGATAAATTTGGTAACACAATGAGAATGAAAATTATTCATATAATAAAGTCATTCAGTCGTTATATTTCATTGTATTATATGTTTTCAAGGAGAAATATTCAAGTAGGATTTCTTGGCTGACATGGAAGGGGGGGGGGGCATGAACCCATTTACAATATTAACCTTCACAAAGCTTGCCTTTTAAGGCCCCAAAACAAAAAAGGTTTTCACCCTTTACCGGGTGGGGTTGCAACATTGTCCCCTCATGAATGTTTTTTAGGCAATTTTTATAAATTCATTTTAGTGTGAGTGACCAAGCGTCGGTTTGGTCCATTGCTATTTCTATGCATTCTTCCTGCTAGCATAAAAGCGCATTTATTATTTATTTTAGCATAATGAGTTCACTCACTTTTTACTTTAAAACAAAATCTAGGGCAGTTATTCATCGAGCAAATGTGTCAATCAAACGCAAAAATCCAAGTTTTTTTTTTTCTAAGGGGAGTTTAGTCTTGTCCTTGCGTCAATTAACCATCCAATGTTTTTTTTTTTACTGTTGTTTTTCAAGGTCTGTCAGAGGGGGGGGGGCGGTTGCGCCAAAGGTCCCCAAAATCCAATTTCATCTACTCTTTAGAATTTTTTTAATCAGCGCCTGGTTAAGGGATTGGCAGTGTATTGGTCCGTTTTGAGTTGAATTTGTGACTGGGGAATGACTGATGCCAAAGCTTATTATGACAGGAGTAATGATACACCATTTTCTTTGATGTATTTTGTCGTTTATATTCATTATTCGTATGATGTATTGTGTGTCGCTTGTGACTTCCAGATATATTACCTGTAGGGGGAAAGGCGGGGAGAGATTTGGGGTACGGTAAATTAGGTAACTCGCATTTATCTTGTATATTGTATGTGTCTTTATTTCTTAGATTGTGAGATAATAATGTTTAACCACATGTACGTGGAATTATGTTGACCTGTCAAACGTACGTGATACGAAAACAAATGCAATTTTAGGAATTCCAACTGTCATAATGTGTCCAGTGTCTTCATGTGTTCGTCTGCAAGAATAGCCAAGGGAGGATATTGCAAGAGAGGAGGAAAGTGAAAACAAGAGATACACTTCAAAAACAAACAAACAAACAAACAAACAAATATTCTAGTAAACTTGCGTGACATGAAAACAAAATAATGAGATTAGTATCCGAACTTTTTTATCTGGTATGTTTTCGTGATACGTCTTTCTTGTCCGAGATTCATAATTATTGTAACATACTGGTGACGTTAAGAAATTTGACCATCAAGGGAAAAGAAAGAGGAATACATGGAATAAGAACGAATAGGAAGAGAAATAGAGATTCTTAAAGACGGAGCTAATAAAGAGGAACATTTGGGGAATCCATAACCTTTTTTCTTTTTTTCATTTTCAATACAGTTTATTTGTCCAAAGTACATTCCACGCGTACATTCAACATCGTCATTTGTATTATCATCCATTCTGCAGAAACATTTGCATTTACCAAAAATCAATCTTCAGATTAGTAAAAACTCAAGTTTTATTTCAAAAAGAGAGGTTACACTTCGTAATTCCGAAGGTTCGTTATTCCGAAGGTCCATTATTCCGAAGGTTCGTCATTCCGAAACACGTAAAATGCCTATACCTCGATGTTCGTTTATCCGAAAATAAAAAAGGGTTCGTTAATCCGAACATTTGTGGCGTTATTCCGAAGGTTTGTTATTCCGAAGGTTCGTCATTCCGGAAACGAAATAGGGTTCGTTATTCCGAAGGTTCGTAATTCCGAAAACGAAAAAGGGTTCGTCATTCCGAAGGTTCGTCATTCCGAAAACGAAATAGGGTTCGTCATTCCGAAGGTTCGTCATTCCGAAAACGAAATAGGGTTCGTCATTCCGAAGGGTCGTCATTCCGAAAACGAAATAGGTTCGTCATTCCGAAGGTTCGTTAATCCGAAAATAAGATAAGTTTTGTAATTAGTCCAAAACTGAAATAATCTGTGGCGAAGCCGGGAAAACTGGAGGGCAGGCGTGTTGGAGGGGGAAGGGTATCACCTTTACTGTTCAATTGTTATGAGGGTGGAAAGGGGTTGATCTATCGTTACCAGGGGCGTTTAAGAATTCTTTCAGAGGGGTTATCATAGGCTTATGGGACTAGTTCATGCAAGAATCGTTGCCTGACCTGTAAATTTCGCTACGGGAGTATTGATGCATTTTGAAATTGTTTTGTACAAGTTTCAAATTTCTACTAAAAGACTCATTCTTGATTAAATGTCGCTCTGCGGGGGAGGAAGTGGGGATGGGGGCTTGTTTGGACCAGAATATGAGGAATTAACACCTCAAAAAGGGGCGACGATTCCTCTTTTTTGGCCGGGGGAGCGGGGCGAAACTGCCGTCCTCAGCCAGCATAGCCATCTTTTTGGAATATATTATTAAAAGACATATTAAACATGTTAAAAGAATGTAATAAACGTCATGCTTTGAATTCAACTGAAATAGTCAAGAAATCAAAAAGAAATTGACGGTTGTATCATGTTTATTCGTCCTACTCGACGATGCTTTCACGCAAAGCGATCATTCAGGTAGGGTAGGGGCGGATCGGGTATGGACGTTACAAAATTCACATTTTGGGCCAGATAATTCTAATGAAAGTACTCACACACTCCATTTTGGGTCTGTAGTTTAGCCTATTATGTTGGCTAAAACCTAAGAGCACAAAAACTTGAAAACATGTTAACACTAATTAATCTATCAGCTTAATTAATGAAGCCATTTTTTTGTTAACAACCTACCCCGTATTACGGGGTAGGTTGTTACACCATACGGGGTAAATTGTTACTATGTAAACATACGGGGTAATTTGTTAAATGTGTAAATCTCTAATACCATACTTTTGTTTCAACTTTCCAGTTTCTTGTATTCGTTAACAGTAGATCAATAGAGCTCTAGCATAGACTAAGTAATAATAGAAATATGAAATATTAACCCCCTGAAAATTGAAACAAAATTACTTTACATGTGTAATGTAATTGGGTAGGTTGTTACATCGACATGAGGTAGGTTGTTGTAACAACCTACCCCATGGGTGATTTTTACACATGAAATCAACTATAGCAATGCCAATAGGCAGAATTACAGGCATGGCTCAGAGGGGTATCATTAGTGACATACATGTACCTATATTCACAATACCAACTATCATAGTATGCCTTCAGTTTGTAAGAACTATTACAAATTTTAATTTTTGTCAAAAATTCACTTGGAACTGTAAAAAATGGTTTTGTTTGTTTTACTTTTTGATAAAACAAACGGAGATAAACCTCACGACCGGCAATTCATCACAGCTATGTGTATGGCTGTAATAAGATGCCAGTAGCACGAACTCTCTTGTTCCAACTTAGCACACTGAAACTGTAACAACTGACCCGTGTAAACTTCCATACCTGGTCTCCCCTACATGCAGGTAATATCGGACCCCCTAAGCTCATTTGCCTAATTTGCATAAAATTACGAAATGACCACACAGGTCTAATCTTTGTTATAATGAATCAATAACTACTGCTCTAACTTTTATTGTGAAGAAAACAATTATCACCACCCCCCTGTCCGCAATATTCAATGTTGACGTCATTACCAAAGTGCCCATATTACCTGCATGTGCAGTGTAATTATGGAACATGTATTATGTACGTTTTTAAAAACTACAATTACTCTACCATGTCTGGAATGTTTAAATGTTGAAAATCATTAACTTTAAAATATAATTTGAAATTATAAGACCCTTCAGTAAAACCTTTGACTATATATTTCATTGTTATGTCATTTTGTATATTTATTTTCTTTTTTTAATATTATTTAATATTATTTTCATTATACAAGTCAATATAGGCCTACAATAAGTTATTTTATATTAATTATATACTGTGAATATACCCTAAAAAATCGTAGCAAAGAGGATTGATGCCTCATCCCGATACTAAGTACCAGAATCATTTCCGCCATTTTTGGATGTCCCATATTACCTGCACTTATGTTGCTGTGTCAAGGCAAGCATTTAATGCAACATTGCACCCCTTCACTAAAACAAATTGTCTGTACCACCTAGTATGATCAAAATGAAACTATAAGCTTACTAAATATACAAAACAATTGAGGTTACCCCCTCAAACACTCTTTCACCATCACATTCTGTAAATTATATCAAATTTTACATCAGGGTAAAAAAATGCCGTAAGTTTTACTTACCTTTTTGGTGTTCAGCAATTTTCTCAGAGAAATTTCGGCATTAGATGCTCTCACGACGATATATTTACGTATACAGTTCATATGAACAACATTATGGTGCTCACACCGGTCATCGGTCACCAGTCGACGGTCACGACATGATTTGCTTCAGGTGTCCCATATTACCTGCTGTCCCATATTACCTGCATGTACCCTAACTAGCTGTTTCCAACTATTGAAACATTGGCTAAGTGATCATCAGACAACTAATGAAACATTGCCAATGTTTCATTATTTGCCTGATGATCGCTTTGCGCGAAACTCGTGAGTAGCGACGAATAAACATGATACAACCGTCAATTTCTTTGTACAGTACATACACTTATATAATGTGTGAGGCATAAGTCCCCTCTAGCCCCCGATGACCCCTAAAATAATGACACCCCTCCTCACAAAAAAAAAAAGAAAAAGAAAAAAAAAAAAAAGAGGTTATTCACGGGTGATCAACACACAGTCCCCAAAATTCTTAATCCATTCGCTCAGAGAGGAATGCTCAGATATAAAAATAAAAATCAAGATGCTTGATCCATGTCATTTTTTGATGCAATACATGCTTTGCTCCCACAAAATACACGTGTATCATCCTCCGCTGAGACTATTATTGCATAATATCCTATTCCTTTTTAATTACAGCACCGTGTTTATTACTGAAATAGGTTTATTTCATTTTCGGAATGACAAACCTTCGGAATAACGAACCCTTTTTCGTTTTCGGAATGACGAACCTTCGGAGTAACGAACCTTATTTCGTTTTCGGAATGACGAACCTTCGGAATGACGAACCCTATTTCGTTTTCGGAATGAAGAACCTTCGGAATGACGAACCCTATTTCGTTTCCGGAATGACGAACCTTCGGAATGACGAATCCTATTTCGTTTTCGGAATGACGAACCTTCGGAATAACGAACCTTCTGAATGACGAACCTTCGGAATAACGAATCTTCGGAATAAAGAACCTTCGGAGTTACGAACCTTCGGAATAACGGGTGCTTACCAAAAGAGATATTCACCGGTTTCAGTAAATATATAACCCAACCGAAAATCGATTTACATAAAACGTTCAAAGCTACCAAAGATTTTACTTAAATTTTTGAGGCACCTTGAATCATAACATTCACATTACACTGTAACATTCAGTTGTTTGCAACAATGACTAGTGATTTGTCTTGTTTATTATGCAAAAAAAAAAAAAAAAAAAAAAAAAAAAAAAAAAAAAAAAAAAAAAGTATATACGAAAAAATAAACATCACATTATTCTCCACCATGGTGATTATAAACATTAAAAAAGTTACCATGTTAACCCTTCAGTTGATTTTGAGATTTTACCAATGGGCCATGGATGTTCACTTACAAACGATTTATTTTCACTCAATCCGTATCATTTAGATTTACTTTAAGCATGTTAAGTGTGCACTGACATTCAATTTGATTCAAAACTATAAGTTCTTAAACTAACTTTCTCTCCCATATTGAGTTGAGAAAATGCATCATTTCAATTACTAGTAAATCAATGAGTCGATCATGGTGGTGGATCCACAGCTAAAACAAAATCTAGTCGTCAAGTAACCATACTTTGAATTCCTTGAATGTAGATACTTTGCCATCAGATCTTCCTAAATGATTTCCATGAGCAATGTAAACTTGATCTGCATATTGATCATGCCATGTCCAGTTGAAGAATTGTTTCCCGATCGGGAATTTGTAATAATCGAAATATTTGATCCCCAACTTTCGCTTGTTTTCAGCTAAAATAAACGACAATGCTACTTGGTCCGTTTCCACTTTCCCGAGGTAGTAAGCCAATCGTTCGATCCAGTCGTAAACCATCTTAATCACAACGGCAGACGATTTCATGTAGAAGAAACATGGGCAGGGGAAATTTGCCTGCTTTCCCTGCGCGAGCCATATGTCGTGCTTATCATATTCGTCGAGTATGAGCTTCACGGGGTCCTTGAACCAAACTGCGTCAATGTCAACCAGTAGTACGTCATATCCAGACTGGAGGATTGAGAGGATGTACACCGTCCGTCTTCGGATCAGCTGTTGGTATGTGGAGATGTTTTTTGCGAGTTTTCCGGGTAGTGAGAACTGGCTGGAAAGAACGGTATGGAATCGTTGGGTGTTCTCTTCAAAGAAGTACCTTCGGGAAAACAAAAGAAAAGAAGAAAAAGAAGAAGAAGAAGAAAAAAAAAAGAGGATATTGTAAAGACATCAATTTAAATTAAGAAATAAAATCTACAATTTCAATACAATCTTGATTGTTAAACAAATTATTGCAATAATCATATGGGCTATTCCACGGTTACTCACGTTACATTTGGAGACACCTTGACTCATACTTGGAGCTGTAACTCCATTATTATTGATAGG
>CALNVZ010003433.1:31045895-31071399 GCA_940671915.1 Paracentrotus lividus
AATTTGCATAATGTTTGTTGGTAAGCATGTGTTTACTTCTGGAGGCTGCAGCCACCGACCCTAACCCAGGTTTTGCGCCTTCTGCATTTTCTGCAATATCTGTTTTCGATATGGAAATATTCAGAATATCTTTCACGTATTTTGGCCAATGAGAACATACCATAAATTTCAGTATACTGTGATACTTTTCTGGCTGACGAACAGTGAGGGCGCCTCGTATGTCAGTTATACAGAACCGAATCGATTAAAATATCGAAAATATGATACGTGTTGCTTCTCCTCGAAATCGTTCTCGACAACAAAAAGACTTTCTCACATCAACATTTACTTACTAACTCATTCGAATGTTGTAGACTTCTCCAAACAATGTTGTTTTTTACGATCTGAAACCTTGCCAGGGAATTATTGCCAAACACTCGGCATTCAGGCTACACACTGACTGGCACTGATTTGATGGCACATTAATTAGGCCTATACTGTTCTTGGTCTGGTTGTGGGGATGTGTTTTGTTTGTTCGTTTGATTGACTGATTGTTTGTTTGTTGTTATTGTTGATTTTTTCTTTTCTTTTTTTTTTTTCTTCTTTTTTTTTAGGGGGGGGGGGGGGGGTAGGGTAATAACGAAAAATTTCAAAACAAAGACAAATTGTAAATGGATTTTTCCCCTTTTTAATAGACCAGTTTACTAACATAATCAAATTAATGGCAAAACATTTTTATACAAAGGTTGTTCTTGACAACCTGATAGCTTGCCAGAGGCTTGCCGCGACATAGCAACAACAGATGTATGCAAACTGTATTCAATGTATTGTAGTATTCATTCTTTTATTAAAGGTTAATATGTTAATAAACTGGTCTATTGGAAATAGCCTTTCCCCCTTCCTCTCCTCCTCCTCATTCTTATCCTCCTCGCCTTCCTCTTCTCCTCTCTTCTACCACCCCCTTCGAGAGCATCAGCCTAACCTAATTACCTGGAAAAGACCAGGAAGAACATTCTCCGATAGTGCCTCCTTCAGCTCCGCCATCTTGCTAGGCACAGGTATGAGAGGCTCCCTGTGCGTGAACGATATATTAAATCCAAGTTGTTTAAATTTATTTATGGAGTCTTCGTTGATTGACGGTCTCTTGAACTTCGTTTTCCATACTGGCTCTGCTGCTCCTTGTCGGTGAGGGCGATGTTTGTGTCCAACACCACTGCGAATTTTGTTTCCTGCAGAGAGAGGGAGAGAACTAAATTTATGTTGATTGCATTATTTATGAGTAATTTTTTCTTCTTCGATTCAGGTGAATATTGCCAGTAAGAATAGTTTTGGTGTGAAAAAAAAAAGAAAGAAAGAAAAAAAAAAAAAAAAAAACACCTGCCTTGGATTTTAACCCTCGGAAAAATTTCCCTAAAATAATTTTGGTGTTTCAGCGTCTGACCCGCAGACTAAACTCCATCCCCAAAATCTTGATCCCATTTTACTTTTCATGTTCAAGTCGTTTGAACAGTGTTGTAAACATAATCATGCACATCTCGTCTCTGGGGTAATATAAGGCAGATCTATCTGTGATATAGCCTATCATTATGTTAAGCCCAGTCATAATGCCTAGGGTCATTCCATGCCAATTCACCCAATGGTTACACCCTACCATCTCAGAATTTGCTCAATTTGGTACACATAAAGTTTAACATTACCTTCCCTGAAACAAAAAAAAATTAGCGTAAACGGTCCGTCGGTTCCGAGCTATGGCCCGCCCTTTTTTATTCGTTTTGGCAAAAATGGGTGTGACCTTCCATTTCAACGGCACAATGCGCCTGAACTGGTTGACCAATTTTTGTGAACTGGTACCATTCAAAAGGAAATTCAAAGAGGAATTCAAAAATGATATCAAAAATATTATTGGAGCAATTTAAAGTGCTATGACCTTTGACCTTTCCTTTAACCTTGATTTTGACCCCCAGACGAATAATATTTTACTTGATTTTTATGTATGTTAACTGTCCGTATAATATTAACATAACATGTAAATAACTAGGATGATATTTTATTTCTTCACCTTTAAAACTATTTTTAATGTAATTTACAAAGTTACTGTTACCCCCACATACTGATATTTGTGTGGTAATGTGTGTACAAGTCTCCATTATAGGCTTACTTGAATACTTCCAAACTGAAGTTAAATTACATTCAATTAAAACAGGAAACTAAACATTTCAGGTAATAAAGGAAACATTTAACACAATGATAATGTATACATGTACGTAGACTCCATTTGCTTATGAATAGAGACATTTGTTTAGCCCTTTTGATTGGGGTGCAATAGGTATACATACAAATCATCAGAAATCTGTGGTTTTGACTGAAAACAAATGCTTCCTACATGTAGTCAGCTCTACTGTCCCAAAATGGATACATTCTTGAGATCTTTGAAGCATCAGCAACAGATATGGAATACATTATGGCATTTGATTGTAATGTTACTTCAGTTTGAAAGTATTCATGTATAATGGAGTCTTGTACACACATTACCACACAAATATCAATATGTGGGGGTAACAGTAACTTTGTAAATTACAGTAAAAGAGTTTTTAAGGGGAAGAAATAAAATATCATCCTAGATATTTACATGTTATGTTAATATTATACTGACAATTAAGATACATAAAAATGAAAGTAAAATATTATTCGTTTGGGGGTCAAAATCAAGTTTAAAGGAAAGGTCAAAGGTCATAGCACTTTAAATTTCTCCAATAATATTTTTGATACCATTTTTAAATTCCTCTTTGAATTTCCTTTTGAATGGTACCAGTTTCACAAAAATTGGTCAACCAGTTCAGGCGCATTGTGCCGTTGAAATGGAAGGTCACACCCATTTTTGCCAAAACGAATCAAAAAGGCTGACCATAGCTCGGAAACCGACGGACGTTTACGCTAATTTTTTTTGTTTCATGGGAAGGTAATGTTAAACTTTATGTGTACCAAATTTGAGCAAATTCTGAGACGGAAGGGTGCAAAATTGCACTTTCATTGGGTGAATTGGCATGGAATGACCCCTATACGTCCGGTTATTGTCTCCAAAAAGTCTTCTTTTTTTTCTTCCACGAATCCCTTCCCTCACAAGCCTATCTAAATCTATCCGTGCGGCGGACGTAACTCAAAGCATGGAGCGTTTGTGTGAGTATAAAGTTATGATGCGGTGGTCACAACTAGCCATCCGTCGGTCGTGCACCTCTCTGCATCTTATCCCATCATTGTACTTTCTTTCTCACCAAATGGAACAAAGATCTAATCGGATTACTTTAAATCGCTTTTCAACGTGCGACAGGTAGATTTCTTTCTTCTTTGTCTCTAATAGAAGGATTTTTATGTGGAATGATGGATGCTTAATCATTTATTTTACTGTCTGTCGCTCTATATATATCAGCAGCTGTTAATCTGTGGCACACAAGAAAAGACATTTGATGTGCAACGAAACGATACAGAACGAATATTTTCAAAAAAAAAAAAAAATCTGCAAATTCAGATAATGAATCAAAATGTAACAATATAAAAGCTTAGATCACTAATAACATGAAAACGATAAACACACACACACACACACACACACACACACACCCACACACACACATACACACAAAAAAAAATTATACATTTTTGGAGCTCCATGAAATTCAGTTTGCTCCAGTTTATTTATTTTTTTTGTCCCAGTTTTCACTTTGAGGATCCTGACATTTACACCTGAGAAACGTTTCTTGGAGGTAGGATCGGAAGGGCCTCTTCCAAAGGCTAAAAAAGATTTCCTTATTTGCCATAAGCATTGCAGAAAAGCTGAAATTCGTGCACCTTTTTTTAAATTGAGGTAGTCTACTTAATGTTATGGCCAGAACATTGTCATCCCTTTTTGAGTTTTCTAAAAAAAAATAATACTATCCCTTTTCATTCCTGAGAATTGCGACCCATTTGTCAGTTAAATCATTAGGAAAATAGGAAGATTCGGCGTTCTGAATTGTATTTACTTTGTCACCTGTGACAGAGCGACGAAAATCGGATTACTCTATACCGTCTTTTTCAACGCAACTGGTCACTTTCTTTTTCTTTTTTTTTAGTTCATGATCCAGACATAATCTTAATCCTAATAATCCTATCACATTAACATAGTTCTTACTACGTTCTTAACCCTATTGAGACCAAGAGGGGGGGGGGGGGGGGGGGGGGCTACTAAATTTGTATATGCCGTTTCTTTACGCTTTGACAATAAATATTCCACCAAATTTGGTGACTTTTCCGCAAATTTGATCACGAACATTTTGATACATATTTTGTGGGGGTATGTAATTTTGTGTTGCAATGGCAACCACAAATCGACAACAATACTTTGCACTTCATTTTATAGGCCCTGGATGCGTTTGTTTGTTTGTTTTTTTTTTTTTTGCTCCAGTAACATAGTTTTGCCTCGGATTTAATTCGGTAGTCCGTGAATTTGTTTGTCTTCGCTTTTACTTTTCGAGACCCTAGCCAATCCTTCTGTCTTGTACTACTGATGTCATTAGTCTTATAATTTTTGTTGTTATTATTGTATGATTGGAATATGGAATTTAACAAAGCTGAAACTGAAACTGAATCTTAGACTTTCCCCAACCCTTCCCGATGAGTTTTATTTGACTAAAGTTTGTCAACCTCCAAATTGCCCATTTTTTCATTTCCTTCTCATTTCGGGGCTCCTTTTCGTTTATCCCGCCGACCAATTAATGTCCCCTCAGTGCTACCCCATAAAATAGGTCTGAAGTGCACTGTTGTTATTAGTAAAATTCAGGTTTATGGTTACATCCTTAGGTTTGATTTATAGGGAAGGATTAATGTTTAGTTTGATTTGAGCTCAAAATTGATTTTTGATTGAATTTTTTTTTTTTTTTTTTGTATTCACACAATCGAAATTTCTATCTTCCCAAAATGTATTGTAGACACTCAGCTAAACAAGAATTAGAGAGAAAATGAACTATTGATACAATTTACAACCTTGTAAAAAAGGCTAAAAAAAATATTTTGGGGATGATAATAACTAAGGGTTTAACGTTGTTTCTTATTATTATTATTATTATTTTTTTTTTTTTTGTTCACCAATAATTACACTTTTTACTTCGACCCCTCCCGTAGACAAAAGATCAAAACCTGTAACCGTTAAGGGCCTGTCCCACAGGAGGCGATCGTTGTGGCGACAACCTATGCATGTTAAAACATGCCAGAATCGTGTCAGAATCGTAGGTGACCATTTTAATACGTATCTACGACTCTGTCTACGATAGGCTACGACATTGACTTGCTTCCACGCAAACAATAGACTAACAATAGCTAATACAATAGCCTCAACCTTCGCGCATCTCGCAGCTCGACTTCTCTTGCCGCAGTTTAAAATCAACCAAAATATGAACTTGCGCACTGTGGCGATCCTTGCGACTGACATGCAGGCGATCGAGTGTTTTCTACCTGATGGCGGCCTGTCGCCTTTAGGTTCGTGATAGTCCTCTCAGTCGCGCATTATAATTTGGGTCGTGAGTGATTTTTGAAAATTTCAAAAATCAGCGGCGACTGTACAGTATCTGAATGGGAGGCCGATCCTGAATTTTGGTGAATGTAGGTGGCGACAAAGGTCGTAGCGGCTTAAATTTCACTGGTCGTTCGGTTAAGCGATGCGTGCAACGTACGCTGGAGCCAATCTCGTGACAATCTACGATAGCAAATTCTCGCGACAAGAGAAGACAGGCTACGGTCATTGACGTCAACCAAACTGACACCGGCTATTGTTTAACTTGTTGAGAAACCATCGGCGAACATAATTTTGCTACGTATTTGTTGGCGACAAACGCGATAATTCACGATCTTACAGGCGATTGGACCTGCGCATGGTGGCGATGGGTACTAAAAAGTTCGTAGGTTGTCGCCACAACGACCGGCTTCTGTGGTACAGGCCCTTTAAGGGGCTGTCCCACTGGAGGCGATCGTTGCTGCGACAACTGGCGATTTTGCTGTTTTGAGTGTGGCAGCAAGTTGTTGTTGTAGCCTAGTTTAGATAGAGTCGTATGTAGGTTTATAATCGCCTTTTTAAATATTAACTCCTTATAATTATGAAATTATCAGGTTGTCGCCACAACGATCGCCGTATGTGGGACAGGCCCTTAAGCAGAAAGAACCAAAACAACCATAGCATCCTTTGGGTAAAAAGAGGCACACATTGTTCTACTGCATGTTTCATCAGTGGATTCCTATACAACAATATTTTTGTATAGGAATCCACATAGTGAAAATGCAGGGGAAAACAGAATCCAAAGTAAACCCAGATGCTATTAAGCACAACAATTTCAGACAAAGATGTTCAGTGTTTCAAACGAAAGGAAACAATTTATAAGAAGAAGAAGCAGACGCAGCCCAGCAAAGCATATATTTTCTTGTTAAATAAGTAACTCAAACCTGGAACCTCTTTGACCACCCTCCTCCCCCCCCCCAAAAAAAAAAGGGGGGGAGAGAGAAAAAGAACACAAAGTAAACCAAGAGCGATTTTACAAAAACGACAAGCCACGATGTAGAGCTACATTCTTTTGTCTTCAGATAAAAATATTTAAATGCTGGTAAGCAAAATAATGGTTTTCTTATAGGCTTACTTATTATCATGGTAAATATTTTGTATATGTATATTGTATTGCCAACTTGTTTCACATCTCTTTTTCTTTTTAAATCAGTTTTGTTGTTTGGTTAATTGTTGATATGATACACGAGAAATACTTGAAAATACTGGTCTGTTTATATTCGTTATTCAAAGTTGGAACAAATTGTCATTTTCACGCACGATACGAATATTTCCCCAAAAATATACCCCAGTATTAATGAAGGGGCAAGTACGTTTTAAGAAATGACCCAAGTGTGACAATGACATTTTCAACTACCCAGTAAGCATGCTTTATGGGCACGGGCATTTGTGATAATCGATCATAGCCTGGGTTATTATTGATTAAAACTCCGTCTCTCTTTCTACATGTATAGCATTGTGTATAACTATTTTGAGTACGTATGTTATGTATATTTTTCAAGAATAAAGCTAACAGTAGGTTAATAGAGAACAGCAACTAAGTGCTCCTGATAGCTAGAATGGTGTACATGGGCGTAAAAATAAATTTCCTGACATTGACGCTTTGAAGCCAGAATGATATGAAGTGTATACCGAGTGAGTCAGAAAAACTAGACACCTAGAACAATGTCAATAAAAAGAAAAACAAATTATAAACTCCAAATTATTATACATATTATGAAAGACCAATTCTTTCCGCATCTTTTGGTACCAATTTTGTGTGTAATATCTTTACGCTTGGATGAAAAACGTGCTTGCGAACATGTAAATTTCGAATTTTGCAAAAGTGGGCGTAAAATCAAAACAACACAAGCTATCGAAAAAGAAACTCCATCCTGATTGAAATACCATAACTTTTTAACGAAAATGTCTTACACTAAATAACGTAACAAGGGTGTTGATATAGTTAACGACTAGATTCTGTGTAAAAGGCAGATTGATTCATCAAGTAATCCATGAATGAGTACACATCAAAGTGTTAATTTTCACTGAGAGACCTAAAAGGCCGCTTAATACTTTTGAAAAGTGATTACTCATGCTTGACATTGAAGATCTATCTTATTTTCACACAAAATGTAGTCGATATGTGTAACAATACCCCTGCCACGTTATTTAGTGCAAGACATTTTCGTTTAAAAGTTTAAGCTATTTCAATCAGGATGGAGTTGCTTTTTCGATAGCTTTTGTTGTTTTGATTTTACTCCTACTTTTGCACAATTCGAAATTTACATGTTCGCAAACAGTTCATCCAAGCGTAAAGATATAACACACAAAATTGGTACCAAAAGTTGCGGAAAGAGTTGCTCTTTCAGGATATGTATAATAATTTGGAGTTTATTACTTTTTTTTTCTTTTTATTGACATTTTTCTAGGTGTCTATTTTTTCTAACTCACTCGGTAGAATACATCTGCAAAAGAGCATAAAATATTAAATTTTATGAGCTAATTTTCGGTACTGTAATAGTAACTGGTTCGTGAAATGAATAAGTTTAAGTGAAAACAATAATTAATGAAATATCGTATATATTGGCAATGCGATGGAAATACATGTATAATCTATTTCTCGACTCTTTTGATACTGTTCCGCAGTTTAATTTTTATTAAAAGGGTGTAGAAATAAAAAGGATAATGATTGATATCTTTGAAGGTTCTTATTCCTAATTGTTCCACAATCATTATACTTACCGCCTCGCCCGGTGGCATAGATTCCATCGAAGTACCTGGATGAGATGATAACGAGAAGAGCGACTAAGGACTGGACGACGAGTACCATGACGAACATCCTCACGGTCAGGACCCTTCCAGGTAGTATCCATGATAAAATCGATCTTCTACTCATCTTCTCGATGATGATAACACTTTCGGACTCGAAATACGTGTCAAAACTTAACGAATAAATTCTAGTCTCCGCCGTCCTTCAATAATCACTGCTTCTGTGGTTGTGTTAATATCCCACTTTCTCCAAAACTTCTCCTATCTCTCTTTCCTTCTCTCTACAACAAGAGAGACTATATATCGTATTTGACGTTCGCACCAAAGCAGCTTCTTCTTTCCTTATTCCGTCATGAAGTTAAAGATTTTTATTTTTTAGAGAGAGAGAGAACTCTCACGAGCAGATGCCGTGGACAACTGATGTTTCGATGCCTGCAAACAATTCCCGTATCTCCCCCCTGAACTTCGTTAAGCAAAAGAAGGCATTATCAACTTTGAGGATATATCGTTATGTCAACTAAATATGGTGAGAAATGTGAGGCATAATAATCCAGAGAATCAGATACAACTAATCGCTATTTTAAGCGTCTGAGAGGTTTGGCGAAAAGTGTTGTCAAGATGTAACGGCTAAATGCAAGAGTATACATGTCCCGTATTGGACAAACTTACTTGGCATCGACAAACCTACATCGCATATTTGGTTGAAATCTTAACTGATCCTTTTTAAAAGATGCATTCCTTGTGGCTTGATCGTAAGAACTACATAATACATTCCATGAATAGAAAATTCAAAACATCTTGAAGAAAAATGCAGAAAGCATAGCCGAAAATCAACGCTTGCACGCTTATGCACGAGCCAGTAAAATTGTGTAGGAATTTAACAGGTATCCGCTGATTGCTATGTGTAAGATTTACACGAAGACACATTGCGATCTTCATGAAGCCCAATCAATAAAGAAGTCAATAATTTTGAGAAAAGGTTTGAAAGGTGTTTAGGTCGAGTGCACAGGGTCAGCCAATACTATCCCAATCGATTGATGACATATGGTCTCTAGATGTACCGTAGCTAACATGAGGCAAATATTTTGCTTGTAGGTATAGCATTGGCGAATGATGCACACAGGGGCGCCAGGTAGATACAAGTCATGCACCCTGCATTGACGGGACATTTTATTTCTGATTTTGTTTGAGTTTGGAATATTTTCGTATGGTTATTGTGGCCATCGTTTTATATTGCACATCCCCCCCCCCCCCATTATTTTGTTATTTAAGCTACATAGGACAGCATTTGTGAAAAAAATGTACGGTATAATTTTAAGCTAAAAGACATGTAGGCCTAAACAATACATAAATTTACCCAACCATCTAACACGGGGCTTATATTTAATTTATATGAGGTTATTGACAAGTTTCATCTCTAAATGAAAATGTGAAAATCGTGGAATTATTATGAATTTATTTGATCTAAAACTACATAAATTCAAACTGACACGATTCAACTCAATATTCAAAAGTAGACCTTTCTTGAAAACGGCATATGCCTACATAATGCAGAGCTGGAGGCCTGCAAAGGGTTGAACAAGCTTCTTAATTAAAGATGAAATAGCTATATTCTGAATCATTTTGAAAGTTTAAATTCATATGGCAATTAGGTGATTAGCACAATTTCAAGACAAGCTTTAGCCATTGGTAGGAAGAAATACCCACAAAATGAAATGCATCACCGGAAGTACGTCATTTTTAACATGATTGACGTAGAGTTTATATCGATCAACTAATTGTGATCGGCATGTGTCCCAGGCACACACACACACACAAAAACGGAGCGTTTTAATTATCATCAGGTTATTAAACTCTGATAAAATGTCGAACTTATATAACCTTTATATTGGCCTATTGATCTCCCCTTTTTAATATCTCAAGAAGGGCCATCTAATAAAGTCCGTAAAAACTTATTACAAAAAACACAATTAATTAACGAAATTCAGGTTAGACATCATAATATGATGATAGGTCCTTTTCCATTCTTGTCGGTGTAAAACTTAAAGTCGGGCCGGTTGCATCAAGAGCTACTATCATAGATTTGCTATTAATGGCAACTTTCATGTAATACTGCTTTTTTAAGCTGCTGAGCAACGTCACCATGGCAATTATTTATCGTTGGTGATAAAGTTACTATAATATTAACTGTTTATGCAACAGGGCCCAGGTCATATTTTAGAGTCTTGTAATTGACATCCCTGTGATGGTTTGAATAAAGACATTTTGAAGATCAATAAAACAAATTTCCCTTTTCAATTCTCTCTTTTCAAACTGCTATAGGTGGGCCTATATTAAGAAAAAAAATCATATCGCACTTTGGTCTCGCGACTATGATTAACGAGATTTCGTTCAGAATGATGTGTATGCATGCATGTAAAGTAACGTTACGTCATGCTGGACCACTTTGTTGGACCTGTCGAAGATCCATTAATCTTCAGGGATGTTTTTCCGATTCTTACCACCTCCCCCCCCCCACTCTCTCAAAAAAATGAAGAAGAAAAAAAAAATGACAGGCAATCGAGGGCCTCGCTAAATGCTACTTAATATCAATAGTAAAGTCCGTTCGGACAGAGTTTGAGCCCATTCAGAAACATTTTGAATTGCTGAGAGGGAACATGTTCGGTGTGAAAGGTGGTATTGAATCTAACATCTTCGAGAAGTCATTCGTTGACTTCTTGTGAACTTCGCCATCTGTTCTTAGACCTGTCTTTTATCATGCCCGTTACGCTTTGAACAAAGTGACTTTGGGAAAATGTGATCCGATAAATCGATTACACCGTCTTTTCATTAACGAATATGTAGCATATCCTTTATTGCAGGGTTCGATCAACAAGACATTATGGCCCGAATTCTCAAAGGAGGTTTCATTAGCCCAGGCTAAATTTTAGTCCATGGTTTAACTAGCCCGGGCTAAATTTTAGACCATGGTTTAAAACTTGGCGGTATTCACCAAAAGTGGACTAACTAGTCCATGATTTAAACCTCGGATTTAGACCATGGACTAACTAAAAACGTTTGAGAATTGGGGTCTATCATTGCATTGTTTGTCCTCTTCTGTAAACATGGACTTCTTGTTATATTGACACATCACAAAATTTAAACTTCCATTAATCACAATTTATTTTTTTTTATTTTTTATTGATTCATATATTTTTACTCTAACAGTTTATATATAATTTTCTGCTTGTTTCAAAACCAATGACAGTGCTCTTGGAAAATGTGGGTACACCTAATACCAGCTATATTTTGGATAAGTTAAAAGCGTTTTATGTCAAGCATCAGTCTAAATGTTGTTAAAGTACAAAAACACATTATGCAAACAATATATTTCCAAAGTTTAACGATAAGACTTTTTAAGCTCAATGGAATAATAATGTTCCGGCTAATTTTTGAATTCTCAAAAGGCTAGGTGTTGTACATAATATGAGATATTTGGGTTGGAAATATTTATTGTTAGTTTAACAACATTTGGACAGATAAACTGGACACAAAATACTTAAAGATAATCCCAGGCATAGCTGGCACCAGGTGTATCCAAAACTTTTAGAGGGCACGGTATGAGTGAAATTTTCATATCAAACACGATTTTGTTCACTCTTATAACTTCCTCAGTCATTCGGTTCTCTGCACTTGCCTGCAAACTGACTTCTATCAGACACCATTGCGGTCATGTCTTTCCGATGGTGACGTGAAAGTGTAAATCATTATGTAAATTATTATGTTGTAAAAAACTATTAAAAAAAAAAAACACAAATAAATCTTCTAAAAACCATAAATTGGTTTGATCGGAATTACACACATAACACATGATACAAAATGTATAAATTATATTTCGTCGTGAATTTAATTATTCCGAGAGGGTGCTGACTAAGTAATTAATGCACAAAATATAGTTTGTTGCAGAAATACGTATAGGACTTATAAAAGCTACCTTTTCTGGTCATCTACAACTACTGGTAAAATCCTTCTCTCTCTCTCTCTCTCTCTCTCTCTTTCTCGCTTTTTTCCATGGGGGGGGGGCTGTAACAACATCAATTTACACTCATCCTTATTTCACCAATGCGCCAATCCCGATTTCAAATCGGCATTTACAAAGACACAATTATTTCACATACGACACGACAACGAAATTGATTTTTTTAACCGGCTCCAAAACAGGAATAAAGGGCAAACGGTTGTAATGCCAGCATTGATTCATTTCAAAATAAAGTATACCGCATAATATTTTTTCTACGTTTCTATAGATTAGGTATTAAGAAAAAAAATTCTGTGTGTCGTACCTGCAACGTGCGTGCTTAAAAAAGGTACATGCGACGATAAAAATTTGTCTACGAAATTCGTCGTAGAGAGTTGCTGCACAATTAAGGAAAAAAAATGTGTTTTTACAGAAATAAAAATACAGATTTGCTCCGTTCTAACTGAATACAGCAATTCTGATGTTTTTGTTTGTTTGTTTGTTTTGTTTGTTTTTTTTTTATCACTGCCGGTAATGTGTATAGAAAAAAATAACAGCCAACTGTACTTTTACATGAGAATCGATGGCGACTCTGCTGCCATCAGATTTGCTGTAAAATTACGCAGCTTTTTTTTTTATGATCACCCCATTTGTTTATATTTGCAATGATGGTACTTGTTAGGTTTAGGGTATGGTAAAGTGTGAAACTAGTGGCAAAGTTAGTTATTCGATTGGTATATGAAATCTACTTTGGATCAATCTTGTCCATTGTCGCCGGAACAATAATATTGTCATCATGATGGTATTTTCAAAAGCCTTGTTTTCTTACTTGCTGTCAAAATGTCAATATCTACAATTTAATTGAAAGTAATTTATGGTTATGGTTATGGGTAAGCTTTCATTGAGATTGGCGCACTATCAGATAAGAGCAAATCATTTTGATATTCCCGTTACTAAGTTTAGATCTTAACTGCTGCTTTGATATTTACGACAAGTTTCCTGGAGTAAGTGATGGCTACATTTCCGACATTTCTCTTTCCTCCAATATAAATGGCGAGTAAATTGCATCAATTCTCATTTTAAGGTTTTTTCTTATTGCGCTGTTGCTTTGGAAAATTCCTACAAGCAAATTATTTAAGAATAAAGCTATTTAAATTGGCACTCATTATCGCTTGGCTTGTATTGATAAGTCTAGAGTCTAAAGAGAGGATGATTTGGTTGATTTACGACAGACCCTTTTTCCTAATGATGACGACTCAGTATCAGTAATATTTAGATTCCTATTAAGCATACACTGTAAAAAAAAACAAAAAAAATTGTATTTTTACAGCAAATCTGCTGTCAGCAGAGTCGCCATAAAAAATGTAATTCAAAAAACAGTTTTGTTGTAAATTTTCGTCTAAGAATTTATGAAAGAGAAGGGGAAAAAATCATTAGAGTTCTACATGTATAGCGTATACATATTTGGTTAAAATGGAACAAAAACTTTTGATGTATATTTTGTATTTCTCATGTAATTATTTGCAGGAGAAATTTACTGTTTTTTAAATTACATTTTTATGGCGACTCTGCTGACAGCAGATTTGCTGTAAAAATACAAATATTTTTTTACGGTGTAGTCAAATTAAGATAATTTAACAAATTTAAGCCTTGTGATTGAGTTTTCTGGGGGTCATGTAGTGACGTCTGAGATTATCTGTGACGGACTTTCTCTTTTCCTGGATTTGAGCAATGAGGACTTGTAAGATCTCGATCAGTTCTTTCTTGAGTTCACCTGTCATCATCCTACCACTGCTGTATTCCTGAAAAAGCAAAATAAGATTTGGCATTATGGTAAAGTAGGCATAATAATTCAATGTTCATTCTTCCTTATACCATGTATACGAAAGGTTGTATCTCACTTTGCGGAGACGTCTCTGCGACTGAGACGCTCAAAGACGCCTACGATGACTTAAATTTTTTTTTTTTTTTTAGCATGTTCAATGTTAAAAGACTCAGAGACTCATGAAACATCGTGGAGAATCTTAATGCATCTCTGAGACGTCTCCGCTACTAGTCTCCGTCTCATTGCAAGTAAAATGTCATTATAACAGAAACAAGGTTAACATTGAAAACGGCATTAATTGTTGTTTTCGATCCCACAAACTTACTTTCTTGATCTCGGCCAATCGCTCATCATCGTCCAGGAAGAAGGTGAGATATTGATAGGCGATATCTACCTCACAGTTTCCTCCCTTCTCCCTATGTTCCTTCTCACTGGATCCTCCTCCAGAATAGGCATACTTGTTGATCTATAAACATTAATATCATCAAAAACACAGACATGACAATTCATAGATTAATGCTAGGTGCCTAAACTGCCCTACTTTGGCAAAAGGAAGCAAGTGACATACTAATCAATTTGAGTTTTTAATGTTTCCGTATTTCACTTGGTGCCATCTTTTTGCTGTTCAAATTTCATGTGTCAAAATTTATCCATCTTTGAAATATTTAAGTTAAGACATTAGGCGATTACATTGACATCAGTGTAAGTGACGGACACTTTGCTCTTTTACAAGAAATGTCACTTTTAAGTTTGTCACTTGCTTCCTTTTGCCAAAGTAGGGCAGTAAAGGTTTAGAGTCTGAACTGACACTAATGTAACACTGCACCAAATTAGGTACCCTGCTTTGGACCTGGCGTGTTATGTTATACAGGGGAATTTGCCGAATCAACCGAACCCGAATATAGCACCAATGGAGACATGATTATACATATATTATATACAGTTGTCCGCAAAATTGTTCATACCCCTGACATTTTTAAAGTTTTTTAATTTTCCTTTTAAATAAATGAGTTTGGGAAACCTTTTGGTGATCAGTATAGACTATTAGGAAAATTTGATATTTTGAGCAATTTGGTATTCCAGGGGTATTTTGTTGACATATTTACTAAAAATGCCATGGTCATAATTATTCATGCCCTATAGGGGTGCCTAATCTAAGTTCTTATCTATTCATCTTGATTATAATTATTTATTCAAATTTCCACCTAAAATAGTTCTTGCGAATGTCCATAACCATCATTACTGTCTTCAGTGGGTTTTTACCGATGCCTCCTCTGGAAAACGTCCAGTCTGTGTAATGTTGCATAGTCTTTGAGCCATTTTGTGAGTCTTCAACTTCCCAGACACATTTCTAAAGGGATTTTTGTCAGGTCATCGAATTTTCCTCTCCAGATCATTCATTATGATTGTCCTTGAACTACTTCTTGACTAAACTTGGCGGTATGCTTCTGAACCGTGTCCTCTTAATATGTCCTATGCTGTCCCGGGTAACATTAGCAAGCATACTTCTGCAAGTTTTCATCCAGGATCTTAATAAAACTGTCTTCACCGGGATGCCTCCTGTTCTGAACAGATTCCCAGTGCTACCAGCACTGATAATTCACCATAGCAGTTCTATGTGAATGCCACGTGCCAAGATGAGGACACTGTTCTTTAGATTGAAGGATTCAAGATTCTTTTACCAAATTGAGGAAAGTCTATATCACTCGTAAATTCCAATTTTCTCTCATCATCTTATATAATTATGGTAAAAAAGTTAAAATTCTGGTTTAAATGAGCTCAAAAACTGTCCAGAGGCCTCCCATTGGGTTTGACTGCACAACTGGAGTCTGTATTGGGACGTGTCTGTAAAGATATCATATGTATAATAGTGAAAACTTAATAGTGAAAACTTATAGAGCGCACACACCGTCCGAGGACGCTCATGGCGCTAGCTCAGCATCAGTTCTCTTTGAGGAATGTATGTTACGAATCAATAGTATAGTATTCGATCTTTGGCACCTTCGTCTCTGGCTGGTCAGTGGTATCCATTCCGACCTTAGTTGTGATCTATGGGTTGTTGTAGGCCTCTCAGTATACTTATTTGGCAATTCAAGGAGTCATCTTGCACTTTTAGTCATGCCCATAAAAGCTTTTTCCCTAGTGGCTTACATCTGGTACTCATGAATGAAGCATTTGAGTGTTAAATCATGGACTAAAAAGTGTGGGTAATAACATTCATATGAATGTTCCTCAGTGAAAAATTCAAAGTCCTGACAAGAAACCAATGATAAAGGGTTTGGGAAGCTGAAGACTCACAGGATATGGCTCAAAGACCATGCAACCTAACTCAGCATGGAGGTTTTCCAGAGGACACATGGGCCAGACCCCTCAGAAGCCATGAAAAAAGACTGTAGACTCTTGCAAAAATTATTTCAGATGGTTATTTGATGAAAATAATAATTATGTACTTGCTGTTATATGATAAGAAATTGGACTGGGTACTCCTAAGGTATGAATATTTATGAACATGGCGATTTTCGTAAATCTGTCCATAAAATACCCCTGGAATACCAAATTGCTCAAAATATCAAACTTTCGTAATAGTCGAGATGTTAGTAACATACTGATCACCAAAAATGTCAGGGGTATGAACAATTTTGCGGAAAACTGTATAAGCAAATCACACTATTCATTTTGAGTACATTGTTACGTAATAATATTGCGAGACAAGTAAGACAAGGGCTCAATGTGACAGATGTATATACTTTTATGTTTTCAACAGACATAAGCTTGTGGACGGGGTAATCTTCGTTCTCTTTCTCCTTTTCATTCATATCAAGTAAACGGTGTATTTTTTCCCCCATAGCCCCAAGGTATTATCCGTCCTGCGCGGAAAATAAACCCAGCAACGCGGCTCTACATCGCAAATCCTTGTTGGTATCCATTTTACATTCACATTGTAATTCAATTTCTACCTTGTTCTTGATGTCCTCTGGTGTATCAGTCAAGAAGATGGATGATGTATTATCACTGGCACTCATCTTAGTACGAGCTCCCTGAAGAGCAGGGAAGAACGTGGAGTGGATGAGGGCGGGCTTCAGGTATCCAAGCTTCGGCGCAACATCTCGAGTCATCCTGAAGTAGGGATCCTGAATAAAATGTGTAAGAGTTAATTAATCATAAAAAGGAACAGTATGAAAGAAATGCGTATGGTGGTGATGGATGTGAGTAGAAGGGTTAGATTAAATATTGGGGGTAGCAGTGGTGGCGACAATGATGAAAATGGTACAGTGATCGTTATGATGATGAGAATTGTTAATGGTAGGATAATGAAGCAGTAGTTATGGCAAAAATATATAGCTATGGTCTCTATGATGACGAGGGGTGACAGTGATGATCAATTGGGTAGTGGTAGTGATAGTAATTAGGAGTGGTCAGTTTGATGGTAATGGCGATGAGGATGGTGCTATCGCAAACGTTGGTTTAGTAAAAAATAAAAAAATAAAAAAAGTGCTGGTAAAGTGTAACAGTATTGTGGTAAAATATTGATGATAATTTGATATATTTCAAAAATGGAAAGACTAAACGATATCCTATCTCACCTGATCAATGGCACATGGTATCAAGCAAGGGATATCACAAGCTGTACCAAATATCTCTGGAAAAGAGTTACTGAAGGATGGCGTTGCCTGAATCGCTGGGAAACTGATCTTTCCTATCAAAGAAAAAAGAGCAAGAAAAAAAAGGGGGAGGGGGAAGGATGAAAAAAATTGATTGACACGATAACTTGCCTTTTCCAGTATAAATCATACCATTCTAGATATCCCCTGGCAACATTTGATTTAACTTATCCCTTCATAGTTTATTAATCTTTTTTAATCTCTTTACCCTGAACTTGTATTTTGAAAGAGATTATTTATTTTTCAATTGTTTTCCCCTTATATATTGCAATATACATGTATTCAATTTGTTGTTGTTTTAGTTTTATTAGAAAATGTTACCAATTCTGCACACTACCCCCATTTGTTACTAGAATTCTGTTTTTAGATGTCAACTATATATTTCAGAATTTGCACTGGCTTTTTTTTTTTTTATCTTTCTCCTGTTGTGTTACTTTTAGATGCATGTTCACAATGTTACAGTTAGATGCATCCATCTTCTTGCCCTGATGTTACCTACTTTAAATGATGAGAATATTATATTGCAGGAAGAAGTTGACATTGACTCTATATATGTAACACCAGAAGACTTTTCAAATGAAAATGTATTCAAAACCCATGGTTTCTCACTGTTACATTTAAATTGCCGTAACTTGCCAAAACACTATGATGATATTACTTCTATGTTGTCAAGTTTAAATCATTCTTTTGGTCTTCTAGCATTTACTGAAACATGGTTAGACACTGGTAAAAAAAGTGAATTTAGTATTGACGGATATAACACTGAGAGTAAATCACGAAATAAAAGAAAAGGAGGAGGAGTTGCATTTGCTGTTAGAAACGATGTCAGGTATATCATATGTAATGACATCTCAGTATATTGTCATTGTGAAAGCCTTTTTATAGAAATGTTAAAACCAGGGAAGAATGTTATTGTTGGTGTTTTTATAGACCACCTGATTAATCACAGGCACATTTTATTGATACGTTAGGGAATATCTTGTCTAAAGTCCATAACGAGAAAAAGGAATGTATATTTCTTGGAGATTTTAATATTGATTTGATGAAATTAGATGTACAGAGTTCTTGTAATGAGTTGCTTGAACTGTTTTATTCATATTGTTTCTTTCCTATTATTGCAAAACCAACTAGAATAACTAACTCCACGGCTACATTGATACACAATATATTTACAAATAGTATGTGCAATATTTTTCCAGAAATATTAACCTGTGACATATCTGATCATTTACCGATATTTGCCATGTTTGATTTTAAGGGTATTTATGAAGATGAACCTGTTACATATAAAATAAAATTAATGATATAAATATAAATTATTTTCTGAATGTTTTATTCTACAACTGATTTTGATCACCTGCTTCCGCTATATCATGAAGAACCTAATTTGATGTATAAACAATTTATGGAGTTTTTCTGAGACTTACAACAAATGTTTCCCTCTCAGAAGATTGAAATTAAAGAGAATCATAAGCATGGTTAACAAAAAACTTAAACAGGTGTGTTCCAAAAAAAAATCACCTATATAAAAATAATAAAAATCCACAGAGTACAGAAAAGAATGTTATACTAAATTTCGAAATTCTTATACAAAACAGATACGTGATGCGAAAAGAAATTACTTTTTTCTAATTTCATACTTTTAAAGGAAACATCAATAAAACATGGAAACAATCAATGATCTTTTACACAGAAAGAAACTCCATAAAAATAATTTTGTATTCCAAAGTAATGGTACACTTATTTAGTGAATCAAAGAGATTGCTGAAGGTTTTAAACAATTTTTGAAATATTGGTCATGAAATAGCAGGCATGAATAATGGTAATACATATAACAACTTCACTTCCTTCTTGGGAAAATCTGTCCCAACACAGCTTATTTTTTACCTGTCACAGAAGAGAAATAATTAATAATGCACTGTCTTTCAAAAATGGGAAAGCTCCTGGTTTTGACTCGGTTGATTGTACTGTTGTAAAAGAGTTATTCATGTTATTTCTAAACCATTTGTAGTATTTTTAATATGTGTATTGAAAAAGGTATTGTACCTCAGGTCTGAAAATTGCTAAAGTTATTCCTATACATAAAAGGGACCTAAGGATTTTTCACAAACTATAGACCAATTTCTCTACTTCCATTTTTCTCAAAATTTTTTGAAAGATGCATTTATACTCGACTCCAAAACTTCCTTGATAAACACAACATTCTTTGTAATAAGCAATTTTGGTTTAGGGCTGGACATTCACCATCATGCTCTTTAGATTTTTAATGAATATATCAAAGCATTGAAACAAAGAGATGATTATGGAACTGTTTTTAGATTTTAAAAAGCTTTGACTCCATAAATATAGAAATACTTTTAAAAAAACTTTGTCATTATGGAATCGTGGCGTTACTTTAAAATTATTTTGCAGTTATTTGACCAGACCGAAAACAATTTACAGTGTTCAATTCTCACAACTCAAACTACAAACAGTATCGTGCGGTGTCCCGCATGTCAATTTTAGGTTGATCTATTTTTAATTTACATTATGACTTGAACTGTATCTCCACTTTATAATTGTTTATTATTGCTGATGAACCAATTATTTTATAAACACAGTGATGTGGATGTCTTACTCAAAATTTTAATCGTGAACTTACAAAGGTTAGCAAATGGGTTGAAGCAAATAAATTACATCACTTAAATATGAAAGACCCATGTGATGGTGTTCAATTTTCGAAAGCCAGCAAAACGAATTAAAATATACATGAAATGGCAATATATTCAACATGCAATACTACACAATCTTTTAGGAATTAGTATAGATAAAGATTTGAAATGGAAGATCATGTTTATGATGTATTACGTAAAGTCCTCCAAAACAATAGGAAATAATGAGTAAACTTAAAGACATTTACCCCAAAATATTCTTCTTATATTGTATATTCATTGATTTCCCTATATATCGTACTGTAATATTTTTGGATTTTGCAAACAACACTTATTGAATGCATCTTTCTTCTACAAAAGAGGGCAGTTCGTATAATATGCCACAACCCTTCTAAGTCATAGCAGACTCTTTTTCTTAAAACTAAATATAATGCCAATTTCATTACTAATGATTTTCAACTATGTGTTTTTATGTATTCCTATTATAACACCTATTACGCACATTTTGGCAATATTTTCAAAAACAGAGATATACATCGATATAATACTAGAATTTCAGCTGATACTCGTGCAATTTTGGTCATTATTCCTTTTCAACAATATATTTTTATGCAGGGTCCCATATCTGGAATAATTACCCAAAATAATCAACAGTGCAATACTCTACAAACTTTTAAAAGACATCTAAAAATCCACTTAATGCAGAATGTGTAAGAATGATATTATACTTATACTTATGTTATACTTTGTACTAGATTCCCCCAGTTGTATTTAGTTTATCGTCTTGTTTTGTTTTAAATTATGTAATTTCAGGATCACCAATTTATAAGGTCTATTTGACTTCTCGATGATCCTTCCACTATTCTTATAAATGTTCTCACGTATATGTAATATTATACTTTGTATGAAATATTTTATATTTCTTGATTTGTATGTTTTTATGAATGTTTTTTATGAAAGTGGTGAATAAAGTTCAATTAAAAAAAAATTCAATAACTGAGTACAGAAACTTTAAATTTGGCCCTAAAGATATTTATAAAAATATTCATATTTATAATAATCTATTCAATAGCTGGGATATATACCAAATGATACATACCGATAGCATCACTTTCATTGAAGCCGAAGATCGCTCTGACTGTGTTAAACGTCACAAGCTTCTCAACTTTCAATATGTTCTTGTAGAAAGCAGGACATGACCTAAACCAAAAATTTATTATTTGTAAAAAGATGAATTTCGACAAAAATTACGGTCATTAACAAAATATTTTCAAGTTTTAAATGGAATTTGTAAATTTGTGAACCCTTGCAATAATCTGATCTATGGAGGCATACATGCTGTTAGGGCATGTAAGAATGTGTCAATTAGTAACCCTGATAAATTCATTTCCTAAGCATCATTACACGCTTAACCACAAGCAAGAAAAAATTCAAATGGTCGGAAATACCAAGTTATAGTTATATACATTGCAGGTGCAATAATGCAGATAACACCAATAGCTCAACTCTGATCCATTTAAGAAGAAGAAGAAAAAAAAGACTACCGATAAGCATTGCAATGAACTAAATTCATGTGCGTTTTGTATCAGAGCCATCAATACACAATAAAGCAATTAAAAAAAAGAGAACAACGCCATCTATAAAACTTATCAACTAGAATTTATGAGAGGTTTTTTTTTATCTCAGGCGAATGTATTTTTCTTTTTCTGCATCTACTCTTTTTTATGTTTTATTCTTTTTTATACAAGAAATGGGATTCCTAGATAAAAGTTTGTCATGTTCAGTTTACAAAATAACTAAGAATTTAACACTACCGGATATAATTACAATTTTACTAATGGGAGATCACGTTATATTTGGCATTCTCGTCAGCCTAATGTTTTGATATAGAAAACACAATACATGGTTTGTAACATGCACTTTTTAAAAATTCAGCACTAATCTGTATTAGCAGATCTGAGATAACGGTAAATGGAAAAGGTTACACTGACCCAATGTAATCTATATTAGAGAATATGAATGTCTTGTACGGGTCGAAGCCGCATGATATGATATCTTTGGCGTTCTCATAGGCGAGATTCTGGGCGACGTCGGGTGTCTCGAGCTCTCTCCACAAAAACTTTTCATCGTCGGTCATCTGGACAACCAGTGGGACATCGAATACATCTTGCAACCACCTAGTAAAATGAAACACAACGAGCCAGTTCCGGTTTTAAACTGCGCATGATCAGTAAAAGGTCATTTGAGATAAACCATCAAGGTGGTTTTCAAATTCACTGACATAAGCATTTGTGATTTAATGATTATTCAAGTTTTCCTATTAAAATATTATTTTCATCACATCCAAGCTGAAGAGTAACAAAGTGCTCACAATCATTGGTATTTGACAGTAGCCCAAACAATAGTCAATGTGCCCAAAGCGGACAATACAACAAACGATATCCAAACTTGATCACTATTTTAGTCACCTGGTCTATACCATACATTTCTTTCTTAGAATTTGAATGCTTTGCAGGGAAAGCTTACACAACATCTTTAATTGAAAGTGTTAGTGCTCATCCTAATGAAAAATGGGAAAGGTCAATTGAGAAAATTTGATCATGAGCTAACCGTGAATTGGCTTATTGTAGTGACTATGGATGCGATCACTCGAAAAATAGTTTATTCAGGATAATCTACGTCATCTGACTTGTAAAGTACCAAATTGAATGCGGTGGTCACAACACATCGTAAGTGCAACAAACTATCTACGACGTACGTGTACACACCCACACCCATACGCACACCCCTACACACTCACCGTCTCTCTCTCTCTGACGCACCCTCAAACACACAGGCACGCACACACACACACGCACACGCACGCACGCACACATACCTACCTACAAACACAGACAAACACAAACACTTTCTCCAATTATCATTATAATTTAGTAAACGTATACATTTTTTAACAAAAATTTTACCCCCCCCCCCAAAAAAAAAGGTTAATAACATTGGTATTTTTGGAGCATTTATTTTAAATAAAGAAGAGGCGCCTAGACCCATGTGGTACCGTTTCATACTCACTTGGTGAAGATGAATGGAATGAGGTGACCAATGTGCATAGAAGATGAAGAAGGCCCTCTCCCGGTGTAAAGAAAAAAGGGTTTCTTGGCTTCGTATAGATCCAAGATATTCTTGAGCTCCCTTTGAGAACAAAAAATAATAATCGTGATAATACCAATACAAATGCATATTTCTAAATTTCATCAAGGATGCATTTTAATTCCTTTGAGAAATTAGTACAACACTTGTGAAACTAACATTTATCGACAACCTGATATTGAATAGCATTTTTACTAGGCTTATAGTACTCAGAATTGCAATGAACCACAAAATACACGTTTTCAAAAACTTATAGTTATAATGAAATATTATTCAAATCAGGTTTCAAATCCGGCAAAAGCCATGCAATCTTTAGCGGCCCAACTACAGAAGAATGGTTTAAATTTCTTTCACCTTTTTACTGACCCATTTTACTTTTAAATTTCACTGACGTTTTCTTTCTTTTTAAAGTAGGCCTATATATATCACATTACCAAGATATGTTTTTTTTTCTTTGGTTGCTCGTAGATTTTTGGAGGGAACCGGGGTTTTTCTTTGGACCGTCAAACTTTTTTGATATTTATTTATTTATTATTTTTTTTTTTGCATTTTTTGCGCTGTAATGTGCCCTTTTGATATCGAAAAGATATTCTTAGAAACATTGTGTAATGACTTTCATTTCACTTCTAACTACCCAAGTACTTTAAAGATAATATAGTGTAGTTTGAAAAACCGACAAAATTATCGTGAGCTTAGGCCTACGGTAAGCTATTTATTTTCATGTTACTTAAATTTAAATTTAAATTGTAATTAAAATTTCTTTGAAGAAATGATAAAAAGCTCCTCTGTGAAGGATTTCTCGTATATTTTTCTTGCTCTAATATATAATATGACACAACATAGCTAATTTGTTCGGACCGAACATTTTGTCTACAATAGTAATTTTTGCGCTAATTAGTGCATGTGACCATGGTGACCCTATTAAAAACTAGATTAATTTCTTCTAGTCATTTTGGTGATTTCAAAATTTCAAATCACTTTTAGACAGTGTTTTCCACGTTTCAATTTCATAAACAGAATGGTAATTTCACTTAAATGACAATAAATTACCATATTTGAAAATCATTTTGTTTTAGGCTTATATGTGACGCAGATGCAATTTGTTTTTTCACGTTTGGTCATTCGTGTACAAGGTTAATATTATTCATGTAATTGAAATAAACTAAGATAAAAGATAACCAATGTAATCGATCACTAAGCTTAAGTATTTTATTTCTGAATTAATTTACCTATGAGAGAAAAAGATGCCTCTTCTTAGAAATCGATGTGGTTTCTTTCCAGTTACCTTCTCAAATCTCTTGAGCATCGCATCGTCGATACGTTCGCTACCAAACTGCCCTGAATATCACAATACACATAAATAATTAATTCTTAATTCTTTTTCTTATGTTTGCTAGTTAAACACAACAAATCCTTCTGTTGGATTGTCCTTTCTTTAACACTTCTTATCTTGGGTTTCTTACTCATTACTTCATATTTATGCACTTTTTAAGTCAGACACTATCCTAAATCTTTGTCTACCTCTTCCTGAATTTATCCATTCATCACGTTCATCTCCCCTTCTCACGCGCCCAACAGCATGTCTTTTCTCATTGGTCACATAGGATTTTTTTTCAGTATTCTGATTGTTTCTCTCGGGATCCTCTTTTATTGAATAAACTTCTTATTTAAAAAAAAATAAAATATATATATATATATAAGTCCTCCATCTACTACAGTCTTCATAATAATTGTCAATTTACGTGGTCTAAGACGTTCCACTTACTAATGAGTTTGTCGTAATCCACGCCTTTATCTGACGTCGTGACCACTCTCCATGGATCCACAATCTGTTCAGGCTCAACCTCCTTACCTGCTTCCGTCTTATCTGCCATTTTCTGCAAAAACATTATTCCCAACATTGTTTTT
>CALNVZ010003433.1:31073743-31129830 GCA_940671915.1 Paracentrotus lividus
CTTTACCCGGAAAATGTACTTGGGCCCTAATGGACCGGTCAAAAACTCTGATCGACCTGAATTATGGGCCAAAAAGGCTCCATAGACATAAATTTGCATCAAAGGCCCTAATTGACCCTGATTATCGTTCAATAGTTTGATAACTCCGAGAAGGTCATTTTTTTTTTTTTACCCGGATAAAGAGTTAAACATTAAAAATTTAGAAGAACATAACGCTTTATAATCTAAGTACGTGTTCCAAAGATCTGTGTTCGTGTAAGTTACCAATAAGTAGTAAATCTCATTTTATTATAGCGGCAAATTTATTTTCCGATCTTGTTAAAGCCCCTGTTCTCCCTGACTCTTCAGCCAGAACGAAATATGATTGTTGTTCATTTCAGAGCTCAGAATCCTCTAATTAAAACATTTTTAATGCAAATAATAGTCATTGAGTTTTTGCCGGTGGTGTGTAGAAATATAAATCTCCTCTTATTAAAGCAAGAAAATTATTCTATAATTTGCATTTTATTTTTTAACCAATTTTCTTTATACCTTAATATTATAAAATCCTCAAAATATGGAATCGATAACATTGTGGTTGCTCTTTCTCTTTCAATCACATAATGTCCCAATGTTCCAGTTAATATGTTTTATAATAACTTTGCACAAACTGCTATCTGCAGGTTACTAGAAAAGGTCTGAGAGCGGTACGCTACTTTTCAGTTTTGAAGTGATGTTTGCGGTAGGTTTTGGCGTCTGATATTTTTTTTAATTATTTTATCAGATAATGGTTATAGTTCATTACAAACAGCGCGTATTCATATTCATTGATCAATTCTAATCACAAAATCAATGTTGTTCGTAATTTTTCTTTTTAGTGAATATGTGTCGTTTGTGCTTTTTTTTTTTTTTTTTTTTAGAATGCATTGTTAGTTTATAACGGTAGACCCTCTATATACAATTTTACAAAAGTGATTTACATGAAAAAGATATTTCTGACAAATGAAATAGAAAGAATGACATTTTTTCATGCATGTAAATAAAATGAGATATCAAAAGTTGAAGAGAGAGATAGCGAGATAGAGACAGATAGGTGTGAAGGACAGACGTAAAGACTGATAAGCCTATGTTTGATATATTATTTAGACATTTACAAATGATGTTAATATTAAAGATTATTTAGGACAATCAAAATAAAAAATGATGGAATTCTTATTAATATAAATATAATTACGTGCCATATTGCAATCAATACAATTAGTAAATTCGAAGAGTGGCTGGTAAACATGATAATGGCTCTTCAACGCTTGACTCGTCCAGACTTGTATTAAGAACTTATTTTTATATTAATGGGTCTCACGTCTTATCTTTCAAGACACATCAAGATACTTTTAATCACCATGATTGAAAATGATCGTATGGTCTACTAACCTTTAGTAACCAAGATTTTACTTCATAGAAGCAGGAAAATGCATATATCAGTCTCATAGGAAACTTAATTACATTTAGATAGAAAAACGTTTTAATGGAGTGAATTCCGTTTTAGACAGAAAAGAACGATTGCTACAATAGGAGTACGAACAAAAGCATGAAGCCGAAGATTACTACATTGATATCAATATCGAGAATCACAGATTTAGCGATTTTAATGTATAAAGATCACTGAGAGCATCGACATGGAAGTTCGTTTACATTCATGTACATGCATATCAAAATGTAAAACACACTTTACTGCTTCGTATAATAGCAACCACATATTAATGGTGATATAGCAGTAATAGAAAGCAAAACAGCATTTGCTAGTGTAGAATTAACAATATTTCAGTGTATATAGTGTCTAATTTCAGTTGTTAAAACCAATAAAAACACATTATTGTTTCAAGCCGCTTTGCTTTTAAGTGTACACAACAAGTATGTAAGTGGTCAACTAGAAGTATGATAAGACAATATATGCTTACAAAACATACTTGGTAGTCAAAATGGCAACATAGTTCGTTATGTACATGCATATGAAGAGCCTTTTTTTTTTTTTTTGTATGGAAAAAATGTGGGAGTGGAGGGGGTAAAAATCGTATTGTGTAATTATATCGTGGTGAAAATACCTACAAATGGGGGAAAAGAACATTGTTCAGATCTGCTTCATTTATAAAGATGCATTTATCAGTTTCCGGCAGAAGATAATACTTGGCATATATTCAATATGAAAAGTTGTCTTCATAAAAGTGATTTCATTGTAGAAATAACGATTTTCATTTATTTTCTCTCTTTGGAAATTCCAAAAAAGAAAAATACACACAAACAATTATAAATATTGCAATGAGATATGTTTTAAGTGGTGCATTAAAAAAGAAAATTTTGATGCTCATCAAATTATCAATAACACGCTCAACCTTGAGCTTGTTATATACTAATATTAGTTTAAAATGTATTATCTGTCGTTATTTATGTTATCAGCACCACGTATACAACCCTTAGATTAGGATATGTTTATGCTTAGATATACGTTTAATTGTTTAATTACTTGTCTTTAAACTTCGAACGTGTTAGCAGTTGCCATGGTATCTTTGGCAATGTAAACACATAAAAATCAACATTTATCAGGAACTTGGAATGCTTGCTTTGCAATTAATCTGGCAGTATCAGTACATAAATGTTTATTATAAGATAAAAACATTGTTATGATATGATATGACATGTGAATTAATTTAATGTACTGCAAAGTTCGCTCGCTTTCAATTTGAGCCATGGCGGAAACAAGTCTTTGCATGCCATTATCAACATTTTCTCCACAATAGTACTAATTAATCATACAATTATTTTACTAGTTCTTTTTCTTTTAATGCCGGTGTCATGAGGTAAAGAACAAGAACAACAATGGTGCTTTAAAAGTGTATTATCATTGTTACGATGATTCGTAATAATATCATTTTTAATACGCAGAGTGGCCCCAATAACGACATGGGATGTTTGTTCAGAAACTTCGAATGGCAATCTTTAATTCCCCCTAAACCAACATTTTAAACATGTAAAACATTTGGTAAATACTAAATCATATTAATGGCATTTTATGTGACTATCACGTTTTAGTGTCCACTTTTCTACGCAATAACCCATTTCAACACATCTTCAAGGTTATTAAACTAAAAAAGAAAAAATCTTATATAGCTAACAACTCTGGCCCAGTATTCAAATTCGATTGATTGCTGCTTTACACGCAACACAGATTTTAAAAAAAAGAAAAAAAAAGAAAAAAAAAGAAATAAAATTGCGTGGGCTAAATGTGGGGTTTCTAGTGCGTTCCTTAATGGGTGTGGATGTACATGCAATTTTACTTTTCTCGCACCTTAATTTTTCCCCAGAATATTAGACCTATTATGTTATAAAGTATATGAATTAGACTTTAATTAGGGATATTAATTTACTCTCTATTTATATAAAATATATACACCCCATTTCGACCAGGAATATTGACATTCCTTCAGAATCTTGGATTGTTGGTAGACTTGAAGACCCAACCACGTCATCTAGCATGTGGACATGGTTAAAAGTAGTGTTGACGTTTTACTCTACCAAATATGGAATAAGAATTCAGTCAAGAACAACAACGCACATCTTCAAATTAGACTACTCCGGGACGGTTCTAGGACAATTACCCCCCGACAATTTACCCCCGAGGACAATTACCCCCCGAGGACAATTACCCCCCGAGGACAATTACCCCCCAGACAATTACCCCCAGGACAATTACCTCCCTAGGACAATTACCCCCGGACAATTACCCCCCGGACAATTTTATTCCCCCCGCGACTAACTACTTCCCTAGGACAATTACCCCCGACAATAACCCCCGATGACAATTACCCCCCGAGGGACAATTGCCCCCAGACAATTACCCCGGACAATTACCCCCGAGGACAATACCCCCTGGACAATTACCCCGCGAGAGTTACACCCGACAACTTACCCCCCGACGACAATTACCCCCTCAGGCATTGATGTTGGAATCAAGCGGCGCCCATTGTGGGTCTCGCCCGGTGTTGCAGGTTTCTAATTATTTCTACTTGATTTTATCATAATGAATATCTCTTTCTCTTCATATTTCTCTTTCTCCTTTGCTCTCTCCACTTTCTTCTTTTTTTCCTTGCTTTTTTTCTCCCCCCCCCCCTCCTTCACCATCTGCCGCCATGAAAAAATGGGGGGGGGTGGGCCTTGAGCCCCCCCCCCAGGCCCCCCCCCCCGTTTGAATACTCATATATGCATCAGAAAATATGTAAACGGGCCCTCATATTACCTTTTATTTTCATAGAACAACAATTTGAACATTCATGAAAGGACACAAATACACATAATAATCACACATGTGAATATCTCTGATTCATCTCTGATTCCAACTGATATGATTTTTAATTATTTTTTTGTTTAATTTTCACGAAAAAAATGGATAAAACCTTGGTCTGAACCCATTGTTTCTTAAGGGCGGCAATAAAGGTCATAATAATAACTTCATAATTAACAAATTAAGTGAAATATTAACTAAAGCTTAATATCAATTTATTGTAAAAAATAAGTTAATCGTAAAATTAAATATCATACATAAGTTATTCGTTATGGCCCAGAATGACGGCCAATAGAAACCATGGTTTTCGGACCACGTATTTTGGCTGAAAGTCTACCGTTGGGATATGAGGCGCCAGTTTTCATATTTTCTGATGCATATATACGTGAATTTATCCAAACAGGGAGCTTGGGGTGCAACGCCCCCTCCCCATTTTTTTTCATGGCGCAGAAGGCGCCGCTAAACAAAACAAAAAAGGGGAAGGAGGGTGGTGGATGTGTGTGTTCAGTTGGTCGAAGATAAGTCGGCGGACTGACAATCACAAGGTACCGCGTTCGAATCCCGTCCATTCCACTAATGTCCTTTGGCAAGATATTAATCTGCAATTTGCCAGACTTGAGCCCTAGTAGGTAAATGGGTCTGTACGTAGGAAGAAATTCCTCGATATGGGCTAAAGCGCCCTTTATAAGCCGGCAGGTATGATGCCAATATTATTAAGCGGCGTAATAATATTAGCTGCCCACTGTAAATTTAGTCATTTAATCAGATTAGTCGATGGCTATCTATAATATTGCTTCTTTAATATATGAATATATTATTTAAAATTTATTATTAAAGAAGGAAGAAAAAAGGAAAAAAAGGGAAAAACTAAGAAAGTGTGTGTAGAGAGAAGAGAGGAGAGAGAGCAGGCAGAAGATAGACGGAAAAGATAGAAAGATTAAAATATAAATAAAGAATAGGGAAAGAGAAAAGACATTAAGATAAATTTCAAGTAGAAATAATCTCGAGCAAATTGCATGGACATCCAAGGCCCCGACGTACTCACAAAATGGCAGCCGAGACGTTGTATTCTCCAAAAACATCATATTGCCGGTGGAAGGGAAGTATATCTGTCCGAATGAGTAAATGTCCTCGGGAGGGACTCGAATTCCGGTGCGTATAGATCCTTCGGGGTGTATATTCACGATCTGGACGTAATTGTCTCGGGGAAAGGTAGAAGTTGTCCTGGTCAGGATAATTGTATCGGGAACGGCTAACTCGGGCGCATATACGGGAGCTGGCGGTAATTGTCCGGGCTTCTCGAAATTGGGTCTCGAGTAGATTGTATCGGGTTGGTGAGATTTCTCTCTTGAAATCGGTAATTGATTTCTGGTGGGTTAAGTTGTTCTGTGGCATGTCGGTAAATTGTCCTGGGGATAATTGTTCCGGTAAATACGTGTGATATGATATCCGTCTACCGGGTCCGGCTTAATGGATAATTGTCCTTGGGGGTAGTTGTCCCTGAATAATCGAGAAATATAAAAGCAGAAAGAGAGAAAGGAGAAATTCATTAAGATAAGATCGAGTAAGAAATAATTACGAAAACCTGCAAGCAGAGACTCACTATATATGTGCCTTGATTCCAATGATATACATTGCCTGTGAGGGTGAGGAACTAAAATTATCACGGGGCCGGATAATTGTCTCGCAAGGCGGTGGTATAATTGTCCGGGGAATAGTATGCCCGGATAATTACGGGGGTAAATATGATACCTCAGGGCAAAAATAATATGTCCTTGGAGTAACTTTGGATAATGTCTACGTATATTGTCCTCTGGAAAAGGTAATTGTCCTCAAAGAGGAAAATACCCAAGAGTAATTGTCCGGAGACTTGTAATTTGTCTGCACGCTGTGGAATTGTCCGAGAGGATCTCTAATTGATAACGGGAAAGTTGCACGGTAATATTTCCTGTTTACGGTGTAATTCGTTCCGGGAGGAATTGTCCGGTAAAACAGGGATAAATGATGTGCGGGGAGTAAATTTGTCCTCGGGGAGGAAGGTTAATGCTCCCCTTGTGTGCTACAAAGGATAAATTGTCCGAGCACGGGAAAATCAAGGTAATTGTCCTCGGGGAGGGTAATTGTCCCAGGGCTACCGAACATAAGGGTAATTGTCCGCTGCTTGAAATTGTATACGGGGTTAAATATTGGTAATATGTTCCGTGTCCTACAAAGGTAGTTGCCGGGGAAGGTAATTGTCCGGAGGACCAACCAGGTGTATATATGTCATAGAATCCAACTGCCATTTCAACAATATCGATAAAAGTTACTTTAGAGGCACTTAAAGATTTTTAAATCATTTCCAAAACTTGAATCGAGTTTTGTCTTCAGAAGTTGTGTATGTAAATGTCCATTTATTTATTTTTTTATTTATTTTGTTTTGTCTCCGAAAATTATTTTATATATGTGATTTTTTTTTCTTTCATTGTTCTAAAGAAATAGCGATAAAACTTAAATATTTTTGTGCTTTAATTTAAAGATACATTCTGCTTCTCTTATGAAATATAGAATGATTTACAAAAGTATTTTGACCCTTTAAGGGTTCGATGGTGTGACTGTGACCACATTATTAGGCATTAATTATTGTGACTTAAACCAAATATCTTTGTCGCTTAAAATTTCCAGGAAACGAAAATAAATTAAATTCTTATCAGCGTTATAATGACAGTCAAGATTGCCAATGCAAAAATAAAACTGCTGAGTTTCGAAATATCATGTTATGTGTCATTTTATCCCTCTTAAAAGCGAAAACGCCCCCTTTTAATGTGAACCTATAAAACTGAATAATATATTATGAAATACTTGAGATTGTCTTGATAATCATCTGATTAAACATATTCAAGGGAAAAAAAAAATGACACGATTTTAATAATTGCTGACAGGTATTATGTTATTGATATCTTACAAATCAAAAAGTTCGATTTATACACCAAACTTTCAAACCGCGTGATCAAGTATTGACTTAGACAAGTAATGACATGAAACGAATTATTAGAAACACCCTTGCCTCCTAGGCTAAAAACCTTTCACCTGGTTTCTATTTTATGACGAGAAGTCCTTTATCTCTCTGGTTATCCCCATTAATCTTCATTAGTCGTCTCCTTTTTCATCATCCACTTAAAATCTATTTAGTTCGGTGACACCATTTGAATATCAAATATATTCAAATGTATTCTCTGTACTGTTAAATATTGTTTACATTAATTACTTGTCCTGATTTCGAAGTACGTGCCAGCTCTTTTACAATTGAAATATATAGAAGAAATCACTGCAATTTCGTTACAACAAATTGCCAACTTCATAGCTTCAATTTCGGTGAGCAAAATCTATTTTACCCAATTGATTTGGTGTTCTTGACTGTTTTCATTCTTTTGTCTTTTTTTTGGGTCGCTAGCCGTCCTGAAATTAATACGATTATATTTTATAAGCAATTAAAATTTCGTTTTCATTTGGTTAAGATATATGTATTGCATTATTATAAAGATTGTGAGGTCTAAAAGGTGTCAAATCCACCTTTGAAGCTAGAAATAAAAGTCATTTACGGTTTAACTTAATTTTGTAAAGGCGTGAATAATTGCTCTCAAAATGTATCATTAAATGCTCTTGTTGAAATACCTGTGAACAAAAGACTGATATTAATTATTCCCATTTAATCAAAGAGGGAGCTGGTTCCTTTCCAATTGTCATACTAATATATTTTATTATTTCTATGTGATGTACAAGAAACTAAATTAAAACAAAAAGAAATAATATTGGCATGAATTGTTCAGATAATTGGCTGTCATCTAATATCATAAAATCTATTTATTATTTTTATTGGACAATGTAATTATAGCTAATCAGTATAATGTGTCAAAATAGTTAATAGTATTCCAGATTAATTTATTGTATTATTTGTTTCATTGGATATATGTTCCTTTTATTGGTTTTTGGTGTACTTCAAAATACGAATTTAGACGAAGTTGCGTTGAAAATCATCATTTTTTTTAACCTCCTATACCACTTTTCCAATTCCTCAAACTCTTTTACAATCGTACAAACTACGTATGTAATCGTGATTATCCATTTCATCTTAAATGGTGGTGATAACCGACTTGAAAGCAACAATGTTAATAGTATCGTGTATATGCAGTAATTTAAGCCTTTAAAACTTTGTATTAAAAAACAATAACAATGAGAATATATTTTAGTTTTTATAAACCATCATAGTACTCATTAAATTAAAACAAACGCAAAATATTTTGTTCTCTATTTATCCTGCATAAATTATACAAATATCCTTCCGAGCTGTTGTATGTTATTTCAAATATTATAATCGTATCATTTATCAGGACGACGAACGAAGTGGAGAAGGTGAAATAAACAAATAATCGGAACGACCATTTCATGATCCGACATGGCATCCAATAAAAGTGAAAACGGGTAAATAATCAATTTCTTATTGAAATATTTTCTATTTAGATATTTGTTGCCCCAAAATATTTGAACTGTTTTATTATGACTATAAATTTATCTAAAAACTATTATAAATGTTTTTTAAAAAAAGTTGGACGAAATAACGAAATGACTATTAAAACTTGAGCTCTGCGTCTTAAACGTGTCAGAGCCACTGGTTCAAATGACCAGGGCCCGTATTCCATATACGACTTAAGCATGAAATTTAGGCATTTTTGCTTATCTTTTGGCTGAGACAAAATTCTTAGCCAAAATGCGCAATCCATAAACCCAAAATGGCTAAGATTTTTTGTGAACTTAAGACTCATGGCTTAGCCGATTTTGACAGTTTATGCATAAATTCTTAGATTTTGGCTAAGCCAAAAGTCTTAAATCGAGATGCGCCTTCAAACACGCTCATAAAAATGAGAATGAATATAAAAAAGGCCCAAGTCCATTGGAGGTCATTTCGAGAAAATCGAAAAAAAAAAAATATATTTTTTAAATTTGGGCAATTAAAGTATATTCGGCCAAAAGACATCAGAGCACATCATAAAACAAATTGAAGTGTACATTTTTTTATGAACATTAATATTCACGTTACTTGTGGGCGGGGCCTTTTGTCTGGTGGACTTGGGTCATTCTTACATTCATATACACGTTAGACTTCTGTAGTACTGAATGTATAAAAATGATACACAAGAGATTTGTTTTATATATCAGACAAAAAGTGCCCCTTATCTTTTTATATTTTAGGTTTTTTTGTCATAGCTGATGTATTTTGGGATGAGCGAGTGGGTGTTGGTGTGGGTATGTGCTTGTTGGTGTTAAATGTGAGAACATGTGTATGTATTGCAAATACTAAAAAAGAAAAAAAAGAAGAAAAAAAAACAGAGTTTGCAAAATGACATATTATTCATGTTTTACAGTTCCCTCTTCCTCCATCCATGACACGAAGAAGTCTTAAGCACACAGACAACAGTTCAAGAATGGGGGGGGGGTGGGGGGGCTCGGTATGGTCCCTCCATTTTTATTATTTTTTTTTTTTTTAATTAAATAGAAAAACAAGAATACAGAGGCCGTCCCCACTTAAGCTCAGGTTGGGGCTGTAAATGAAGTGAAAACTTTTCCTTAGCAAGGACCTTTATTTTCATGCTTGCCAGAGATTTTGGGGTGAAATGCTTTGTATAAATGGGCAGAATTTTTTTTTATGTTTATAAAACTGGCTTGGCCAGTGAATTTGGGGGAAAAATTCTCAAAAAAGTAAACTTTATTTGTGTTGTGAGCGAAGCCAGTTTTTTTTTTTTTTTTTTATTTTTTATTTAAGGCATTTCTGAGATGATTTCAGATCATCATTTATACACAAGATGAGTCATTGTATAAGGAACAATTTCCCATATTTAACTCAATTTCGCCAAAAATGGACTTGGGCCTTTTTTATATTCATTATAGCTCTTAATCTTAACTTTAAGCCTACTACATAGTGGCTTAACTCTATATCTCATTATACGGCAGCTCATTTGAAACCACAACTAACATGAAAACATTAATCAAATATTTTGAAATAATCAGATACATTTCAGACATAATTGCAATGTGAAGCAGCTTATACTTTTAAACAGTTTAATTTCTATTCAAGTAGATCTAATCTAAATCAGTAACGACATCCATAAATGGTTACAAATTTATTTCAAAACGAAGAAAAAAAATGAAATTTATAGCGTATTTATATACAGATTGCGTAGGCAATATAGGCCCTTTGTTTGCGCGCAACTATTTTTGTCATTTTGCTTCTGCGCGACCTTTGTGACGTCATAACAAGTTAAGACTTTTGCTTATTTTTTTCTGATCGTAAGGCCACCGCACACCTTACGATTGGTCTGCGACCCGATTTTGGAATAAAACGTCATAACATTGATGGGGATAATTTAGAAATATAACATCATACTGTGCAGAGTCCTAAATCATCTCAGGAATACTAATATGTTCAAATCAGTAATTATGTAACCTCCTTATTAGAATAAAAGCGAATTCAATACCTAATCGTAATGACGTCACAGCAATCGCACGACTGGCTACGATTTCAAACCAATTTGCCCTTTACTCCTAAATAGAGACTTGCAATTTTCCGAAATTCGATATCAGTATTCTTATGGTTAATTTAAACCTCTAATGATAAGATCCTATTCATTCATACTTTCGGAAAATAAGCAAAATGTGATTTGTTCCAAAATCGGATCGTAGACCAGTCGTAAGGTGTGCGGTGGCCTGTAGACAAAGAGCCCATCGTGTTTGGAAAACGGCTAAGGCATTTTTCTTATCTTGGACAAAATCTTAGAAAAAATTCTTAGACTTAAGACAAATGCTTAAGTCGTTTATTGAATACGGGCCCAGAAAACGAAAAGTCGGTATAAAAGGAACATAAATAACGCAAAGAATGAAATAATTTGTTCAACCTAATTTTATTATTTTTTTTTAAAGCGGTAATTACCAACACAGGTAGCCAATCAGGAGGAGGGGGAGAGGGGGGGGTTTGGAGGGGAGGGATGCAGTTAAAAAACAATACCCACAAATATAATTATGATTTCTAAATTTTAAATACTTTATAATTAGACAAGAAAAGTTTATCGCAATGCGCCTTTCGCAATGATGTTATTTTTGTTTTGTATTATATGTATCATGCCAATACGAGTACAGTTTTACTGAGTACGCGTTTTAAATGTTAAGAAACAAAGTAATTAAGCATTAAAAAGCAACTTTAAATTTTACCAACCAGAGTCAAAATCCGATGAGCGGGTTATTAATAAGTGGAAAGCGATAAAAAGCGGTCTACGAGAGCAACTTATAACTATTAAAATGGTGCTGGTTAAATGAAATCTCATTCATTTCTATTATATCGTTTCTTGTTCTTTTAAAGACCGGGTAAGGAGGAGACGCTGACGTATGAGAACTACTTGAACATTGAAAAATTGCTGTCCTGTTTGCAACTTCGATGTCCTAAATTCGGCAAAAATGTACATGACGAACACCTCTTTATCACCATGCATCAAGGTATATTGACATTTTCAATTTTATATTCCTTTCCCGAATTACTACTTTTACATTTATATTGCTACTACTGCTGCTACTACTGCTACTACTACCACTATTACTACTATTACTACTACTACTAGTACTACTACTACTTCTACTACTACTACTACTACTACTACTACTACTACTACTACTACTACTACTACTACTACTACTTCTACTACTATTACTATTACTAAGAAGACATAAAAGGGGGAAATGTTAATTATGGGAGGTGGGGATTAGCCATTGGAAAAGTGTAACTTTTTTCGCCCCCCCCCCAAAAAAAAACAACAAACAAAACAAACAAACAAACAAAACAAAACAAACAAACAAACCAACAAACAAACAAACGAAAACAAAACAAAACAAAACAAAACAACAACAACAACAACAACAACACAAAATAACCAAACAAACAAATAGTTATGATTATATGTTATATTATAATTATGATTTATGCACCACAAGAATCTGACTTTAATTGGACATTTCAAAGAAATAAATTTGCATAAAAATTGGCAATGTGGGACTATGAGGGCTCTTTGTCTGTCTTATCAGTAGCCGGTATTAGACATATCATTATACATGTACATCCAAATATTTTCTACTATTCTACCAGCATACGAGCTTTGGTTCAAGCAAACGATCCATGAGGTTGACTCGATCAGAGAGATACTAAAAGAACAACCCTATGACGAGAAGAAGATGCTTGTTGTTAACAGCAGAATGGATCGGATCATCCTAATCCTAAAGGTTGTATCATGATAATGCCATTTCAATGTATGGACAAATAGTAAAGATATCTGATTTTTTTTTCTTTCATTTCTCATCTTTATTGATCAAAAGAAGTTTCACATTCAACCCAGGGCCATGGCACAGGACAAGAACAATATACCTGTGCCATTTGCAGGTTGTAATACATGGACAGCAGTAGATAGATACAACATAATAGTACAATTCAACATGTAATATACAACATATGGGGATGAATACGAAATAGATCCAAAATAATTGTTACATTAACTAAACTAATTAAGATGTTTTATTGTTTAATACTTGTGCTAAATCGAATTCCCTTCATGCCCTTGTTTTGTTGTAGCTCATGCTTGATCAGCTTACCGTGTTGGAGACCATGTCCCCTCTTTCTTTCTTCAACTTCCGAGACTATCTTGCACCAGCCTCTGGTTTTCAAAGTGCTCAGTTCCGCATATTCGAGAACAAGATGGGCATTAAACCGGTAAGTATAATTTCTTTTGGTATTTCACCTACACTAACACCAACGATAGCAAAATTTAAGATAATAAGTAACATTGTCAGAATTTAGGTTTGTATTAAGTGCTATGTTTTCCAGTACATATTGTAGACCTGAATACGATGCTTATTGTAAATAAAGTCTTTTACTTTGGCTCGATACTGAACTGCGCTAAACTTTTATGCTCTCTATGAATAAGTTAAAAATGCCTTTATCTTAACAAACTTTACTTATAGAATTAATACGCATCCACAAATGTACATACTTATGGTTCGTTTGATTAAAAAAAATAATGATATTGAAACAGAAGCCTTGTCGAAAACCGGGACATAGGCGCTCGGACATTGCGTTGGCGCTCCAGACGACATCATGCTAGTCTGAGCTCTTGGCATTTAGACTCGAAAATCCATGGAAATATTTTTGCTAGATTAAAGGTTAACACTTTAGGCTTCTTAATATCATTTGCAAGAATTCAAGGTGAGTAATAACAGGATCGATACGTCTTACAGTTACACATTTGTAATATGTTTATATTTGATGTCTAATGCGTCTCTGCATTCGTAGACTAGCTTTTGTTGAGCTGTAGAATGGTGGATAGAAACATCTTCTGATTTTTAAAGTTCCTAGTTTCTTTTTTAGGTAATCAGAATGTTTCTTATATCACCGGCCTCAGTGTTGACTGATCTACTTAAAACTTAATACGATAATTTATGATATAATCTACCGGTTACACTTAAAAAAAACTGTCAACAAAATCCATTATCTCAATATACTTTCATGAATTAAACAGTTCTTAGTTTTGTTGTTTTTTGTTCTTCTTCTTCTATATAACGCCCAAAAACCCTATATCCCTGCGATTTGATATAAATAAAAGCATGCTCAGTTGGTAGAAGAAGGTTTGAACTTTCATTTTCAGGGAACGAAAATACATGTATACTATATTGTTATCAACGATATACATGTACATGTAAATCAAGGATACGCTGTGGAATTCTACATGTTGTGAGGGCATTCAAGCTGTGATCGCCGCAGATGTCCGCTGGTTGTCCATATGCTAGCAAAAAACAAACGTTGTTCGGACGTAAACATGGTAAAGATAAAAACGTATAATCGAGTTGTAAATCTTAAAGTTGAAAAGATACCAAAATATAATTAACAAATTGACGATTCAAAAGCGATGCATATGCCTACGGATAGGATATGTGTAAAGCGCCACTTCACGGTATGAATATCTGTCAAGACTGGACCCTCTTTACCTTATCTGCAGGGTAGTTGTCCTAGGGGTAATGTGATAGTTCGGAGAGGGTAGCCTACCTGTCCGGATAATCTTGAGAGTTAAAATGTAACCTTTAACCGAAGTCTATATGCTTCTCATTTCATTTTAGAGTAATCGTGTACAGTACCAGAAGCAGCACTATGCGGTTCAGTGCAATCCAGTCAAACAGAAAGATATTTCGAAAGCAGAGGAGGAGGAAACTTTGTTTACACTCGTAGAGGTATGAATTAACACCAAGTTATGACAGCGGTAGAGTAATTTTCCCGTCACTATAATTATGGTGGTCTTTGAGACAACAATTTACAAAATTGTTTGGCGGCATAAAGGACCTTTGATAGAAACTGTGAGAAAAAGACATCAAAAGTTGAAATTTAAGATATCGATCAAAATAAGACAACCAAAGAAAGACGACTGTATATTAAATGATAAACGAGATATAAAATCAGCCAGACAACAGCAGGGAAAAAAAATCTGGTTTGAGAAGTAACTATTCAGCCATGGAAATTAAAATAATGTCCACCTATGGCCGCCCATAGTATGCGCTAATGATAATCTAAGTGAAATAAGAAAAGTTCAAGAAATATTTTAGTTCTTACCAATAAACCAAATTTCCCATGTTTTCTTAATTATTGTCTAATTACAAATACGCTTAATCCATTAATTATGATACTTACGTACATTCAAATCAAATTCTATATCATAATATTCAATCATAAACACTAACAGAGGTGGCTTGAGCAGACACGTGGTCTAGAACCTACAGGGTTCAACTTTTGGAAGAGATTTGGAGACAGTGTACAGACCCGCCTAAAGGACATTATGGACAGAGCTAAAGTAAGCAAACTGTAAAGGGTACGATTGTGGAGATTTTAGCTTAGAGAAAGCACTTTGATATGTGTACATTTTCCTAATACTTTCACGTGTAACTGTTTCACGTTTTACCGTTCATTACCTTGTAAGAGCAGTGGCCAGGTCATGTACATGATATTATTAGGAACACGGAGAAGGACTACATCATATCGTTCTCTACACCGTTCTAGCGTAACGTAACGTAACGTAACGTAAGTACTACGAACGGATTACTTTGAATTATCCTTGTAGACAAAGGGAAATTAAATAAATAAATCACCCCTTTTCGTCCTTTTAATTTGTAATAGGTATTGTTAGTATAGTACTAGAAAAAAAAAAGGATTTGTCAAATATTGAATTTCCATTTTAACAGCAACGTGAAACAATATAAAGTTTAAAAAGAAAGTGACGACAAAAAGGGGGAAAGAAGACGCTCCAAGAAACCACAATTACAAATTATTAACCTGTAGAGATTTCACTCATTAAGATTATATATATATATTATAAGAATTCCAAATTAATGTTGAAACAGCACCTCGTGACCTTTCTTTTTAACTTCTACAATGCCATTAGGTGGCGGATGCGGACCACAAACCGGGTCTCCTGAATGAACACAAGGCATGTCAGGCCATCTTTGACAATGTTCTGACAAAGGAGAAATATGATATCTTACTGGCAAGGCGTATGTATTCATTAAACTATGCACTTAATGTGTTTTGAATATTACATGACATCATTTATTAGATTATTAAGACGACAGGTCTATTAGCTATTTTAATTTTGATCTCTTTTTTTTTCGCATGATGCAATGCATACTAACCTTAAAAGAATTCATGATGTTTAGTAAAAGTCATCAAACAATTAAAAACAGTTGTATATAAAATAGTTTGGAAAAAATACAAATGAAGCCAATAGCGAATGTTCGCTCTGTATCTACACAGTTTTCAAACACTGATATTTAAAACATTTTCAAGATACTTTCATGATAAAATCACCTGTATTAATGGCATTCAGGGGTCAAATTTAAATTTTAGTTGTTTAGTTTGAGTTGTTTTTAGTTTTCATGAGGCCGCCGTTCCAAAGATCATTCACGCTATTGATTCAACAACTTTTAATAATCTCAGATAAGTGAAAGAATCAATTAAGAAATAAATAATGAGAGGATAATCAAATACTGGACTACAATAATTTATCGCCTTTATCCGCAATGAGTTTAGATAAAAGAGAAACGCAATTTCCTTCTTTTTTTTGCTTGTAGAGGATGTGAGTCTTTCTCATAAGGCCCTACAGGGGGCGCTGATGATCTCACACTACCGTGATGAGCTCCGTTTCCAGCAGTCGTATCAGTTCTTGACAAAACTCATGGATGTGGATGCCCTCATGAACAAGTGGCGTTGTGAGTAAAATAACACTTTTAAGGGTTGGGGGTAGCGTTGTTTTACTGCATCTAAGGCTAAATATTTGTATTATTAACAAGTGTTTTATTCTTCTATAAATGAAACCAATATCTTTATTTAAAAAAATGTAAAAATGAAATATTCGACCCGTTCATAAAAAGTAAAATAATGCATTTAATAGTTTTCTTCATTGCACCAATGGCTGTTGATTACCTTACGACCACAGATAAAAAAAATACATTTTTAGCATTGGATGGACCTATAAGATTTCAAATGTTTTTAGTGAAATAATTACGTGGTAAATTCGTGTTGCATGTGTCTTCCTTTTTGATTATCTGTTTTGTCACAAACACATTCAATTCCCAACCCTCCAAACTTTAAATTGGTCATAAATTCTTTATTTCTAGTAAACATGCTATTCATGTTAAACGTTGCACGGTCGGTTCGAGGCTTCATGTAGAGTTTTTATTCTATTCTTGGGAAATCAGATCACCACGTGTTCATGGTTCATCGTATGATCGGAGCAAAGCCTGGTACTGGGGGATCATCCGGGTATCACTACCTTCGCTCTACTGTTATGAGGTAAGAATAATGTAAATATATCCTGAAAGGTTATTGAATTGTAGTAACGACAGAAAATAGTTGTCCTCGAATGAAACAAAATGTACACTGTATCCTCAAAACGAACAGCTTAGCTAACAAACGATTTTGGTATAGAAGCTATTTAATAGCCAACAAGAAGAAGAAGAAATCAAAAGTAGAATCAAAAGTAACAACTAGACGGGCTGTCCACATGTTGTGTTTTTTCAAACGAGACTTTAAAGTTTTAGAAAATTAATGTATATTTTACTCGTTTAAACTACTAATGGTCATTATGATAAATATTTCACAACTGATTTGAGCATCATTTACACTATTTCAACGCCAGAGTTCAAGACCGATTTGAAGTCCATATTGTTAAGAGTATAAAATTTGAGTATCTTTTTTTTTTTTCTTCAAAAATTGAAATCTCTATTAATTGAAAACGTTAATGTTGAGAATTTGGTAATGTCTAATACAATATTATGTTTGGTTAACACAGTGAGAAATATAGAATCTTCCTGGACTTGTTCAACCTATCCAACTACTATCTGCCTCAAGACTTTGTTCCCAAACTCACACCTGAGATGAAAGCCTTCCTTACACCACAGTAGGTTCATGGTAAAAATCTTTTTCAGGAATTATACCAGGCTATAAAAATATACAGTGGTGGCCAAAATTATTAGAACACCTGAACCTACACAAAGTCTATGGGATTTTCAATGCCCTAGTTCATTTGCCAAAATCAAATTAAAGATATCTTTTGTGTGCCATGAGCTTTCATGAATTTTTAGCATGGGGTCTTACGTAAATGTTGATACCAAATTTATGTAGTTTCGACCATCTGGTAATGCGCAGCATTAAAAATAGTTGCGCTATGCGCTTTCGGTTTCCCCATAGACTTGTGTGTTAAATATGTAGTCCAAATGCAAAAAAGTAAAATGCCAATTACATATGCCGATTGCTCAAAAAGTATTTGAGGTAAAAGTATGAAACTTAGCAGGCTTATTTATTGTACTATACCTCAAATACATGCTATGTTTCAGAAAATTTGGTCAAATAGGGAGGGTGGATTCGCCCCCACCCTTGGTGGTGAGATGACCAAAATAACCATCCCCATTAAAATTTAAGACTATTTTTTTTATTTGATGAAGACACTCTTCGTAAATGGATGTTTTTTTAAAGGAAATTTCATGAGCAATTCAAATATGTTAAAATATTAAGGGTCATTGGAACGGGGGACTTAAATAGGGGCACTGAATTAAAAATTTGGGGCCCTTCCAAAATAATTAAAAAATCCCCACTTAAGATGTAACTACTTCACCCTGTGTTGTTATGAATGCCATTTTTGACATCCTCAAGAAATTTCCTTTCAGAATATATATACTTTTGTAGGGAGAGGCTTAACATGTTTTACGTTATGACACTTTGATCCTGAAAGGGGCAAGATTTTTAGATTTTTCAATCAGTGGTGTAACATAAAAAAAGGGCGACTTGGGGGCGAGTTCCCAACGCATGGCTTTGGTATTTAGTTTTTAAAGCATAATGATGATATTCGGAGACATTCCAACCATTTTAAAGGTATTTATATGGTCAAATGAGTGAAAATTACTAAAATCATTTAAATATGCTTGGTGTTCTAATAATTTTGGCCACCACTGTATATATATATATATATATATATATATATAAGTGTAAGGGAATACATGTACAACAGCCGATGGGCAACTCTTTTTTTTATATTTAAATTTGAAAGAAATGGGTGAAGAGAATAATAGTTGACGTAGCTCAAATCAAAGTTCCCCAGAGCTATCCTCCCTTTTTGGATAATTTTTTGGTGAGATCGAAAAAATGTCTCTGCCGGGAATCGAACCCGGGCCTCCAGCTTATATATATATATATATATATATATATATATATATATATATATATATATATATTTGTGGTGTCGTGACAGTTGAATCTATGAGCCTTCTTTACATATAAACTATTATTTTTTAGAATACCATTGTAGTCACGATTATAACAGTCTGTTTAGTTCATGACGAGAAAGGGGTCACTTCTTCCAGTTTAAATTAGGGAAGTATAGGTCTAGACCTCTTGTCTTGAATTAAGAGTATTGGGAACTAGGAGTAGTTGGCGCAGACGAGCTGAAAACTTGAATGCTTGACCCTAATTAAACTGGGGTATATTTGAGGATGGAAAGACTGGAGGCCTAAAGGGCCCCCCTTTAGATCTCGGCCGTTGAAATCAACACACACGCCACCCACCGCGTAATCTACAGAATTGTATACTCGATTGTTAAAAAATTATTCAAATTTATTCTTAATCAATTAATTATGATAATTGATGCATGAAATTAGACTTTGGCTGTTAATTATTAAATAAAGCCCTTGAAGTGCTGATTCTTTGTTTAAAAACTCTTTGCAAGATTCTGTTCCAATGCACGTCAAAAAATAAAAAAATAAACAAAATCTGTAAAAAAAAAAAATGTTTTTCTTATGTATTTTATTGTTTTGGGGAATTTCTCATGTATTTCAATGTTTTTCGACTTTTTTTTTTTTTTTTATTGTTTTTTCAATATAAATCGTCGGCGACATTTTTCTGATCATAAAGAACATGAAAATCAATTGATTCTAATCAGTGAAAATAAAAAATATTTATACAGTTATGACTTTTGGCTAAAAAAAGAATTTTCATTAAGTTTGTACATAAAATCACGTTTTTGAGCAATTTTGGGTCTGACTTAGAGTGTGTTCAATGTCCAGTTTCAAATTTATACGCCAAAATGAATCATGATACAAAACGCAATTACAAAACGCTGATATAAAGAAAAACAAAGAGGGTGTTCATTGTCCCCCATCCCCGGTCGTAAAAATAAACGTGTTTCAAATCTCAATTTGAAATTGGACATTGAACACACTCTAAGAGTGTGTTCAATGTCCAATTTCAAATTTATACGCCAACATGAATCATGATACAAAACGCAATTACAAAACGCCGATATAAAGAGAAACAAAGTGAGTGTTCATTGTCCCCCATCCCCGGTCGTAAAAGTAAACGTGTTTAAAATCTCAATTTAAATTTAAACGCCGAAGATTTAAACGCCGAAAAAAAATGCGTTTTGAAACACAATCAGCTTCAATTTTACGACCTCGAGCATCGCGATTGCAACGAAATGCGACACTGAACAGTATTGAGTTTTCAAACGTGTTTGAATGTGCTCTCGCAATTGAAGTTTCCGGTGCAAGTGAAAAAAGGAGAAGACGTTTGTTTTTTTTGAGAGCGGGGAATTTAAAGACGATGGAAATATAATCAGCTTTAAATTTTTGACACTGAACGGTGTACCGCTGATCGCGTTTGTGTTTGTGTTTTGTAATTGCGTTTTGTATCATGATTCATGTTGGCGTATAAATTTGAAACTGGACATTGAACATGTACATAAGTATGTGTAACTCCGGAACAAGGTACCCGGGTGTCGCAAATTTGGGCTTAAAGATGCGCGAGATTTTTTTAAAAAGTCATGAAACATAGTTATCGCGTTAAAAATTAATCGCAATAAGTGTCTAGGGTTAACAAAGATATTTAATCGCGAGGGATCATAACAGGTCAAGGAGTGTTTGCCGACCTGATGGTGGGAGATAGGTGTAATAGTAAGGACGGGAGAGGGATAGTTTATTTTCAGTAGGTTTTGCACTGGTATGTAATATTTCGTTATAAAGAATACTAACAAGAATTACATTTTTTGATATTATCAATGACAATTAATCAGTCGGTTTTTGATATTATTATTTTGTATTTTCATGTCAAACCATTATTCTTTTTCTTTTAAAGGGACAAGTCGAACAATGGAGATGTAAACGAGCTGTCGAGTGGTCTGGGAGACCTAAATCTGAAACATTAATTAGGCTTAAAAACCCGATGTATTAGAGATTGGAAGCCGAAACAAAAAAGTAGTGCCCTCGTAAAACAAATCATTATTGATGTAGGCCTAGCAATGACATTGTTAATGCATACGGAAAACAATGCCATGGGCGGCAAGAATTCACGGATTCGCATAGATCACACAATTATGTTAATTGTTTACTTGAATTGCATAAATGATGCAATTAAATATATACATATATAGTAAATAGTGGTAGAAAAATACGCGTTACGATTGGCTAGAGCAGTACCACGTGACCTACTTTCAATTTGTTATATTGTACATATGTACAATATAACTTTCGGTTTTTGGAGGGTAAAGCCTGTGTTAAATGAATGGGGAGAGTATCGATTCTATCGATTGACTTGTTGCGCTTGCGCGTAATGACAGTAAAATGTTGCGCACAATAGCTCATAACAATGGATACGCGAAGCAACAAAATACGTCACAATAGCTAAATTTGCACCACAAAAATTGCAAAGATAAAACTAGATTAGGCAAGGGCAAAGATCTAGGGGTCTATTTACTATAATAAATAGTGAACGCTCCATCTTGCAACATTACTGGACTATATGAACTCCAAATACTAAATTATCCCTCGTGCAGCTCTATTTCACCTCGGCCTGCGGCCTCGGAGAAACAAATCTGCACTCGGGATACTTTAGTATTTGTCGTACTTATAATCCAGTATATTGCACGATAGATTGTACACTATTTATATAATATATATAAATATATATAAAGAATATGCACGGATATACGCAAACGCATCAGAAAATATATAATAACAATAACGGTAGTGCAAGGTCCATTGAAACTAAATAAACGCGGAACATTTAACTTTTTCAGCGATAGGAAACCAATATTGTGTTTTTTAGAAGGTGAAAAACTTACCTCATGTAATCCATGCTTATGTGCATGATATTTTTTTTTTTTTTTTTTTTTTTTTTTTTTTTTTTTTTTTTTACCTTTAAAGGTAGTGTCAGCCTTTTGCAGGCAAAAATATTAAATTTCTAGTTTTTAGAGGATATAGTAGTATACCAATGACTATATCTTCCCACAACATGATTAAGCTCAAATGTGTATGTTTGTCATTATATTGCAATTATCAAAATTCATTCCTATTTTTTTGAACCTCGAAAAATATACCGTACGGTGCGAACCGCTGGCCGTTAGCGCAGAGAATAATGCACGCTGATGCGCCGTGTGTATATTGCTGTGTACGGTCCGTGCTGCACGCGCTGTAATATCAACGATGTTGATGGAGAGCTGGTCAAGATTGGTAGTCAGATTTTCGTTTGGTATTACTGATCTAGGAAACCTATAACAGTAAGATTGAATAGACAGTATAGGTCGATCATATTCTACAGTTATGCCAAGTTGCACTAGTTTTCGCAATTTGTGAAAAAGGCTGATACTACCTTTAACATGTTAAGTGCTTTTTTCATAGGTGATGAAATAGACAAATTCAAATTCTTCTCCATTAAAAAAGCTTCAGATTTTTTCTTCTTTTCAAAATGGCAGCAGACGTGTAATAATGGAATGCGTGCTTATCTATATAGAACTAGCCTTAGAATAAACCTTTGAAACTAGCTAACTCAAACGAAAACTTTTATTACCATTATTTATTAACATTTGTTTAATGTCCTGAGGAAAGAAGCCTTCTATAAAATTACCCGAACTTTGTAAGTGCATAGACATTAATTAACAACGTTTTAGGCATTTCAGGATAGATTTTGAACAAAGAAATCAACATTTTTAAATACATTTCTATAGCAACATGTGTGGAAAAGATGAAGAAAAGTCCTCATATATTTTACAATGACACGTATTTAATGTTCACTCCAAGATTTAAAAAAAGACGAGAAAATCAACTGCTATTAATGTGTGACTATATTTTAGATTATTGGTAAATAAGTTCCGATATTATATATTTTCTGCTGTGAATAATTGTTACATATGAATCTTTCAATCGAATGAAAATTGGTGAAACATCCACAAAATTAAACTTTTGATCCAAATGCAAATTGAAAATCGGTAAAAAAATAAAAATATTTACATCCGAATTCTTCAACGAACCTTCGCTGAATCGTGACGGGGTTCGATACAAACTTCCAAGAGTTCATGCCCAAATCCTTCGCCGCTACGTCACTACCGGCGATGCTTTGAATTTGGATCAAAATTTTAATTTTGTTGATATGGATCTTTCCTTGTGATAAGAATTGCAAAATGAAATTCAATACAAAATTGTATATGAAATAAATTGTTTGGATTGTGGTTAAAATTTAATGTTCCTTTTAAAGAATTTAAAAAAAAAAAAATTAAAAAGAAAGTAATAAAAATAAAAGTGCAGTGTATTCGGTTTTATACACATTATGTGAGATAAAGGATACGGGTAGGAAAATATGTGTGTGTGTGTGTGTGTGTGTGTGTGTGTGTGTGTGAGTGTGCGAGTGGGGATGTGATATACACGCGTGGGTGTGCTTGTGTGTGTGTGTGTGTTTATGACTCGAGGCGTGTGTATGTTTATCAGTATGTGAAAGCGAAGGGTAGGAGGGTGTGTGAGTGTTCATGATAAATGTGTTAAAGTATGTGTGTGTGTGTGTGTGTGTGTGTGTGTGTGTGTGTGTAAGCGTAGGTGTATGAGAGAGAAAGAGAGAGAGACATCTGTAGATTGGAAAAGAACGCAATGATAATTGTGATTGAGTACTAGGAAAAGGCAATAAAAAAGCAAGGTCTTGATAAAGATAGTATTCCGTCCTGGGCCCTGTTGCATAGGACTACTCTGCTATGAACTACCATGGCCAAACTACTTTGCAGCCGATAAAAATCCAACATTCTAAGAAAGTTACCAATGATGGCAAATTTACCATCAAGTTTAATGAACAGGGCTCTGCTAGTGATATAAAATAGTTTAGTTAAGTGGACAATATTACCAAAATGTGTTCAAATTTATAAATAGAAAATCCCAATGTTTTGTACAGCGCATATTATATCAATGCATTGTATGAACGCAACACACCGTAAAACAACAAACTATAAAATGGAATGCAAGGATTTATAAAGAAAAGTTTTAAATTTACTTCTTACATAGTGAGGAGACACGTACGAATTTTAATCCGCATATTGCTAAAAAAAAAAAAAAAAAAAAAATGTATACCCTTATGTAATAGATACATGAACTATCGTTTTCTGAATAACGTTGGTTAAATCAATCTGCTGCCTCGTATAGGGGCAATGTTACCAATAATGGCTAGGATACTGTGGCATCCTTTTTTCCAAGTTTCCGGTACCAAACCAGAAAGCTTCCCTTCTTTATCCGGTCTCTGGTAGCCATTTAAACCCGTCTGACAGGATCACTATCGCGTGTTCAGATGGTTAATTACTAGCATAGCTGTACAAGATTATCCCTTTTTAAAATATTAGCTTTTTGCTCTTACCCCTAAAAAAACATAATGAGTCCTCAAATGTTCCTTTTTTTTATATACCAAATACGTATGAACACCTTTAATTACCTCAGGATTATACATAAATATTGTCATCTGAATATTTACTTTTGTTAAGAAAAAAAAAGGGGGGATTATGTGTAATATCGCGGATCCCTATTTCGGAATTAAAATTGATTAAAATACAAGACTTTTTACGAAGTCGCATTATTTTTTTCTTCTTTGACGGAGCAGCAATTAATGCTATGGTCTGATTTTTTTCCACAAAATTATGACCACCTATGAAACATATAGGGTCCGATATGCTATAGACTACTGTAATTCTTAAACTATTCAGTATTTTTTCGGAAGATTTCGAAAGTTGTACCTCTATCACATCATAATTGCATAACTCCTGTAGGAAGTTCAACATGTCGAAAGACGGCAGCACCTGAAAAAAAAAATGATGAAGCCATCTAAACACATAGTTATGCCGCTGTCATCTCGCTTTGATCTGACACAACTGCATTGACTTGTGCAATGTTATATTGAAGAGATATCAATTCTGATTGAACGTCTACAGTCTTCTGCTACATTATAGTAAAATATAATTGCGTAATACATGCGTATATATTTTGTGCATGATGTGACTTAATAAGGTAATTTAAGAAGTTACTAATCGGGTATGCTTTCTCCAGTTTAAAAAAGAGCTTTGCACAAGGGGTTAAGCGTTTGTGCAATGGTTTGCTAACCAGTGATTTTGACACGTCGACAGAAAGTGGTTATATTTTACTTTTGGCACGTATGAATTCAGCGGATGCACGAGCCTTAACCGCCATATTGCATTGTTTCCCTGTATATTGAGTAGGCTTTGGTGCACCAGGGATCGTTTTGCTCCCCTGAACGGGAGGCATCCATGCTGAGGCCACCCTTGTCGATACTGCGTAACAGGTCCAGCACAACGTGACATTGTGTTATGCACTAATCGTCACGCCGTGTTTGTGAACAATGTAACGAATACTCGTGGTATCTGAGGCGTTCAACTAGTTTAACAAATACGAATTGGAGAGTCATATTGCGGAACCACCTTGCTCAAAGTGAAAGGACTGTTAAAACGTTTGTTTTAATATTAAGGGTTGGAACTATTTTATCGCAGAACCCTAACAGCAGTATAAGTTCAAAAAGGAAACAGAGTGAACACATTAAAGAGCTGTGTTACATTCGACACATTTCCACGTATGTTATGAGATTCTACAGAATATGCTGATCGTGATATGCACCCCTTGTAAATTTGTCAAAATTGATAAGAAAACGCTTGAGAGCTTGAAGCATTTGAGACAAGACTTGTCTTGAGGGAGGTGTTAACAAATCAGTGTTTAACATACAGGAGAGACTTTTTCGTAACGGACCATTTTTTTTTTCTCGAGAAACAGTGTATACATCGAGGATTTTACAATTCCTTGACCAACATTGCACTGCTTTGGCCTACGACCTGTCACTATAATCTAATCTTTTAGAAGACGAAGAAGATTATAAACCAAACTTCGGGGAAAGAGAATTTTGTTACTATACGGAAAAATATTTGTAACCACAGCAACTCACATGTAAACATTTTTATGTTATGCTGATAAAAGTCAACCGCTTAGTATACCATCATCATTTTTCAGCATAACTTCCGAAAAAGAAGGCAGTAATTTAAAAGGAAGGATATTGTCATTATGAAGGGCATTTTCATTGTTCTATTTGAGCATTAATCGACCACGAGTATTATAATAGCCTGTTACTTCTCGTTCATCTATGTTACTCGACTATCCACTTCAGTTGACACTAACTTGGAATAATACGGGAATTTTTAACACGTTGAATATAGCCTCTGCAATTTCTAGGTCTTCAATTCTGAATTAAATAGGAATCCACTATCATGGCCAATATGAGTTACATTTGCCTTTCATCTTTGGTTATAACCACCTTATTAATGTTGGCGATGGTTGAAATCGAAGGAAGACGGTCACGTGCTCGCATTAATGATTCACGTAAGTATATTATAAGTGCATTTTTTTTTCCTCACGAATATGCTTGCCTATAGAAATATTGTAAAGGGCAATTACGTCAATATAGAGAATAATTTTTTTTTATCCCTTTGATGTCTAATTTTTTTTACCCTCGTTTTATCAACGATTAACAAATCCATAACAATACTACCATAATCCAACCAATAAAATGTGATTGTGTTTATAAGAAAATAATACATTTCAGAAAGGCTCATTCCTGTATCATTATAAAACAAATAATTAATTAATTCATCATAGAATCAACCAAAACATTGACATCAATATTTTGAAACGAAAAAGACAGTAACATGCCTAATTGTAATAACTTATTTCAAATATTATCATACAATATGTAATATCGCGTACTCATATTAATTCATTTCTGAAATAAAAATGCTTACAATACAAATTTATAAGAAAATAAAAATAATTTTTGAGAAACATAGACAATTATATAACAAATGCATAACAGTATAATAATATCTAAATGATCACTTATTTGTACTTTCTTTTTTAAATTTTAGATATTTTAATATTTCATTTCAATTATCATAATAATCTACGCTGAAAAAAAAATCTTACTTAAATCTTTTTAAATAGAGAAAGAGAGAGAGAGAGAGAAAAACAAAATGGAAAACATTTTGTACAGATGACTCCATAATAGAAATACTCTTAGGCATTCGTAACATGTGAAGCGGTATTAGATGCATGTTTATGTTGGAACAAAAATCAAATGGAACTTTCCCGATTCTTTAAAAGGGCAAGTCCACGCGATTCTATATTTTATTAGCGTACCGCTAGGCACAACCACTCTCCTTTTCCTGATTTTCGTATGTTGTACCTGGGCGGTAAGCTTCGTGTAATTTCTTGAAGTTTCATTCCTATAGTTGAAGGATTTTAGTCTCGACATTGAAGTTGTACTTCATGCAAAGAACTGTATACATTATTCCAATTGGCATATGGTGTATTCTTACAACCAACTGAATCTTCAAGGCATTAAATATTCCCAGGTATGAAATATTTTAAATTCGGGAATATGAGAGTTCGTGTGCAAAGCATTACTGTATAGATAGAAATCGCTCAGACTTCCACTTCAAGCCAATATTGCAGGAAAAGAATATCGAGGAAACGATTTTGTTACATATAGTTTGGCTTAATGATGGAAAAGGGGAATTTGCTTATATAGCTTTTGCAATTTCTCGGTCACCAATACTGAATTATATCGGAATCCAATATCATGGCCAATATGGGTTACATTTGCCTTTTATCTTTGGTCATAACCACCTTATTAATGTTGGCGGTGGTTGAAGGGAGACGGTCACGTGCTCGCGTTAATGATTCATATATAGATAGACTTCCACTTCAACCCAATAATACAGGAAAAGAATATCCAGGAAACGATTTTGATACAAATAGTTTGGTTTAATGATGAGGGTAATCTGATGTAATTACCAGACCTCCAGATTATCTTTAAGGCAACAACGTAGAGTAGAATAAGAATATTCGGGAAACACTTCCGATAAAGAAACGCAATCTTCTAGAATTACCAGGACTTCACATTATCATTGATAATGCAACAACATAAAATAAGATTATTGTGGAAACATTTACGAGATAACATAAACGGTTTGAGTAGATATCGAATATAGTTCGAGAATGCGTTAGTGGTTTCTGTTTAGAGAAAGTTTGTCTGCATTTTGCTTGATCAGTTACAACCATTAATCATTTACAAGGAAACAGTCTGTCATTGGTGGTAAAGACATGTATTGCACGACCGGATGCGGAAGATGGAACCCGGAAGTAAAACATCCGAGTTCAGGAAGAAATTGTTTGATCAATAACCTCATGGTCTCGCGTCAATGGGTCTACTAATTTGCAAACAATGTGATCAATTTCAGGGAATAATTTTTTATCATTAGAGTGGGTGTTTGACATGTGACTTTTTAACATTTTCCAATTATTTCATTTATTATTCGATATGTAAGTCTAAATTGATACAAATTTTAAAAAAAATTAAAAAGGGGGGAACTCACCAAAAAATTTTCTTGAAATTTTGGGAAACGACTGATTTGCTTTAATCAGGTGCTCACGTTTGCATAATATTTCATTTTCACATAGAAGTTAGTCATTGGTACCGATTAATTGTACCTAAAACTCTTCTGTGAAAAGAGTTACACCATTTTGATGAAGGGGAAGAGGGTGAGGAGATATTTTAAACTTGCTTATGGGCAAGTCCACGCTATTTGTTCCCGAGATGGTGATTTTCCGACTGTTTGACCATTTTTGTGTCAAGTGTGTCAATGGGTTTAAATAGTAAATGTATACATAATGTGTCATATATCTCCATAAAGAGTATGAAATGAACTTAATGCAAATGAGGTCAAAAAGTCATTTCAAGGTCATATGACGTCACAAGGCTCATTGATATTCATGAAAAAATATATAAAATACATTAAAAATGCTATTTAAAAAAGAGGTTTGTCAGAGGAGTACAACCAAAAAGTAAGTATTTTCTGTATTTATATTTTCAGGGCTAACTCTGGTGAAAATATCACGAACCTCCCTAACAAAAATGTCGTGTGGTACCACGCAACGGTACCATACAAAATACCACAGGATTTTCCTATGGTTTTTTGGCACAAATACACACAACAAAATACCATACAGAAGAACCATACACCAAAATACCATAGAAATTTCCTATGGGGTTTTTGGGCACAAATACACACAAAATACCATACAGGTAACATAGCAGCCAAATACACTAGGATTTCCTTGGTTTTTGGCAGCAAATACCATACAGGCCAAATACCATAGGATTTCCTATGTTTTTTGGCACAATACACACAAAATACCATACAGAAGTACCGATATACAGCCAAAATACATAGGATTTCCTATGTTTTTTGGGCCAATACCACACAAATACCATACAGCCAAAATACATAGATTTCCTATGCTTTTTTTGGCACAAATACCCACAAATACCTAACGGTACCAAAGCTACCATAGAACTTTCCTATGGTTTGTTTGCACAAATAATATCCACATACAGTCCGATACACATACCCATAGAGATTTCCTATGTTTTTTGGCACAAATACCAACAAAAATACCACCATAAGTACCATAAGCCAAAAATACATAGGGTTTCCTATGTATTTGGCAACAAATACCACAAGGATTCCTTGGTATTTTAGCCAAGTACGCAGCAAAAATACCATACAGAAGTACCATACAGCAATACCTAATAGCATTATCGCCCAAACAGTAACAATCAATACCGGCACACAGTTACCCAGGATTATGACATAACGCTACGACGGAAACCACGCGTGAATAAATATTATTAGAGAATGATGATGTGTTGATTGAGGTTGTCTGATTGTAAATTGTGGGATTAGTTTTTTTTTTTTTTGTAATAATTATGTTCTGATTTGAATTTTTGTCTATTGTTATGTATTTTTTTTTTATTGTTATATTTTTTTTTTTTTTTTTTGTGTATAGGTTCTAAGTATTGTTCGTTTGCGGTTTTGCAGTTTTGTATCAGATTTTTTGTGCTGTGTGCATCTATTATTGTTTGTAATTGTATTGATTTTTTTTATTGTTTATGTAGTATTATTTTATGATGTGATTTTTTTTATTGGAACGTCTTTATTTACGGATGGTAACTGTGGTGACGTATTAGAATTTTATGTTGGTAATATTGGTTGATAATGTCGCGTGGTATTTTTTTGTTAATGTTTGAGGATTTGTTGGTTTATAGTTGGTATTAATGGTTGGTGTGTATTTTGTAGTTTCATATAATATTATTTAAATTTTTTATGACTTGTTTTTTGGCTCGATTTAACTGTAGAGTTGGCGTACGCATCACAACACGCGAACACATTTCCGTTTCAGGATACCACCGCCGCGCCGTACCAATGACTGCCGCTAGACACCCAAGGATACCATACTCTGGATATATTACCACTATTTAGCAATATTTTTGGGTTACAGTTTAGTTATTTTTTATATCTCTTGATATTAATGCAAATGTTCAAAACTATCGCTCTTGATGTTACTTTGTGTTTAGGAAATATATATTTCCCTAAAAGAAAAAAATTAATATGCAGGCAATTACTAGTTAATAGGTAAGCTTCACACAAATACTGATTTGTCATATAAAACGTTGTATGCAAATGAGCTAATTACCATAGTACCACACGAAGTTACCACATGGAATACCATACGTACTACACAAATTTAGCAGTAAACTGCCATAAATCACTTTGACTAATGGCCCGTTGGCTCTCATCCCTGTTTGGATATTTTCTTCAATCAGTTCGTCAAATTACCATTTGGTCTAATTTAATTCCCATTTCGTCTAATCAAGTCGACTGGTCAAACACACACTTAGTCAATTCCTGTAAGAAACTATCTTAGAAAAAAAATATCCTGTGACAATACTACACAACGGTAGGTATTGGCGGCGTCCCGGGTGGACGGGGACGATCGGTACCCCCCCCCAATCGATTTTTGTTTTCTGGGGAATCGTCCACCTCGATTTTAAAGCTTAAAAAAAATATATGTACATACAATACGTAAGAGCAACAGTGTGCGTAAAATGAACCAAGTTCAGGTCAATAAAAGCAAAATTTTCGGCTCGTCTTCGCTTGCAAACAAAAACACCAGACATAATTAAACTAATAATCTCTTCTTCAGGTCCCTATATTCATTTATTCTTTATTTAGTACAACGCTTTATTTGTAACTTTGGCATATATAGTGTGAGTAGGTCATTTCTATTGTGAATTTTGATATTAGCCTATATTATATGTCTCTTTGGGTGCTTTATTTATTCCGATCTAGTGTATAATATAATTCCTCTCCAAATTTGGCGTCAATCAGGGGACGTGTCCCTTGATTTTCAAAGCTTTACTTTTGTTTTTATTTTCTAAAATATTTGGATAAATTTTGTATTTGCCCACTTGTCCAAATGTGATGGAAATAAACTTTTAAGTTTTTTGAATTCTTTGTTTAGGTCCGTATCGTATAAAAAGTGACCATATTCAGAAAGGAGTTACAAACATATATATATATGTATGTAAAACGTTGATTAATGAGATTTTCACGCGCTCTTCGGAATTGTATTCTTAGTAGTGATTATCAGCTATGAATACAATGGTTAATGTTATATAAGCAAAATTTTTAGCTCGCGCTTCGCGCTCACAAACATATAACATACAATGATTTAACGATTTAACTATGTCTTCAGGTCGTATTTTGTGGAAATATGTTTTATTTGTTCCACCTTATATTCTAAAATGTCATTAGTTTCTGCATAATAAATTATAGTGAATAGATCATTCTATTTGAATTTTGGGTATAACAATATTTAGGAAGCCTTATTCCGTTCGACTATAATAATTCCCATTCCGGGGTCTCCGTTCTCTCTCCACCCCTGACCGTCATCACATGAAATCGCAGCCCCTGATGGTAGGGGGACCGGGACAATAATTGTAAACACGGGGCGATTGTAAAAGAGGCTCCAATACATGTGGTATTTGTGCCAAAAAACATACAGCCATTACCATACATATGGTATATGTGTAAAAAAAAAATTTAAAAATACAGCATACCATACATATGGTAATTTGTGCCATAAAATACCATACAGCTAATACCATACATATGGTATTTGTGCCAAAAACCATACGAAATACCATACATATGTATTTGTGCCAAAAACCATACAGCAGTACCATACATATGGTATTTGTGCCAAGAAACGCATACATATTGGTATTTATGCCAAGAACCATACATATGGTATTTGTGCCAAAAACCATACAGCAATACCATACATATGTATTTGTGCCAAAAAAAACATACAGCAATACCATACATCATATGGTATTTGTGTCAAAAAACATACAGAAATACCATACATATGGATTTGTGCAAAAAAAAACATACAGCAATACATACATAGGTATTTGTGCCAAAAAAACATACAGCAATACCATACATATGGTATTTGTGCCAAAAAACCATACAGGAAATACCATACATATGGTATTTGTGCCAAAAATGCCATACAGCAATACCATACATATGGTATTTGTGCAAAAAACAACATACAGCAATACCATACATATGGTAATTTGTGCCAAAAAACCATACAGCAATACCATACATATGGTATTTGTGCCAAAAAACCACACACACATACCATACATATGTATTAGTGCAAAAAAGCCATACAGAAATACCATACATATGGTATTTGGCCAAAAAACATACAGCAATACATACATATGGTATTTGTGCCAAAAAACATACAGCAATACATATACATATGGTATTTGTGCCAAAAACCATACAGCAATACCATAACAAGATATTTGTGCCAAGAACCATAACATATGGTATTTATGCAAGAAAACCATACATTATGGTATTTTGTTTGCCAAAAACCATACAGCAATACCATACATTATGGTATTTGTGCCAAAAAACCATACAGCAATACCAATACAATCATATGTTTGTGCCAAAAAAACCATTACAGAAATACCATACATATGGTATTTGTCAAAAAAAACATACAGAAATACCATACATATGGTATTTATGCCAAAAAAAACCATACAGCAATACCATACATATGTATTTGTGCCAAAAAACCATACAGAATACCTACATATGGTATTTGTGCCAAAAACCATACAGCAATACCATACATATGGTATTTGTGCAAAAAAAAAAACCATACAGCAATACCATACATATGGTATTTGTGCCAAAAACCATACAGCAATACCATACATATGTTTATGTGCCAAATACCACAGCACTCTGTATGGTATTCTTATGTACCTTTTCCTGTGTGGTATTTCCTATGGTACTTCTATGGTATTTATTATTGTACCATAGAAATACATAGGAATACCACAGGACATTCAGAAATACCATATGAATACCACAGGACATTCAGAAATACCATCGGAATACCACAGGACATTTTTGTAAGGGCTAGCACATAGCTTTCCATATTTTAAGACTTAAAATATTCAGGTCTAGAAATAGTCTCACAAAAGTTAACTGGAGCTGATGTAAAATCATACATCTTTTATACCCACCCTCCCACCTTTAGAAATGAAACAAAATAAGTTTTTTACATTGTGGTTTTGTATTATGTTTCTTTGTATTATCAAAGAATTTTTTAAACAAAGATTGTTGCTACGCCTTGGCTACACCAAATTGTTTAATAAAAAATATTACAGGGAATAATTGTCCCGTGTGTTACTGTCCCGTTTGTTACCTGACATAGTTTTTAAAACTTGACCTATGCCAGAAAAATCAAAGTTGTATTAACGTTAAAATTTGTCCTTACAATGTTTATTACATTTTTAAGAGGATATGACTCTACTTTTTCAATTCAGAGTTATATGTGAACAAAGTCAAAATTTGAAAACACCATTTTTTTTGCGGTCCCGTTTGTTACCGACGAATAAATGATCATAAATTAATTATGAATTGAGTTATTACAACTATTTTTTATGTTTTTGTTGAACATTCTTAGTACCTTCAGGAATATACCAAAGGATTGAGATTTCATTTCAGATTTTTCAAACAAGCCCTATTTTTGGCTCTGAATGTCCCGTTTGTTACCGCGCAAAATAGCTTGGACTTGCCCTTATATATTACATCCTGAAATGTTCTTTTTCCTAAAAACAGAATTTAAAATTCTTAAATTCCTTAAATGATCAATAGTTGGTAATGCCGTGCACGTGTTTGCTTAAAAAATCTCCTACTTGTAAAATATTTCAACAGTTAATTGCGTTGATTTCACAATAATGTGGATGACAAGCCAAAAGAACCAATAAGGTAGTAATTGGCAATCTTTATTAAAAAATATTCAAAAATAAAATATAATATCAACGGCAATAAGTGGATCCAACGCTCAATTCATGCTAAGTGCCATCGCTGTCAATGTAGTTGCTAGGTCCGTTCGTAAACAAAAAGTAATCTGTTACATTATATTGTCATACCAAAATAGGAAGCCGATGCGACTGATATGAGATTTCACACATACTTTACTTTAATCACACCCGAAATCTACGCCATACCTGCATGACCTGAGAGGAAAAGGTGCTGCTTTTCTAAGAGGGTCAATACATTTAACTTAATTATAAACCTAATAGTACCGGGGTTCAAACCCCTAGGATGAACAGATCCATTGTCTCAATGGTTCAGAATGGAGTGTTTCCTACTTATCGCAATATGTATCATATTTATGTATCATTATTAATGGATCATTATACATTTTTTTTTCATCTATACTGAAAGTATCGATAAGTTGGTGGCATTATTGGATTTTGCATTGCTATTATTTCTTCAAAACCTAATTTATGAAAGATTGCTTACGTGTGACAAACATAAATGTGCTCAAATCTGCAATCCACATTACCTTTACAAATGCGTTGACAGCATAGTCTCAGATTGGATATAAATTCGTGTTTTCCCTTATTTATTGAAAAAGAATATAATTTGTATTGAAAGTATTTTATTTAGAGTAAGATAATTCTGATTGTTTCGAAAGTGACATGTGTCATTTTGAAATGTCAAAAGCCGCATCAGGACTTGCACAATCATGGGTCACATCCTAAACGCTTCAACTAACCCGTTATGCGTATATTCGCCCCTCCATCCTCTTTTGTTGAAGTTACGGATGACCCAAAACTATTTCTTGCTCAGTCACACCCATCATTTCGGACAGAACCTTTAGCCTTCAGTTGGTTTTCCTATTAGCCAACAATCCGTACTATCATGAGTCATTCTTTACTCCACTAGGCACCCGCTACCCTATCCCACCCTAAGAACTTAAATTGAATTTATTGTTTTCAAAATTGTATCCTTTTTTTTCTGCGATCATTTTTTGGGACCATATCAAGATTTATCTTAACCAAAATCAAACATATACCAAACTGATGTCACAAAAAAAGATTCACGTTGTCACAAAACATTATTATCGTCAGACGTAGAGTGACCTATTGGTTCACGTTTATATTTATATTGACAATTGGTGTGGCAAAACATAAGAAACATAGACAATTCTAAATAATAATAATTTATGTTGTCAACCATTTTTGCAAGGAAAGACTTGCCTCTATCTATTTGATGAAAGCAATGGATTTCGAAAATAAATAGGAGAGAGGGGAAAAAAAATCGATATAAGTGTTTTCATATGTTTCACATTTTTCTTAAAACTATTATTGGTATCGTTTATACTTTTCTCGGAGAAAATTACCATTCTATGCTGCAACAGTCAACAGCCAGGGGGAAAAGGCAACACACGGAGAAGACTGATTTGATAACCACGACCTCTGATCTTTGTGCACATCCACATTAGCAAAGATACAAAGAAAATCTTTTCTTCGTGTTGCCTTTAGCCTCCGTCTTTTTAGACATACGTTATGGCATTTCTTTTCGCACAAAAAGTATAAGCGAAACATGTAGACCGTTTTTGGAAGAAATAATTGTATCATACTGTTTGATAGTTCGGTCACTGCTAATTCCCACTTCTCAACATCTTCCTTCTCCTTTAACTTTAAAGTAGAACTTTTGTAAAAACGGAATGCTGCTAAAGGTCGCCCATTACAGAGGCGAACCTCGAATTCTTGTCAGAATTCGTTCTTAAAATTAGTTTCCATGAACGGAACATTCGTGAAATGTCATTTAAAAGGAATGTCATTTTAATGCATACTCATGTGCTTTGTGTATGTATATATTTAATAACAATAGTACTTGTACAAGTACAACCAGGTGTTAAATAACTCATATACGATTTCGATGTGAATATTGTCCACTGTGTTTGTTTTAGACCTTGACTTGTAAAGCTAAAAGCCGAACAATTAGGGCGGCATTTGATTCGAAAACAATACTCGCTCAAACCGGATTCATACTTCGGGAGATTCCGGAAATGTGAGTCGGGTGTTTTAGGATGTGTGGCCGGGTCGATGCACTCCAGCGAGAGTGATGACATCGCGCAGTCATTCGTGAATTTATACTGTTATCATGTAGCTTGAAAACGGGGAAGGTGGAAGGCAAAAACGAAAGCGTTGTTGTTAATGTGGGAAAAATAAGGATCCAAAAGTTGAATTTGGAACACAGGTTGTTAAGACAAAATTAGCCTTAAATTTTTTAAATGGTATGATTTACGTAACGCCAAATTGCATAGTGCACTGTTGAGAGCAATAACGAAGATATACGTTATCAAATCTAGTATTTATTTTTTCATCGTTTTTTTTTTTGTTGTTGTTAATTCATTCATTATATTTTATCAATATATATATATATATATATATATATATATATTTAGAAAAGCTTCCTTAGAATACATCTTCAAGAGCTACTTTAACATGTTTAAAGTGACGCAAAACCGAAAATACAGTAATATTATTGCGCATTTAAAGGCCCGGTCCCACTGGCGGGAGGATAAATTGCGCGTGAGTTGCGTATACGAATTTCGTTCATCCGCAACAAAAAACAAAAACTAAACAAAAAATCCGCAATTCATACGCAAATCATCCTAAAAAGCCAGTGGGACCGCGCCTTTAAGTTAAATGTGTCGTTGAATTTGACCCGGAAGCGGTATTTTTTTTTTATTTTTTTATGCTTAGTATTCCTACGTTGTTTTTTGTTTTTTTTTTGTTTTTTTTATTTACCTTTTTTGAAAATTTTATCAAAAATGTAGAATTTATACATAGGTTAGTCACTGAATCATCAAATACACGAAAAATGCCTGATTTGTACATTAGGAGCCCCAACTCACAAAAACACAACACAAGCACACACAAAATAATGTATATTATAATGGCTTGGATCACAGGGAGACAGAGGAATAAAAGAGAAAGGAAAACAAATTTCGTCAAAACCCGCGAAAGACATTTGAATTATGAACAAACGACATGATAACAAATTTTAAATAAGCAATTTATTCACCGCAAGGCCCTCTTTTATATTACACTCCATGGTAAAACCCATGTTATATGTCAGGTGGCTATTTTCTCATACTTCTCATATAAAAGAGTTTATATGAAGCACTGAGAAACATTAATACGGGTAATTCTTTTGAATTAAAAGCTGTAAAAACATTGTCAAAAATAGGCCCTATCATTATTAAAAATATATGTATATATTATTCTATACTGTACCATAAAAATAAGAAAGCATCAAAGTTGCTTGATTCAATCATCTAAAGGGGAAAAGAAATCCATGTTTGTTAAAAAAACTGTATATAAACATGATAAATTACAAAAGTGTTGTCACTGTAGAATTTTCCGGGCTGTGTGTATGTGTGTATGTGCAAGAGCACATACACACACAAACAGACACTTTGGAAAACACACCCTCCCTCACACACACACACACACACACACACCCTTACAACCACAGATACGTTTAATTAATAGAGTGACCAAAATAATTGTCTCTTACTTATAGATTAAATAAGTTCCATGTTTAATCTGATCATTAATATAGGCCTATACTGTACACCAGATAAAGTCTGATGGCCACAAGTTTGCCTTTGTCTTCTAAGTATGCTAATGGTACAATCGTATACTTACATTGTATGCCAGGGTCCAGGGGAGTTAAGTGTTCCTTATGTTATAACACAGTCACAGTTCCCCTTCGGGGTCCATACTGTGAGTCCAAAACCACACCGTACGAAACAGGGGCCGCGGAGCCGGGGGGCTGGGGGGGGGGGTGGGTGTGGGGGCTGCAGCCCCCCCCCCCCACACTTTTTTCAGCCAACGTGTACAAAAACGCAAAAATACACATACATGTGTGATTTTTAGCCTGTTCACCCCATCACTCTCCCCCACTTTCGGCTCAGCCCCTCCACTTTCAAAAACGCTCCGCGGCCCCTGCGAAATGGTTAGAACGGCTGGTTGTGACACGTCATACGGGAAGCGTCGTAAATTTGACGGCGCCATGACGCACAACTTTAAGATATTTCATCAGACAGTTTGAATGAGAAAAATATCATGTGTTTTTGTTTTGTTTTGTTTTGTTTTTGTTTTTTGACAACGTTTCGATAAAGATCTTTGGAAATACAGTCAAGAACTTGGAGTTATTACAGGTATATTTCAAAGATTAGCTATTTATAACCCACGGCTAATGACATACAACACAGGTGGGGTGCTTTTGTAGACCAAAAACTGCTCTACCAACTGACCTTTTAAGCTTGTTTCATTTAAAACCTAATATTGAGAAAAATAAATGAGATCAAACATCCGTCAGTATGGTAGAAGATTTGTATAAATTATATACATATAGATAGAGCTAATGATGTGATCCAAGAGATTGCAAATAATAATAATAATAATAATAATAATAATAATAATATTAACAATAATGATAATAATAATAATAATAATAATAATAATAATAATAATAATAATAATAACAATAATAATAATAATAATAATAATAATAATAATAATAAATAAATAAAAAATAGTGACATAAAAGACCAGGCACTGCTCCTCCAACTGAGTGGCCTTTACGCTTAAAAGTCCTGTACTGACTTGACTAATCATATGAATTTAGTCATTCTTTATTATTGTAGAAGATAGATATATTATATACATATAAACACAAAACAAAAAGAGAGTTCCCCCTATTTCAGATATCAATAATTTTTTAACCAGGAGGAATTTTAAAAATATAATTATATGTCCATGTAGGGAATTTAATTAGCTACCATAGGACCGAATTTTAGGAAAAATCATCAAGTCATGCTTCAGTGATTAATGGTTGAATGCACACATTTCATTTTTTGAAGTTCACAAGCCTAAAATCACAACTTTGATTTAATGATATCGGACCCATTTTCAGATTTTAAACAATTTACACGTCAGAATGTATGCAAAACGTGCTTCCTAACATACGGAAACGAAATTTGCGTCAAGTTTCACGGTTGAGTGAGCATGCAGCAAAAGTTGACCAAACTGCGATTTTTACTTCTTTGCCATGGTATAATCGATCAAATGTGAGGGGATTCCTGTTTTGGAAGTGTATGCAACCAATATCCATCCATTAACGGTTGAATGAACCCATCAATCAACCCAAAAATAGGCCATATTAGAATTACGAAGACTCATTGTAGTAATTTTATGCACTAGAAAGCATCTCAATAACATATTTGGGGTGTTATTTATATTCTTTGGGCACGTGTCAATGATCCTATGGCATTTATTCAAAAATTAATGCTTCAGTGAGCAAGTGAGACTGGAAAAGCCCTTTTCTCACGTACGGACTAAAATTCAAATTCTTACTTTGATTGAACATAACAATTCTTTTCGGGGAGTACTTTTGATTTCATTTTCACAAAAATCCCGATGTTTCACGCCTCAGTGGGCACAAGATATAAGAAAATCATGAAAATGAGAAGAAAGTTTCGGGCGTTGTCATGGTTCAGTGACTTTTCGAATACGTAATTTGAGTAACGATCATGTTAGTTAGAGACCAGTTGAAGCTATGTTCAAAGTTTCATACAATAATTCACAGTCAAATGGACAAAAACTGACAATTAGAATATGCCAAATTTCACTTTTTGTTAAACTTTTGTTAAACCTCTGTACATAAAGTCAATGAGGAGGAAATCAATACCTGACAAACGTGAAATCAGCCAATTTCATTGATGAATATTGTTAATTCTACCGTGAGTTATGTCACCAAACTTGGCACACAGCTTCAACTGGTCTCTAACTAACATGATCTTGATTCAGATTACGTATTCGAAAAGTCACTGAACCATGACGAAGCCCCAAACTTTCTTCTCATTTTCATGATTTTCTTGTATCTTGTGCCCACTGAGGCGTGAAACATCGGGATTTTTGTGAAAATGAAATCAAACGTACTCCCCAACAAGAATTGTTATATTCAATTAGAGTAATGAATTTTAGTCCGTACGTGAGAAAAGGGCTTTTCCAGTCTCACGTGCTCACTGAAGCATGAATTTTTAAATAAATGCCATAGGATCATTGACACGTGCCCAAAGAATATAAATAAAACCCCAAAAATGTTATTGAGATGCTTTCTAGAGCATAAAATTACTACAATGACTCTTCGTAATTCTAAAATGGCCTATTTTGGGGTTGATTGATGGGTTCATTCAACCGTGAATGGATGGATATTGGTTGCATACACTTCCAAAACAGGAATTCCTTAACATTTGATCGATTATACCATGGCAAAGAAGTAAGAATCGCAGTTTTGGTAATTTTTGCTGCATGCTCACTCAACCGTGAAATTTGACGCAAATTACTTTTCCGTATGTTGGGAAGCACGTTTTGCATACACTCTGACGTGTAAATTGTTTAAAATCTGAAAATGGGTCCGATTAAATTGAATCAAAGTTGTGATTTTAGGCTTGTGAACTTCAAAAAATGAAATTTTTGCATTCAACCATTAATCACTGAAGCATGACTTCATGATTTTTCCTAAAATTCGGTCCTATGGTAGCTAATTAAATTCCCTACATGGACATAGTAATTAGATTTTTAAAATTCCTCCTGGTTAAAAAATTATTGATATCTGAAATAGGGGGAACTTTCTTTTTGTGTTGTGTTTAGATAGAGCTAATAATGTTCTATAACACAAATTTGAACCTTGATACATTTTAATGTGGGTTTTTATAACTACCAATTTTTATAGCATTGAAAAGTTCATTTATTCTCCTTTTTATTGATACCCTAATTTGCAATGGTAACATCATGTTTGAATGCACACAATTCATGAATATATAGCAAAGTAAAAAGTGAAAAGTGACAAAATGTATTGTTATTGCTCAAATTCAGTAAGTCGCAGCGGACAATAACACTCACATTAAGCACTCAATTTGCAACATTTGACCTCGGACTTATCCTAAGATTCAGATGATCTGGGCATACAAGAACAACAAGATTTGTTACAATTGGGGTATCATCGAAAATTCGAATAAATGAGCTTGAAAATGGTATAAAATTCAATAAAAATTAGGAAATACCCAAAAAGTTACCAGGGCCTAAAGTCGGGATTCGGAATTCAATTTGATCAATAAAAATGCATTTTGCAACATTTGACTTTTTACTTTTCTCCATATTCTAATATTTTGTGCTTTTCGGCATGACACAATCATTACAAATAGGATATCAATAAACAGGGAAATAAATTATCTTTCCAATGGTATGAACATCAGGAATAACTAAAGCATACGTGAAAGTTATCATTGCCCAAAGTCGATTTGCGAAACTTTTTGTTAGGGGTTTATATATCATATACAAAAAAAAATCATATAGATAGAGCTAATAATGTGATCCAAGAGTTTGCAACAAAAAATAAAAGAACAACAGAAAAAATAAATAAAAATAGTGACATAAAAGACCAAGCACTGCTCCACCGACTGAGTGGCATTTACGCCTAAAAGTGCTGTACTGACTTGACTAATTAAATGAAATTAGTCATTCTTTATTATTGTAGAAGATTGATATATATCATATACATGTATATTGTGATTCGAAATGTTTGCATATAAGTAACACTAATTGGCATAAAATCGAATTTGACCTGTCTAGTTTTATATATAGTTAAACACATTGCGCGTATTTTAAAATGGACTCTGCCCAACTGGGTCTACTTACAGGTGTAATTGACATGCCCCTGTACTCATATCCTTCCGCATTTCCTTCCCTTTGAGTTAATATCACAGGCCTGGTTTCAGCCCCGTTCACATCATGTTTAGGGTTCCTGTATTGCAAAAATATTCCATATTACAAGATTTGCTAATTAGGTTATTGTTTTAATTATGCCAAGCTGATGGTTTTAATATATAATGTAGAACACAAATTTAAAAATAAATAAAAATATAAAAAAAAAAAACATAAAGAGATAAAGAAATCCGAGCCTACTAAAAAGCATGGACCTGTGGACCGTCTTTTGGACTATTGATTAAAGAAGACGGGATTGTGTCTGAATATTGGGGTTTTAGCGCAATGTTGCTATTTACTAATGAAACAAAAATCATTACTTTTTTTTTCTCTGTTTATGTATCTTAACCAGGTCTCATGTTTAAGAAGGCTGGGGAGTGCCCTCATGTTGAGGTCCGGAATAGACTTACGAACACAGTTTGTGATAATGCTGAATGTGACCACGATATTGACTGCCATGGGTCACACAAGTGTTGCCTCAACAGATGCGGTGGAAGATCATGCTTAGCCCCACAAGGTGAGAGTTCTGATTTGGCACCTCTTATTAGCACCCCACTACAGATACAAAAATTGCTTCAAATACAAACTTATTTGCTTTACGCCTTTTTTTTTTTTTTTTTTACCTTTTATTTTCGAATTTCGAACGCATGACACTATAATTAAAATTTGAAGCCATTACACTGCAGCCGTCGTTCAATGTCAATGTATATCTAAAAGATAGCTCATTATATATGAGGCGATGAGTATTTATTGTCCAAGTACGGCGGAAATCGTCCATATAGGAATTATATTGAATAAAATAATCCCACACCCAATTTTGTAATTGTTTCAATCAAATATACAAAATCTATTTTTATGCTTTTCCTTATCTCTTAAAATTGCAGTTAGCGAAACGATTGCAACAGCAGCACCTGTAAGTTAGAAAAAAAATTCTCAAAGCACCCTATAAAATGTGAATGCTGTCTTTGGATAGGGTAGTTCTTTACGGAACGCAATATACATGTGGTCATATTCAAACGTGCGTGACACGACAATTGGAGAGACAGAAGGTGCATATCTTCGCAGTTTTAGGTATGAATTGATCATGACTACCATATTATGTATAATGTAGGACTGCCATGTGTCATTACCAGTTGGGTTTGAATTTTACTATTGCCCCTGAAATTATGATTAAAAAACATAGACGTGAGTGACACGACAAAAAAAACAAAACAAACAAACATGGGTTTCTGATCGTTATTGGTTGTGGTTGATTTGTGCCCAAGTAGATCTCCAAGGGTACCATACGTGCTGGTATATTACATGATAGTTTACCTTTCTGAAATTTATAGTCCTTATCAATCATTCCCTCTCTGTGGAAAATGGTCCACCTCTATGTGTCGTGAGTACACGACATCTAAAACGTGAGTGACACGACCACTACAAAAAAATGCAATAATGCAACAAAAATAGATCCAAATTACCTGTGTGTATATGTGATGTTAGAGTAGTCCATGATAATTGCTTAAGTAAAAAGAAATCTGACAAAAATTACCAGAATAAGAATAAGAGCATTCAAAGCACTGTAATCCCGTATGTGCAAATTCCTGTTTGATCAATTATTCAGCGTAAAGAAACGGATCGCATAATGTTTGAACTTAAATAATTGTTTGTATTGTAAAGAAGCCTTTGTGTTGATTTCAGATCCTAATTTGCCTTTTCGAAGTACAGTGCCACTCTAAATTTCAGCTGCATGCCTCTTTTAATTGAATATGACCATGTCTGAAACAGAAATGTGTTATTTTCAATCATCCTGTTTTTTGTTTGTTTGTTGTTTTCTTTTTTTTTTTTGCTTTGTCAAATAGTCTGAAAAGATGTCTTTCAGTCTTAAAACGAGTAGATCAGCATGTACATATATTGATAGATCGTCTACCATTTAATCTAGAAAAGCAAAATTGATTAAGCTACATTTTCAAGATCCAAGATCATGTTAAAAAATATATACATATATACATTATATGCAATAGCACTGTCGTGCAATTGAACCCCACCCCCCCCCCCCCACCCCCCCCCCAAAAAAAAAAAAAAAAAAAAAAAGAGTTTTTTTTTTCTGAAAATCAGGTGAAATTGACTTTCGAGCCCTATTGGAATTCAGCTGTTCATACAAAATGACAATTTGGAGACTTAGGAAATGGACATACCTGAATTACATATTACAGCTGTTTTCTTAGCATATGAAATAAGATTCGGAACCACCCACGTCCTTCCTGTGCCATAAGCTGCCCTGGTCGAGAAACATTGTAGATTATTATGCGTTCTGGTAATGTGAAGAAGAAAAAAAAATGCAAAAACGAAAAAAAAAAAAAAAAAAAAAAAACGCATCTTATACGTGATATTTAGACTAACTCGTCAAGACAATATCAAGGAAAGTAACCATCAAGAAATTGACACAAGATATCTGTTGCAAAAATATACAATATGGGTGGTAGTGGCTCATAGGACTAAGATATCGGTGATAGATTATGCATAGACCGCAGTATAGGGTTTAAAGCATTATCAGAAGCAGTGAAGATCCGACTGGAAAAGGCACGATTATCATTATCATCATTACATTTTTGTTGTTGCTCAATCACAGTTATATCGGAGGTAGACGATGGGTCTGCTCTGCTGACAGTTACCGAGGGTGAAACTGTTGTTCTCTTCTGCAATGCGTCTTCCAGGATCCCTACGTCCTACGGTTGGATCCTGATTCAACCAGGAGCAAGTGTACCTAACATAGATGTCTTCCCACCAGGATCCACAACGGGGAATAAAAAAGGTAACCATATAAACCAAATCTATACAATTCGCTAGCTTTGACAGAAAACAAACAAACGAAGGGAAAAGTGTGGAGTATTTATTAATTTTGAGCCATTGCGCCGCCTTAACTGGTATTGTACCAGATATAGTGCATTTTAAAAATAAATATTCCATTGATATTATCCCCTTTTCTCTTTATAAAGCAAATGTATATTCAGTGACATCTATGAGTCACCCTCAGTGTAATCATACTTCGATATGCTGGGGCTGTACTCGATCATTCTCGTGTACAATGGCAGATCTGTACACTGATGAGTTACCCTTACTCAACCAATGTATCACCTAATAATATTTCAATTATTTGGTATAAAGTCTCTTCTCAATTGTCTTTTTAAAACGCATATCCATACATAGATCAGATCATTATCGAGTTATTTAATTTTCTTTGCAGTTTCTAATGATGGGAGAATACTGACGGTGACAGGAGCTCGGGTTCAGGATACGGCAAACTACGCCTGTGTTGCAGCTTCCCTGCTTGGTTACGTCACAAGATCATACCAGCTGCTTGTCCACGGTAACATTTTCTTCCAATATGGATTAGGGTTTAGACCAACGAGTTATTAGGCTGCTGATTTCTGGTATAAGACTTTTCTTTTTATTGATTAATGGATTCTGCAGACTATGTCATAGATATCACAGACTGCAATTCCTTGGTTAAGACCTCAGACTGTTGTGTTTAAAAAAATATATACACATGAATAAGACCTCCGATTATATTTGGCTGAAACTTAAGTTCAGTTCAGTTCAGTTCAGTTTTTATTTACATATTCCAATCAAACAATAACAAAAACAACAATTATATGTCATTTCAATACTATACATTATTTGATAAATCATAAAACGAATTTCAACAGTAGCATAAGAAAGAGAGAAATATGAAGGAGCCTAAGTTAAAAGCTAAGCTTGTTACATTATAGGCTCCTTTGTGAAAATGATGTATAAAAATACATAAAGAAATAATTAAATACAGAGATATATAAATAGGAGTAACTGAAGAATGTGCAGTAAGAACGGGGGAAAAAAGAAACTAAGCGAACAAAACAGGAAGAAGCCTAAGTTAAAAGCTAAGCTTGTTACATTATAGGCTCCTTTGTGAAAATGATGTATAAAAATACATAAAGAAATAATTAAATACAGAGATATATAAATAGGAGTAACTGAAGAATGTGCAGTAAGAACGGGGGAAAAAAGAAACTAAGCGAACAAAACATTATTACACTTACCTCTATAGCATCAGCTGAACCACACATACCATCACCTCCGGGCTCACTTCAGGGAGGGAATAAGCCTCTTGGGATGAGGGGTCCAGCGAACAGTAACCCGGATGGACCCTCTGGTCGCCCAGAAGCAGCATCCAATTGGCCCGAACTCGTCAGCCCATACATTAACGAGCTCTCCCATCGCATCTCAACGACAATTCCACCCACGGCAGTGCCGACACCATCTACGACCAGTGTGCATGCGCCTGGGATAGGTGGCGGGTTGGACGTCCCTTACGTTGGAACAAACTCGGTGTGCCAGCAGGCGAGAAACAAGGGCACTTGTACCAGTGAGGAACAGAGATGGTAATTTCATCAATTTTTGTAATAATGTTAAAATGAAATGTAGTCCTGGACAGAATAGGTCCTCCAAAACTCGACAATCGAAAAGAAGAAGAAAAGTAACAGCTAGGTCTCCTGGTGATTTTCTAATGCATTTTACACTCCATACCGCGTTGCTTTTGCAATGCCAGATCTGAACTTGTGAGAAAAAAAAACAACAATAGTCATGCTCTGGATGTTCTTCCTACTTAATCGATCTTGCTATTAACGCAAATGTAATATTTCTACAGGTTCTTCAACACAGCAAAGGGAAAGTGCGAGCCATTTACCTACAGCGGTTGCAACGGCAATTCCAACAACTTCCAAACCTATGACGAATGCAACCGTACGTGTCCTCTCCTCCCCGATAACCCCTGCGAACAACCGATTATAACCGGACCTTGCCGAGCGCGCATCATGAGATGGGCATATGATAGCAATGCAGGGGGATGTGTGAAATTCGTATACGGCGGCTGCAGGAAAAACGAAAACAACTTTGACTCAAGAGAACGGTGTGCTGACACATGTATGCGTAAGTATGGCACTTCTTTTTTCATTCATCATTTGGAGCCAAGAATTGGCCAATGTTATGTTTAAATCTAAAAGTAAAAAAAAAATCCCTTTATCATCTTCTGGTGATTATATTTATTTTCATACGCAAGTGAGCTAATTAGGAAAGTCAACGAAAACATCATCGCCAGTAGGCCAAGAATTGTCTTAACAATTGGCGACCGGATTGTCTTGTGAAATTCATTCTTGCCATCATAGTCCGATTTCGAAAAATGTTACCTTTGAAATTACTTTCGCTCATCTTGTTTTGTTTTGTTTTATTATATTATTGGAATATTTTGTCAACTTATACCTTATATTATTACCTAAACCTCAAAACATGCACAATCCGCCATTTTAGTCTAGGCTAGGCCCTATTGGAAAATATTCGAACCTTGTTTTTTGATATATACAATGTTTTTTGATGGTTCTTTGTCAATTCGAGGGTGCTGATTCCAAATCCGATGGGTGCCAGTCGCGAAACCTTGAGCATTTTTCACAAATCGCGAAAATTCAAAATGGCCGCCAAGATGGCCGCCAAAATATGAAAAATGAGTATTCTAAGGGTATTTCTGAAGTTGTTTTGGTGGTTACTAGTCAATTCGAGGGTGCTGATTCCAAATCCGCTGAGTGCTAGCCGCGAAACCTCGTGGATTTTACGCAAATCGCTAAAATTCAAAATGGCTGCCAAAATGGCCGCCAAAACTGAAAATCAGTATTCTAAGGGTATTTCTGGGTGTTTTGGTGGTTTCTTATCAATTTGAGGGTGCTGATTCCGAATTCGATGAGTGCCAGCCGCGAAACCCAACAGATTTTACACAAATCATGAAAATTCAAAATGGCTGCCAAAATGGCCGCCAAAACTGGAAATCAATATTCCACGGGTATTTTGGGGGTTGTTTTGGTGGATTCTTATCAATTCGAGGGTGCTGATTCCAAATTCGATGAGTGCCAACCGCGAAACCCAACAGATTTTATGCAAATCACTAAAATTCAAAAATAGCTGTCATAATGGGCGCCCAATTGAAAATGCGTAAACTATTGGTATATCTCAAGGTGTTTTGTGGTTTCTTGCCAATTCGAAGGCGCTGATTCCACATCCGATGAGTACCAAACACAAAAATACACAGGAAAAAAAAGGAGAAAAAATAAAAAGAAAAAGAAAAAGAAAAAGAGAAAGAAAATTGGAAAGAAATGGCAAGTCATGTAATCTATATATATGGCCATACATTGCAATAATAAGTTATGAGACTCTTTTGGCTGGCCGTTTACTGTAATAGGGTCCCAAGCTAACCGTGCTACCAGCATTGAACCATTGAGGCTCCCCACCATCAAATGAAAATGCTCCCCAAACATGACTTTTTTTTTTCCTTATCAAAATAATTCTCTCAGTTGTCAATTTCTTTTTGGCATTCGGCCTTCAAGAAAGTCCCATTACCTATAGGGGTCTTGATAAATTCAAATCCTACGGGGAGCGCTGACAAAAATAAACAAAGGTTGGTGTACAAAAGAAATGCATTTTATATTATTTTCCGATCTTACGGGGTTGCCTCCACCCTCGACCCCCCCCCTTTTTGTATCCGCACTGACATGTGTAAGATGTACGACTATATCGTGCATCTAGTCAGAACAATTATGTTTGTTTTTTTAGTCTGTTCGATCATTAAGTGTCTCCTGTCAGCCTGTTGTTCAATAAATCATGAATGGGTAAATAAAGGAAACCCAGTATTTCATTTACAGCCTCTATTCTGTCGGGGGAAATCCTAGAATATTTTTTTTAATGTCAGGATCACTCACAAACCAAGTCTTTAAATCATAAAATTTTTTTTTATTATGTCTGTAATACTGTAGTGCAGTGAGATACGAATATACGTTTGCATGTCTTACAAAACATATAAGCGATATACAAATAGGAAAAACAAATAAAAAATCCAAGATTGAATCATATGACTCATTTCCTATCCGTAAAATGGTAAATGTTCTATTTCTAGGACTCTCGTAATTTTGAATGAGTAGGCCTAGAGCCTACCCTTAAACTGACAAGAACCACTAGATAACGTAAGAAATATCGATGAAATAGGTATTTCCACGAATTTGCTTTCATTTGGAATTGATAAGCCATTTTCATGACTGTCGGTCATTTTCACCCGCTTATGTCATTTGCGTAAAAAAAATCCCAAGGTTTCCCTGAAAGGTACCCATCGAATTTGGAATCAGAGCCATGAACTTGAGAAGAAGCTTACTCTAAAAATAACCTCAGATAAACACATATAATTTTTTAACGTGTGGCTGATGGCAGCGAATATTGATGATATTGCGCAAAAATGCTTAATAGGTTTTTGTGCTCTAACTCATCAGATTTTGAATCGGCATTCTCAATTGAAGGAAAAAAATATAAGAAAAACTTAGATAACAATAAAATGCACTTTTTCATTTCACTTGGCGGCCGTTTTGGATTTTAGCGGTTTCACGATTGTCACTCATCAGATTTGGAATCAGAACCCTCAAATTGACAAGAAACCACTGAAACAACCTCTGAAATATTACACATTTTGATTTTTAGGCAGACAATTTTAGCGGTGTACATAAATCCTGTAGGGTTTTGTGGTGCTGTACTCACCGGATTTGGAATCAGTGCCTTCGAATTTGCAAGGAACCAACAAAACACCTTGCAATATACTCATAGAATACGCATTGTCAATTGGGCGCCTATTATGGCAGCCATTTTGAATTTTAGCGATTTGCAAAAAATCTGTTTGGTTTCGCTGCTGGCACTCATTGAATTTGGAATCAGCACCCTCGAATTGATAAGAATCCACCAAAACAACCCCCAAATACCCTTGGAATACTGATTTCCAGTTTTGGCGGCCATTTTGGCAGCCATTTTGAATTTTTCGTGATTGCGTAAAATCTGTTGGGTTTTGCGGCGGCACTCATCGAATTTGGAATCAGCACCCTCAAATTGATAAGAAACCACCAAAACACCCCAAAATACCCTTGGAATACTGATTTTCAGTTTTGGCGGCCATTTTGGCAGCCATTTTGAATTTTAGCGATTTGCGTAAAATCCACGAGGTTTCGCGGCTAGCACTCAGCGGATTGGAATCAGCACCCTCGAATTGACAAGAAACCACCAAAACAACTTCAGAAATACCATGGAATACTCATTTTCATATTTTGGCGGCCATCTTGGCAGCCATTTTTTGAATTTCGCGATTTGTGAAAAATGCTAAAGTTTCGCGTCTGGCACCCATCGGATTTGGAATCAGCACCCTCGAATTGACAAAGACCATCAAAAAACATTGTATATATCAAAAAACAAGGTTACATGGTCTCTAGCCTGGACTATTTATTGTTATTTCCAACAGAGCCATTGATGATGTACGACACATTCCACTCATCAAGTGCTCGCATTGCGGAGTGCCGATGCATCAAACCTCGATTGAAAAACTGTTTCTGCGCTTCAGAATTCGGTTAGTAATCTTTACATTTTTTGTTCATGGATGTTTAGATTAAAAATGCTACTCTTGATACATTATAACAGCAGTATACCTGCATTTTTTATAATGGTTTGTTCTTGTTGATTGTTTTGAGATTGGATAAAGCCAGAAGTCCTTTCGTACCGGCATTAAAGAAATGACTATTGGAAATTTAATTCTTGACCAAAGCCAACTTTGGCAGGCTGAGCATTTGGATCTGATATAAATTTAAGTTCGCTTTACAATCAAGAACCTTGATCTGTTGACAGGATCATCAATTATGTGTGTTTTTACTATAAACAAACCTTCTTGACAATACCTACATGTACATTATGTAATGTTCGATCGATCCACGTGCAGAGTAAAGACGTAGCTATCATTTCGTTACCTTTGAGTGCAAGATGTATAATAGAGTCCTTATACGATAAAATCTTCTATGTCATGCTTCTCTTAATTATGTACATTTAGTTGAACGGATTTCGGTCTCTGAATCATAAGGCATTTTCTTCATTTTTTTTTCATCACGAAAAGAGACAAGGTTTGAAAAAAAACTAGAGGCTAACTAAACTTGCAGCTGACTTAAGTCGGTGAGTGATCCAGTGCTGTCGAACTCTGCACAACCTTAGTCTCCAGTCGAACCAGTCCTCAACCACAAGTAAGAATATTCATCATATTATCTTCTTCTTGATTCTATTCTGTTTCTTCCAGCAATTGAAGGCACTATCATACAGAAGCATAACTCACTGCGTGGAGACATACTCGTAGTCGAAGTGGCCAACGTCTTCAAACAGGGCACCTTATCCTTGAGACAGACGGAAAGATTGACGAACAACGTGACGATTATCCGAGACATGTCACAAATAGGAAGAAGCTGTCCGTGCCACTCACTTGAACCAAGTAAGTACAAAGAGAGCTTGATAGCTCAGTCGGTGGAGCAGTAGTCTCGTAACGGGGATGGTCCTTGTTCGAATCACCGCGGTGCACCGGTTCGTAGTCATTTGGCAAGATATGAATACTAAGCAATGTTCCCTTAGAACTCAGGCATAGTAATTTTTCTCTCTTTTTTTTTTCTTATTTTTTTCTTTCTTTTTTTTACAAAAACATAAATTTTATCTTATTTAGCTTCTGATATTCTTCAAATATGCACGTCGTATTGCTCTTAAATGCAGACTGTAGCATAACATTAAAAAATAATTTAGTGTCTAGGAATTTAAGAATCTCTCAAAATATTTTATTTTGAAAATATATTGAAAATCCTAATATAGTGCGGTTTGTTATGTCATCTCGTGCAATATGATTGCCAAAATTGATTTTTTGATTGTTTTGGCTTCTATAGGGTCATACTAAGCAAAAACCGTCGGGGGTCAAATTTTCAGACCCCTCCTTTATTTCCTGGGGAGTAGTTTGGGGGCGCCATATTGGCCCAATAGGTAAAATAAGTGTCTTCCTCCCTAATTCAAATTGTTTTCACCAATTTTTGCGCAAAGTTGTCAAAGATGAGAGAGAAATTCATACTAAGTAATATACCATAATTAACAGTTAACCCCCTTCCTGTTTAGGGGTCCCAATTATCTTAAATATCAAATTTTGGACACAATAAAGGCATTAAAAATTCAAAATAATGAAACATCTTGAAATGTAATAATTTAACAAACAAGTTTACGAACAATTGTAATTTTTCTTTTGTTAAAAATGGTTTTACCACCCACTCACAGCCCACTAAAAATAACAGATTAAAAGTTATTCTTTTTTCTTTTTCTTTACAAATAGTTTTGCTGCCCAATGCCCAACTGCATGAATTAAAAGTAACAACGACGAAACAAAATGAAGCTGTGATATCATCGTTTACCAACGCTTGACACATAACACAATCTATATCTATATATATTATTTTAAAAAATACGAGAATACATTTTTCCGAGTTATGAAAAAAGTGAGAGAGAGAGAGAGAGAGAGAGAACAAACAGGGAAACCTACATATTTTGTGCTTACCGTGATAACAGGGAAAATAAATGAGGCTTCCAATTAATATTGTTTGCTCTCATTGGAAAATCTTTCCTTGTACGTCCCGATATTAGCAGGAATACATGGCAAATTTTGAGCCCTTGTAACAGAGGCAATTATTACATTGTAAAGATATAGAGGGAAGGGTATCCTAAACGAATAGGAAAAGGGGTTGGTTACTTGTAATGCCTAAAATGCATGCAAAGAGTTGTATATATTTATATAATTGAATTAACAGGTAGGTTTTTTTCTTCCTTGGTTGTACTTCTGCAAATGCTTTTAAACTAAGATAATGCGAGCGCGAAGCGCGAGCTAAAATTTTGAGCTCCATAGGAACAAATCTTGCATTTAAAGGAACCTTATTACCAAATTGTACATCATAAATGGCATAAGAAATTCATGTAAAGATAAAACAGTTTAAGGGTAGTCAAGGGAACCCCATCTCAGAAATGAATCAATCCATACTTCCAACGCTACCCATTTTAATCTAAACTTTTGTTCCATCTGTTCGTATGAAATGGCTCCTGAAAACAAATTCATCAGGAGAGCAGGCCATACCAACTTGGACCAAACGAAATGGGGGGGGGGGGGGGGGGGGGGGTGGCGGGTGGTCTTACATATTTACGAGCGTATTTTTTCTTACGTGATTTAAACCCCAATCAAAAATACTTTATGCGTTATTTATAAATTCAGGTTAGTTGTGAGTAAAATTGGTGCGAAAGTCAATTTGACCCTCTTGCGCCTTAGAAGGAATAATGTCCCGTATCTTAAAACTTTACTAGGGGACCCGAGTTTTTAAAAAAGATAACAGTTGGAAACGTCTATTCTAGAACATTGTAAATCTTCGATTAACCCTTTGGATGCGACGGGCTTCTACAGAAGCCGAGCGAGGTGTTCAGTCTGCTACGACGGACTTCTACAGAAGCCGAGATAATTCCCTAATATATTGACAAACTTGTTTAGCTTTTCACCAGCTTTTTGGGGCTAAATTCTCGAGGAAAAGGACGAATATATATTCTTTTTCAATATCCATTAAAGAAATAACTTAGTTACGTGGAAAAAATCGAGAACAATTCACTTCATTCCAACATTACTATATTTTTTTACATAAGAAAGGAATTCCCGATCTTAACTTTTGGCGTACGCGTACGCGTCCGGAGGGGAAGAAATAATCAAATAAAGCTAGCTCGAGAGGAGAAATACGAGAGATATATTGAGAATGAGAAGAAGAGAGAGAAATAGAAAGATTAAGGGGTTAAAATAATTTTCATTATTATAGATATATATAAAACATTAGTTGCATGGAGATTAAGCCTGTCGTTTTCCGATTCTAGTTAGATTATATACTTATCACGATAATGAGAGGGGTTGGTTATCTGACATTTTCCTTGAACTATTTTGTTGTAACTATAATGATGTAATGAAATGTAAAGTATGCCAAATGCAGTAGGTATTATAAGTTAAAAGTCCGCTTTTATTTCAAAACTAACACATGCGCTTTTAATGAATGGTGCTTAGTCAAAGGTCCCATTGTCCAGAGGTGCGAAGCCGGCCGCTATGATCTTTTAATCCATATTTTATAGAAAAATTTTGAAAGAAACAGGACCTCTTTTCAAGTGCTATTCAGTAGGCTCATCGATCGAACCGTGCGTGCCGCACATGCATTACGCACATTGCATTGTGAATCTATTGGAAAGGAAGAAAGCTGAACTTCTGCCAAAATGACTCCTCTTATATTTGGTTATGATGACTATGCCTTACAGTGTTAGATAGAAAAATGTCTGCCCTGTCATGTTTACATTTACTACAAATCATGAAAATGACCGAGTTAGATGCAAAGAGTAATGAAAGCACAAAACATCACAAACTTCTATAATACTGTCAGTGTACAAGAAATCGCTCCGCCACAGGGGTAACAATCGGGTTTTACGGGCCCGCGCTCAAAGGGTTAAACGTCATGAAGTTCCCCAGCTCACCCCCCCCCCCCAACCCACGGCTCCGCAGCCCGTGTGTTAGGTCACTTAGGTAGGTATCGACCTGTTTTGGGGGTGTGTTTTTGCTTTTTTGCTCGGAAAATTTATGTCAAATACAATGCAAAATGTTATTATAGGGCACAATTTCGCAAACAAAACACAAGACAACGATTAATTGAAATGCTCTTACCTCCAGTCGCTATATACACTGTTCATCATAAAGGTGGAATATTTTTTTCTGGCTCAAACGACATTATGTTGCCTCGTTATTAATTTCTTGAATGTGTTTGTCACCGCTTTCACTTTCTGGGATCCTATGTATATCTTGCACGTTCCCTCAACCCTTCCCGGGGATTTTTCTTCAAAAAAGTTTGTCACCCCCAGAAGATGGCCATTTTATTCTTCTTTTTTTTTTTTTCTTATTATTTTGGGGCCTTTTTTGTTCACGCGACCCACCAAGGCCCCCTCAGTCCTACCCCAAGGAAACACGTCTGACGTGGAGATTTGTTATTATTCTTTAAATTAAATCTAGCTTTATGGTTATAGGCTCGACTCTTTTGTCTAGGGGAGGGGTCTAAATTTATTTTGATTGGGGTTCAACATTCATTTTATTAATTTTTACACCAAGGAATTTTCTATCTTCCCTAAATTGTATTGTAAAATCTCAACCAAACATAAATCAAAATAGAATATTATCTATAACGACTATTTACAGCCTTGTCATCAGGGCTAAACAAAATTTAAGGTGAAAATGATTATTTAAGGGTTAAAGGTGGTTTTTCACTTCTTTTATTTTCAGCATAAAGATGGAATAAAATATTCCGAATTTTCACCAATCTCGTTTTTTACTTCAACCCCTCCCCTAGACAAGAGACCTACATGTAGCCTGTCCCCAGAAATATAGATTTAACTTAAAAAACAATATAAAACAGTATACCTCAGTCGCGTTTCCTGGGGGTAGGACTGAGGGGGGCTTGATCGGCCGGGAAAACAAAAAGGGGCCCCAAAATGAGAAAAAATGACAAAAATGGGCATCACGGGGGTTGACAAAACTTTTTTGGAAAAAGGTCCACGTGAAGGGTTGTGAGAGTGTCCAAGATATAGCCAGGGTGCCAAAAAGTAAAAGCAGGAACAAACATATTCAAGAAATTAAAGTCAGAGCAATATCATGTCGCTATAGCGGCAAAAAAAATATTCCACCTTTATGACGGACAGTGAATATGTATTCATGGAATATATTTTATTTGTTAAAATGCTTTATTCTTTAAATTGTCATAAGTTTCTGCATAATTTGAAAAGTAGGTCATT
>CALNVZ010003433.1:31129841-31156812 GCA_940671915.1 Paracentrotus lividus
ATACTGGAGAATAATTATAAACAAAAGGTACAGATAAAATTCATAAGTGAAAACACAAGAATAGAAATAGAAATAGACATTGATAATGCTCTATTTGATTATACCTTGGCCTTGGGTGCCTCATTAGGCAGAGAAGTTGCGCTTTATAAATTAAGAATTATTATTATTATTATTATTATACCCAATAGAGGCATTTCAGATCATTATTTCTTGTCGTAAAATTTAGGCCTAAAATGTTAAAACTTTTAATTCTTTGATAATAACCAATTGTCGCTATATCGTGCAAAAACTAAATACTCTATTAACAAACAAAACAAATGAAAGGAACAGTTTCCTGCTCTATTAGAATATTATGGCGAGGTCTCCTATTAGATAGATCTCTGAAGTGCATGTAAAATTTCATCGCAATCTGATGCTCTGGGACATATGAAGAGCATTGCTTAGCTTCAATAAATGTAGGGGGTCAATGTGAAAGTAACGAACGAAAATGCATGATATTGTGTATAACCATGTAAAAAGTATTATATATCAAATTTATCTTGTTTCTGATCCATTCAGGCCATTAGAGTGCCCAGAACATGATATTAGATAGAATTTTTCAATTATTTTTTTTTCAGTGTGTTTGGCGCCGTCTGGTGTTCGCGTAAGATTTTAGGGATAATTAGGGTATTTTTTACATTAAAAAAGCTGAAAATTGCTGTTTTGATGATGTGTGATACGTGAACTTCAACTCTTCCACTATATGATACCAAATAATAACTTATAATTTGTAAATTTTAGCCAGAATTAATGAAGATAGACGAATTTCTTAACATTTTCATTTTTTAAATTCTTCACAAATTAGGCCTCATATGGTAAGAAAAATTCAACTTTTAAGATGGAATGCGACTGAAAATGAACTACTACGACATGTCTGGTAACTTTAGATTAAAAAAAAGATATTTCAAAATTGATTTGAGGAGGAATGCACCCAATTTTCTTATTGGGTCAATATGGCGCCCCCTAAAGGGCCCCCAGAAATTTAAGGAGGGGTCTGAAAATTTGACCCCCTTCAATTTCTAATACCTTGGACCCTAATGGACCCAAAAATGCCAAAAAAATGAAATTTGGCGTTGATATTGCACGGGAGATGTTTTTGTGACATATAGCTTTCATTCATATTATTTGTAGCACTCCGATCAGACATTAGTACATTGCTGTAGAAATACTTCGACTATAATCATGACAATTATCATTGGAGGGCGATCCGGGGGGGGGACGTGTCCCCCCCCCCCTCGATTTTTTTTCTGGGGGATCGTCCCCCCCCCCCCTCTATTTTTAAAGCTTAACATATTTGTATGTAGTGATTAGCTTGTGAAGCTAATAAAGAGGAAAAATATATGTCAATACAATGCTAAATGTTATTATAAGGCAAAATTTTCGGCTCGCGCTTCGCGCTCGCAAACATTTTCATTAGTTTCTGCATAATGTGCGATATTTTTAGTGTATTATTTTTCACTTTCGGGTGTTTCTGTCCCCCCAGTCGTGACATGAAATCGCCGCGCTTGACAATTATACTCAATTTCTCTATTCACAGACAGTGTACCATACATTATCATGGGATACGTCAACACACGAGGCGACGCTGAGATTGATTCAAATTCTTACGTGAGTGAAGCGACCCGCAGACGTTCAAACAAACTTGAGAGCCAGAACATGAGGCCACAGTCCTGCCGACCAGCGTCCCGCCAGAGTCCTCGCGAAAGATCAGCCTCGCGCGCCCGGTTCGGACATTAATATGCTGAACGTTGAGGGCATGTTAGAGTCACCAGACAGTAGTAACTTAAGAGGAATCGACTGCCCCAGTTTCATCAACAGCATACCGACAGTAGACTGAGAACAAACTTACCTACCCTAAAATTCCAAAAGTCGGTTTTGAGGTTATGGCTGTGGGAAAGAGGCGGTTTAATACGAGGCGTCATTCAACAGAGATTGTCAAAAACATTGCAAAACATTTTTTTTTTTTTTTTTTTTTTTTTTTTTACACAGAAGCATTGGGGCTTGTATTCTTCCGGATTTTTATTGTAAGCACTTCAAAGACATATAAAACCATGTGAAACTTTCGTTTTCTGATTTCTGGATGGCATCTTATTTATGTTAACGTTGAACTGTTTCTATTTTGTGTAATGCCGACATTAATAGCCAAATCACCAAATTCATTATCATGCCATCATTCCCAATTTGTATTTAAAAAAAAAAAAAAAAAAAAAAAAAAAAAAAACGTTTTTAGTTTTAAGATGTCATTTAATTTTTTTACATGGTTACAAAATAGAAATGGACACCTTATGTTTCGAAATGCTTGCTTTTTCATGGAATCCATTATTGAGTCTATTCACAAAATTATGGAAGGCAGAAATTTTAAACATGAAATCTGGATTGACGCCTCGTAGGAGACTAGTCTCCGCGTCGACGTTGTATTAAAAACGACTGTAAATCTTTGTACAGGATTTTGTTGACCAATTATTAATGTCCAATTTCATCATTACCTGCCTTTTCCATTGAAAATCGGTATACCGGGACTTTAAAAATCGTTAATACAAAGTATGCAAATAAATTATTAATGCAATTGATGAATTTCTGATTTTATTTTGAACTGAGAATTATATTTGAGAATCTATAAAACAATTGACTAATTTTGTTTCACTATTACTACACTGTCCGTCATAAAGGTGGAATATTGTTTTTCCGCTATAGCGACATGATGTTGCTCTGACTTTAATTTCTTGAATATGTTTTTCCCTGCTTTTACTTTTTGGGACCCTGGCTATATCTCGGACATTCTCCCAGCCCTTCACGTCGACCTTTTTCCAAAAAAGTTTTGTCAACCCCCGTGATGCCCATTTTTGTCCTTTTTTCTCATTTAGGTGCCCCTTTTTGTTTTCCCGGCCGATCAAGCCCCCTCAGTCCTACCCCCAGGAAACGCGACTGAGGTGTACTGTTTTATATTGTTCTTTAAGTTAAATGTATATTTCTGGGGACCGGCTAAGGTCTCTTGTCTAGGGGAGGGGTTGAAGTAAAAAACGAGATTGGTGAAAATTCGGAATATTTTATTCCATCTTTATGCTGAAAACAAAAGAAATGAACCCTTAAATATCGTCATTTTCCCCTTACATTTTGTTAAACCTTGATGACAAGGCTGTAAATAGTCATGATTTATAATATTTTATTTTGATTTATGTTTGGTTGAGATTTTATAATGCAATATATGGAAGATGGAAATTTCCATGGTGTAAAAATTAATAAAATGAATGTTGAACCCCAATCAAAATAAATTTTGACCCCTCCCCTAGACAAATGAGTCGAGCCTGTAACCATAAATCTAGATTTAATTTTAAGAACAATAACAAATCTCCACCTCAGACGTATTTCCTTGGGATAGAACTGAGGGGGCCTTGGTGGGTCGCGTGAACAAAAAAGGGCCCCAAAAATAAGAAAAATGACAAAAGGGCCATCTTCTAGGGGTGACAAACTTTTTTGAAGAAAAATCCCCGGGAAGGGCTGAGGGAGCGTCCAAGATATACCCAGGATCCCAGAAAGTGAAAACGGTGACAAACACATTCGAGAAATTAATAACGGAGCAACATAATGTCGCTTGAGCCAGAAAAAAAATATTCCACCTTTACGACGAACATTGTAGATCTGAGTAATATTTATGGATTTATGTTTGAGAGTTGTTAATGGACAAAGATTTCAACATTGAACTAACATAAAATCATGCACAGGAAATTTGTAGAACTAATCTTTATTATGAGAAGTGTTACTTTTTTTTAGGGGGAGGGGGATACCTTAGATGCGATTTTGGGGTTCTGGTGTATGATTGGAAATTTTGTGACAAGGGCTTTCAAAAGCAATTTTGCACACGATAATATTTTGATATAAGGAATATTACATGAATAGGATCATTAAGAACATTGTTATTTTCCTTTTATAATTTCAAAATGACGATAGTCTGAAGTATTATTGTTAGTATTTTTAATACCTTAGTAGACCGGCAGGTAGGTGCCTTTCGATCAAACGAACGAGTCACCACAGTATCTAAGTATTATGTAACCCCACGGTCTATGGACAAACTAAAGCAGTATAGCTGGAATATGCTTGTATATGTGAACATTGTAAGATACCTTTTTTCATATCTATTATATACATGAACGTCCAGTTGTCGGGTAGTAGTTTAGTTATGAGCGTAACATACACTAGCACTCGCTTTTAACAGTCATAGAGCACTCCAATCATCGAACAAAGTGAAAACATATACTATTCATTCGTATTCTATAGAGACAATAGGACATAGAGTCATCTATTAAAATCAAAGGAATACATACAGTGCATGTGGCCAAAATTATTAGAACACCCGAAACTACACAAAGTCCATGGGATTCTCAATGCCCTAGTACATTTGCCAAAGTAAGTTTAAGGATAACTTTTTGTGCCGACAGCATGTCTTTATAGCGTCTTATGCATCTTGTGATACCACATTTATATAGTTCCGACCATAAGGTGATGCGCAGCTTTTAAAATTGTTGCGCTATGCGCTTTCAGTTTCTCCATAGACCTGTGTATTAAACATGTAGTACAAATGCAAAAACGTGAAATGCCAATTACATATGCAAATTGCTCATAAAGTGCTTAAGCTAGATGTGTCAAACTTTGCAGTCTTATTCATTCTTACATGCCCAAAAAACATACCAAGTTTCAGAAAATTCGATTTTATGGGGAGGGGTGGATTGGCCCATCTCGTGGTCGTGAGATAACCAAAAAAATCCTGCCAATTTTAAGGTTAAGATTATTTTTCATTAGAGTGAAGAAATCTATTTATAAATGCATTTATTCTAAAGGAAATTTCGTGAGCAATTTAAATATGGTGAAAATTAAGTGTAATTGGAAAGAGGGACTTAAATAGGGGCTCTGAATTAAAAATTTGGGACCCTTCAAAAATAATTCAAAAATCCCCACATAGATGTTACTACTTCACCCTGCGTTATTATGAATGCCATTTTTGACATCCTCATGATATTTCCTTTCAAAATATATATATACTTTTGTAGGGAAATGCCTAAAATGTTTAACGTTATAACATTTTGATCCTGAAAAGAGCAAGATTTTTAGATTTTTCAATTGGTGGCGTAACATTAAAAATATATACATTTTTCTCATATTAAAAAACAACATTGCACTTTTCATTTTCTTAATTATTATTATTATTATTATTATTTATTTTTTTTTTAAATTTTGCCATCGTCATGATCGTTCGTATATTCTTCTTTTCGGCTTTGTGTATAGGATTTAGTAATTTTAATTACGATATAGGGCCAAATCAATTATCCTCAGGTTCAAATGGATTTAGTTAAATTCAGAATTTATTTATTAATTCGTATTGAATTAATTCTTAGAATATTATATTCTCTAGATATTTTTTTAAAAGTTAATTCTAATTTTAACAAAACATAAGAACGAATGAAATGGATAAGAATTGTTAAAATTATCAGAAAATTAGGGAGAAAGGAACAACCGATAATTAAATTTTAAAAAGACAACAATTCTTATTAAATATTTTAGTATTAACATTTTACGTTGGGATTTTCAGTTTTAAAATAACGTAAAATTCTTAAATGTACGTTATCAAACAAAATGCAGCACAAAATTCAATCAAAAATATGTGACTTATACATGTAGTTGTGTAACATTTGATTTCATTGAAGCTGCCTTTGACGAGTGCAAATAAGACCACAGAAGGTGCACAATTTTTATACGAAATAATACAAATTGAAATATATTTTTTACCGTGCGAATGGGAAAAAATATTATTAGGTCGAATATAATTTTTCGAGGCCATATTATTGCAAAAACTATCATCTATAATGTTCAATACACAGTAATGTTTGTACTGGAGTTATATGGAGTCATGTAAATGAAATTATAACAACATTGTTGGTGATATCTAATTATCCATAGTGTTGTATTGAAAGAAATAATGCCGAAATCCAAAGTTTCATAGTTGTTTTAGAAATATGCTACAAATTCATTTGATGATTCATTATGCTACAGCAATTAAAAAAAAAACTATATACCTGTACTATGGTATACAAAATAAAATTATCATAAAAGTATTTAATTGTGGTGAGATTTTTTTTTCCTGTTTTCTTTTCATTTTCCCCCTTTCTTTAGGCGCCTTTTTCATTCAAAAGGTGTCGGTTTTCCCCATCCTTTGTTCCAAACGCCGTTTTATCGGCTTTTGAAAAGAATCCCGAAATTTTCATACGGCTTAAACATGTTAAAAGCTGAGAGCCGGATGTTTCCCGGGGTGGAACAGGATCCAGCGGGAAACTGACGCCTTTTAAATGGAGAAGGCGCCTTAATTAAGCACCGATGTGCTATTGGATGTGTATAATGAATAACCCTAAACTCTTTACTTTTAAAACTGAAATGAAAATACAAATAAAAAATTGTTTTCAAAAATTAAAAAAAAAATAATAATAAATATATTTAAAAAATATATTCGCTTTATGACGGAAATCTAAAACCATTGACAATTTAGGAAAAGCTGGTTCTGTTTAAGTTTTTAGTTCTTCGTTTTATCTTTTTACATGAATTTCAAGATCGGTTAAATAACTCGAATCAAAGGTTCCTATACTGGCCTCCTTCGTTGTCTGGAAACAGCCTCGTACGAACATCCTCCAATTTGGCCTGTGTGAGGGCGCCCTTTAGACTTGAATGTTGTTCAGCTGCCTTAGTCTTGGCTCGCCAGTGGATGAGCATATCGTGCGTTCCCTTTGCCGTGATCTTCCCTTCGGCACGATTGACCTCCGCGCACCGTCTACGAGCTACGGGTCCGATGTTGAGGGCCTGCATAATACACTCTAGAACCTCATCAGACATGACCTCTTTGGTCACCGTGGAGAGGACGTCGTCGTCAATGGGTTCAGTCCGTTTCCTTGAATGAGCGAAGTGAAAAATGAACTCAAAATATCCATTCTCCTGTCCTTGCATGCCACTCACGAAATGTAAGTCTTTTAACCCGTTTTACCAAAAGAAGTAAGAGAATTTTTAGAGCATGAGGACTAAGGTAAGGTAATATCTATATTTATTACTAAAGGAAAAAGATAACCCCTAAGGGAAAACGAAAATGTATTTGATAAAGAATAAAAAAAAATAAAAAAATAATAATGATAATAATGCAAATTTGATACACAATTTTGGAGTGTTTCGACCCTCCCAGGTACACACGAATACATGTAAGAATGTAAACTTATACTTATTTTATCTATCATCTATATACTTTGTATTGATATTTTTTTGGTAAAATAACAAGACACTTTATTCGAGGATAGAAAAACGATAAGTACTAAAAATGACAAATCTTTAAAACTTACTTCTTTTTCGATTTGCCATCTGTTTCGTCCTCATCATCATATTCTATTTTCTTAGCGGCTGTAATGAGTAAACACAAAACATAAGTCTATTTATTTTTACATAAAGCTTCAAAATGTACTAAAGGAGGTGACCAAGGGCACTTCATACTTACGATCATAGGATATTTTTAAAAAATACCCCTGCCCTAACGACATGGTTGATTAGCTTACAATTGATTGAGAACGAGGAACCATTTTAAATTTTCCCTAAAAGGATGAGATTGACGAGCTGGACGGTCAAAGTAGTACTGCCACCATCACGCGTGAAGAAGATGAGTAAACACAAAAAATAAGTCTGTTTATTTTTAGTTTTACATCAAGCTTCAAATGGTACTAAAAGAGGTGACCAAGGGCACTTCATACTTACGATAATATGATATTTAAACAAAAAATACCCCTGCCCTAAACGACATGGTTGATTAGCTTACAATCGATCGAGAACGAGGAAACATTTTAAATTTTCCCTAGAAGGATGAGATTGAATAGCTGGACAATCAAAGAAGTATTGCTACCATCACGCGTGAAGAAGATACAAATATCAATGCAATTAGATATCAAGGGTGTCCATCTTTTGTTATGTATAAACTAATCACATGCAGTCCACATGTCGACCCGGGAGGTCGACAAGCCCATTGAAAATTCTAGACCGCCTCAGTGTTATCGGCGAGATCGACTCCAGACAAAAGATGTGAAGAAAGATTAAGGTGAGTTTGAGATCTACCTGACGACTTGTGTGTGTTAAAAACCATTTTTCGGCTCTCATTAAAAAGCATGGTTTCAGAAAAGCTTCATAAGTACAAATCCACGGACATCCCATTGAATCGTATGTAAATTTCCTAACCCGCATACCAATTGTATGTCGCAAAAATTGTATATATTTATGACATGCTCTTGAAACGCAACACGCATACCTTTGAGAATCGTCCGAAACTGAAGAGATGACTTGCCGACACTATCATCCTGGTCTCCATGTTCTTGGGTCACATGTATCGTTACATTCACCTCGTTCTCGGGCTTGGTACTATAGTCTAGGGCCACATAGATGACGTTCCTCTCTAGGTGCAGGATGTTCTCATATTTTATACTCTGAGATGAGTAAAAAGAATCATATAAATCCCATAGCGTTAGTGGTACGTTGAACCTTGAAGAAGTACTCTCCAGGAAGTGCTGTCCTGGAGAAGGCGTGATTAGAAGGTCTGACGCTGTTCGATTTTTGTCAGTTGGTAGATAGGACTTTAAACAGACATTAAATATGATTATTTACGTCTAGGACCGCCCCTTCAACCTGACCACCTTAAGGGCATGACTGAAGCATGAGTGTCTAATTACATTTCATTTGTGTTAGAAAAATCAAAGTTAATATTAAGGCTTTGCTCTGGCCCACCTTTCATGTAGACTCATTGATGGTCTTATCTAATCCGGGGAATTGAAACGGAAAATGAAAGGAAAAAAGAAGAATGAAATCGTCTTATCTATTTAGGGATATTATCACCCTTATAAGAAAGAGAGATTGTGGCATAACTTACTTTTCTGAATTCCTCACGTTTCTTATCCTTGATTAGAATTTGCAAGTCTTTTCCAGTTCGTTTAAAGAACAGTTCCCCTTCGGGTATCAAGGGATGTTTAAAACCAAAGAAGCCTTCTTCCTTCGTGATGCGCTAAAACACAATTGAAAAGAAAATCATATTACCTTCATAAAATAGGACAACGAATCGACCGTTAATGGCAGTAAATTATATTTATTTTAAAGGCTATTAAAAGGGATCTCTGTGTTCAGTTTTCGGTACAGACAGAAATTCCTTTAACGCTTCGGTCAAGTCGACGTACATGATGTATTGTTGAACTGATTTCCCTCAAGTCAGGCCACGGGAAAGTTTTTATAAAATCATGACAGCCACGTCAGTTTACGTTTAATAAGTTTCGTAATGTTCACTCCAATTCATTAATACTTATTAAGATATGAAATATCAATACATTTGGTTAATGTTTGATAAGGTATTTTGCTCGCCAGTAGGGATTAACTTCTTCGTAACGAATAGTCACCTCGTGATTTATCGGACGTTGGATGAAATTTCCCAATGGTTAAATTTCCGTCCAGGTTTTTAATCATGTTAATTACCTTTACCTATATCCACGGAAATGGGATAGTGTAAGGGGAAATTTCTGCCCGGAACAAATATTGCTAGTAAAAGTTGCAGTAGAGTTTCTCAACGAGGGCATGCAATGCCTCGTTCTGCGCAATTCTTGTATGCGATCCTTTGAGGTTTCCTGACTTAATTCAAGTCAAGTATATAACATTAAACAAATTTGAAAAAAGAAGGAAACTGATCAGAAATATATAATTAGAAGAAAAAAATGATCAAAGAATCTGGAATTCCTTCAAGTAGGATTCGAACCTATATGACCTCCTGATGATCTGACCTCACGATTGCATGCCTTGTAATCTGCACTTTGTTCATTTTTCATAAAATAAAACAACTTACATTATAAATCGTAATAACAAATTACCTCGCCATGACCTTCGGTCATGTCGTAGACATAGCAACGAAGGATGGGCCTCCGTGTCCGTGGCATCTCAACCGGGACAAAAGGTAAACACCCTACTCTCTTCCCTTGACAGAAGTTAGACTTGATGCGAATCCAGAAATCACTGAACTGTTTGACATAAATATGGATCTTTTCATCGTAGAATTCACACAGCGGTGGAACGAGTTTCGTTCGTGTAATATTATGATCTAGAATATAAAAAGCAAAAATAATAATTTTTAAAAAAAACTAAAATAACATGCGGGAAACAACAATACAAAAGTAATTTCCCCCTTTCCCCCTTTTTTCTACTTTTCTACATTTATTGATTGTTTATTTGGGCGGCGGCAGTCAAATCTATTTAAATCACATACCTCCATTTGCATTCTGACTTTTCTGTCGTGAGTAGAGAAGAAGTTCACCCTCTCCAGACAAGAGTTCTTCACTCAGTTCTGCGCAGTGGGAGAGTGTAATTTGGATTGGGTTACCAAACGTCAAACCGGATGGAATACATCGAACACTTGGGCAGAGAGACACCTCATCCTTTGATGTAAATTCCTCTGGAAGATCCTCCGCAAATAGTTGTACTTTGATGTCCTGGCTACCTGCACATGATATTGTACAATACAATTGGCCGTTTAAAAAAAAGTAAGAAACTTTGTAGTGAAGTAGTAATAACCTTAAAGTTATGTTTAAAGAACGTATAAGTGGTACGGTTGAGATGACTTTTCATTATCAACTATTTCGAGCGGTGAAACAAGGCCTGTTATTATATAGCCTTATTACTATCTTCTGAAAATCTACTCGTGCGTATATTTTTACCATTGGTTATTGTTGCACATTTTGCTAATTTATTTTTGCTTTCCTTTTTTTTCATATCCAAACTAAAACTCCATGCAATTATTTTCATCAAACTCACAATCCTAGCGAATCGTTGTGAGTGAAAAGTGCAATAAATAATGTAACAACCAAGCAGTCTGGTTAAGATTCAATTATTATTATTATCATTACCATCGTTATTATTTATTTATTATTCACTTATTCATTTCTATCATTCTCTATTTATTTAATGTATTTTTATCCATTTATTATCATGATCTATCTATTTATTATATTATATTTTGATTTATTGACTTATTACCGTATAGTGATTTTCATAATACCTGCGATGGCTCCTGCTGGGATATTTAACGTGACTCCGTGACCTTTTATTGTTAGGATGCTCCCCTTGTTACCGACCGTCTTTTTGGCGTATGGTTCCTCTTCTGTCGGCCTTTTGAAATGGCGCTCAACTATGGGTATGCATTCAAATTAACACAGCATTTAATATAGAATAACAAATGTTTATTATTTTGAAATATACCCCCAAAACAACAACAATACACATTTCCAATAATGGTGTAATACAGAAACAAACATAATAGTTAAAATTCAAATATTTCTAAAATATTAAGCACAGACGTAAAAAAGGTAAGATGCATAAATTATGGAAAAGGATGATTTGATAACCAATGTTGTCATCTTTTGAAATAATAAGCATGAACACACGCTTACCAAATGTACGTCATTTTAAGTTGCTTGGGTTTTTTTTTTAATGAGATCACTTAATGCACTTATATTTACACTAAAAAATAAAAATGAAACCGAATGATTTTTTTTTGGGGGGGGGGTGGGTAGGGGAGGGGTACTTACCCACTGCAGGTGCTATTTTTCAGAACAAATGAAAAAAAAATACAACAAAAGATATAAGCTCTATTTGGAACTTTGCCTTTGGGTAATCAAAATCTTGTCTGTTTATTTTCCTAATAATGTATCGTTAAATATTACCGACGTAAAACCATAAACAATAAATGTATAGAAAAAAATTCAGAATTGATAAGGATAGATTGGTATACGATAAGTAGTTAGCTAACCAACAGCTAAAGTTCCATGAAGCTGAAGCAATCCACAATGAAACAGAACACTCCTTTTGTTTTACATGTCAGGTACCGTTCTTCCTCAGTGAAAATTTACTGTACTATATCTTTACAAGAAAATACAATTCAAATAATTTTGTAACTGTATCATAATACCTGTCTCTGCTTAACTGTATACATTTTATCCCATGTACTCATCTTTAAAAAAAAAATAAAGCATAAAATACTTCGAGTTTATCAAACAAATTTGTTTATAACCTAGATAAAATCATATAAATATAAGATTAAATTAGTGTGTGCTTACCATCTTTGGTGATAATATTCATGATGGGATTTAAATGATTCAACAGAAGGAGAAAAAAGAAAAATTTTTAATTTATTGTTAGTTGCAAATTCATATAGTTCTTACAAATTAATAAATAGTATACATGTATATAGTGTGATTTGAATTTGTATTCTAAATGATTTGCCTTTTATTATTAAAAATTTACGATTTAGCTGAACAGCTGAATAGATAATGTTTTAAAACAAGTTTGTATCTTAGAAAATTCAAGAAATGCCACTAGACAATATCACAACAATGCAGTTTTTTAAATGTTGATAGTATCTTCTGAGTGAAAATGTTTTGAAAAATATATTAGTATGATACTTACTTCCTAATGTTGTTCATCATAAAAAGAAATAAAACAAAGAGAAAAGTAGTAATTCACTCAATCACAAAGTCACCAAACATGTCATTAAAAAATGAGAAGCAAGTTTAAAGTTACTAAATTTAGTTTCGTTACAAGCAGTAGAATAATTTTTAGAAGTAAAATGTAATAAAATAAAACAATTTTTTTTTTTACAGAATTATATCCATGGTAAGTTTCATATATACAGAGGTATGTTATAAAAATCAAGTTTAAAAATTTCATACAATACAACAATTGAAAATCGTCAAAAACTTTGTCATATCTTGAACATTTCATCATCAGCTTAAAATTAAAAGAAGTTATCCATATGAAAAAAAAAAGAATAAAAGTTTTCAAAAGAAAAAATAAATAAATTGGTAACTATAATGATACGCCTTGAAGAAATTCGAAAAATATATTTTATACTTATCTCGGACATTATTGAATATGTACCTCAGGAATTTTTGTTTAGACAGTATAGAGGAGAATTGCAAAATGTTTGTTTTTTCTACCCAACAATTACTTTTTAAAAGCACAAATGTCTGGAAATTCCTTTATAAATCGGTCTATTGTTATTGCATGTCGCGGGCAGATTATAATGATTGTATCTTTACTAAACTCCGATATACTAATACATGTATTTCATTGGTGATTTTTACTTCTGAATCCGCTACTATGAAAAATAAATCATTGTCAAAATAAAGTTTGAATACAAAATACAAAACAACAGTTGTATCGTAACATATTCTGTAGCGATGACGTCATAATAAATAATATAAGTATATTCCCAGAACCTCGATAATACGCGTGCTATTAAAAGCTCTTGCATTTTTTTGTCGCTGTTGAGCACAATGTTAAATAAAGTAATGCTATAGCAGGTCCCTAATAAGGAGGAACTGTGTTTCTGGTGTGTTTGTTAAAAGATTTTAAATGTGGACCACGATCAAATTAAAAAAGATGAAATAAGAAACGTCTGAATGTCACTTACCCACTGGGAGTTTTCCCCAAATAGTAGGTGACGAAATGAAGAAAAAAAAGAAGTATAATAAAAAATGTTTGAATAATAGAAAGTAGATACAAGACACAATAATAATGATAATAATGATAAAACTTATATAGCGCTTTACACGAAAGCGGTGTCACATACATACATTTATATTATTATTCAAACATTTAAACACGAAGTTATTAAACTACAAAACATATATTGACCTTTATCGTTAAATCTACTTGACAAACTTTATGTCATTGAGTTCAGATCGTCTTACACACTACATAAAAAAATTATAAAACTTGCACCGATTCCGCACAATCAACAGAAATAAGCAATATCAAACATTGCATTAGAAATCAATATTATTATTAACAACTATTAAGTTAAGAACGAGTTATGTTTTATATACGCAACGTAAGAAATTAAAATGACATTCTAAGTTCACTTTCGAAAGTGAAAGCCAATTCTGAAGAAAAAAAAAACTAATGATTTTCTGATTTTTGTTCCTATGTTGCCATCATATGTAAAAACATTGAATATGAAAAGACAAGAGGGAAAGCTCACAATATAACAGTTATAAAGCAATACGAATTTAAGCGTTGTATACACATGTCATTCGAGTTTTAGTACCTAAAAATTTTCAATACATGTAAATGTAATTTTTAAAAGAAATTTAAAAAGAATTATGGAGTCCGGTTAATGTACCCCTTAAGTGCATTTCATGGCTAATAGAAAATTTTAATTACATGTGTTCATTGATATTTCTCAACATTGAGTCCTAATATTCTTCCCATTTTTATCAATAAAGAGATTTGCATCACATTTACGTTTGCTGTAACGTCCTTTTAAATTTAACATATTCACAGGTAGACCTAATCCAACAGCTATGCCAGTCCGCATACAGGAAACAAAATAAACGATACCAGATACATACTTATTTCTTCAACAATCAGATCATCATACGGTTCAAGGGAAGGTGTGTTGCCTCCTCACCTAGTTGCTTGCGGAAAACAAATGCTTATGGACAGTTATTTTTTGAATTGCAGTTGAATGTCTGCATAAGCTGTATTTCTTATTAAATGCACAAAAAATGTTTACATTTAGATAATCCGAGAGACTTGGTTATTATAGGCGTTAACCTAGTGCAAAATGCTCATAGACAGACGAATGACCTTCAACACTCAATGTTGACTCTACCATGCTGAAAGAAATATTAATAATCAGCCGATGTAGCAAATCAATTACAGTTATCTCCTGCCTAATTGTACGTTGTCTCCCACTTGAACTTTGTCTTCTGACGGTATCGAATCAAGAAACATATACGGTAATTCATTATCTTTATATTGTAATATCTATAATATTTGAATCATAGGCGTGTTGTTGAATGGGCACATGCTTTAACTTAAGGCCATCATTTCTGGCCCTTTAATCTAGATATAAATTGCGTATAATAACAATATTTCTATAACGCTAATTTGGGATGATTATTTTCAAATACTTATGAGAATTTTGTTATCCTTTTCCTCCTATCTGCAAACACTCGCTGATTTGATGTGAGGTATGCATATCAATTCTACTCTATGTAAAATGTAAATAAAACGTATACCAATGTGCGGCATTAAATCGTAATTAAACAAGGCGCGTCCATTATCTAAGAGGACCGACATCCAATAATCTGTTAAATGTTGTCCTTACGACCCTATGCAGACTGCGACTGCACTTCCGCTCTCTGAGTATTTTATGTTTATTTTATCTAGATACTTCGCATATTTTATTTTATGGTGTATTAAAAACTCCACTATTACTTATATTTAACTAAAGAATGTAGACCAATACAAACAACGCTTAGCCATTTATAAGCTTTGCCGAGTCTCACATTATAAAAAGCAGCAAATGTACTAGTTTTGAAACCATAGCCAATTGAGACCCATGATAAATTTCCATTTCTCGGGGCAACCACTCTGCAATCGTGTCAAATGCTTCTCAACGCTCAAAACCCTGCTTTCACAACTATAATCATATTGGTATAACATGAACAATACTGGGACTATTCTTATTTATTATTTTCTGCTTTCTATGCCTCCTGTTTATCTAATCCTCTCTTAACCTAAGGAATCCCCTCCATTCATAGTGGGAACCCCCCGTTTCAGAAAAAAAAGGTTCCGAGCCCTATCTCCTCATGAAAATCTTACATCCCTAGTAATACCAAAGACCACTCGAATGCCATGCATTGTAAAGTGACCATATCCTGTCTCGCCTTCCCCATCTGATATACCATTCATTTAATATGAAACCTACCTAGAAATCCGTTTCACCTGCAACCAGATCGACAAGATTGTAAGCAATCTACACCCTATAACATCGCCGGGATAACATATACAAGTCTAAAAATCTATTTATATTACCTGTCAATACCGCCTAGATGAAACCAGCAATGAACCAAGTAAAATGATTACATAGCAGATCGGCTTCGTATATATAAGAGTTTGTGTAACAATATTATAAATTTCTAGACGACACAACGAGACCAAACTACCCAACAATCACCCAACAACTTAATATGAGCAACAGACTTTAATATACGCTGAAAAACCACGCTAAAAGTTTCTAAGAAGATATAAAAATTCGTGCAAGAAGGACTTTCTCTAGTCAACATTGATTTTATTATATATTGAAAACATTAAAAAAATCTATTTAGTTTATATTTTAATTTTTTAACAGTTAAGAGTATTATTCAGATCTCACCCGCCCCGACCCAATTTAATATTCAACCCAGCATTTCCCCATTCGATCTGCAAATACAAGGTCACTTTGATCAAAGAATTGTACACTTCTCAGCGATGTAACACAACAACTCGACCACGTGTATACACAAACCCAACGAAAGCAATGCCAACCCCAATCAGAAAGAAATCCCATGCTATTGCTTCAGCCACTTCTTCTCTGTTCCTGCACCTGAATTCTAGTTCTTCTTTACTCTATCGTATAACACTTATCCCCCGCGCTTCATACCCGACCGATCCCGGACAATATATCCCCGTGACCAACTATCCCAAGATTCCTTCCTTTCCTTAATCTGCTAATCCCATATTCCCTTTGAGCAACATGCACCATAGTGCTGGTGCGGTAGTTGAGTCAGCAGTTCTTTGAATACAAACTTGTTCGAGCGGGAGGTCTCGTAGCGCGCAGCATTTTATTCATATAATTGTGTTCTCTTAATTATTATAAGAGAATTTCTATATTTCACCACTCTTCAATGTTTAATATGTACATACCTGTGGTCTATACGTGTAACCCGAGACCTAATCACTATCAGTCAAGACACACACAAGCATGTAAGTTAAGATAATCGAATTTTACACAAGTAAAAAAGAAAACCCAAATGGCTAATATGTGTTATGCAAATCCCTCCCTTCACCCATGAGTTAAGAACGTCCCTTGCAATGACAATAATTTGCATTTGTGTCAATATTTTTCCCAGCTTATCATTAACATTTTAACCAATAATAACTAATAATAAGACTATTAAGTTTCTCGACGTTATTTCATTATTTTAAATCAGAGATCAATTTAAATACAATCCGTCCCTAGAGCCATATACCTACAAACCGAAGGACGTTGTTTGAAGCATTTTGGAATGACTGGGTCGATTTGACGCATCATAGAAACAACGCGAAACCCGGTATCGGCCCCTTCACATCATCTAAGCGTACCTGCGGTTCGACATATCCCTTCCCATTACCCTAGCATCCTACCCAGCCTAAGGCAATATCGAACCTGCAAAATATTGCATCGCTCAACCCTTACTCCCAAAGTGCAGGCTGTGCCATTCTCCAACCTCTGGCTCGAGGCTAACTCATCACCTTAACTAGAGTTTAACACAGCAGGTGCACCCTTAAAGGCATAAGTAAGTACATAAACCTCAATAGTAGTTCTATCCGTTTTTCAATCTCCTCCTTACTTTCATCAGATTCAATTTCGTTGAGTTCTCTCCGGACGACCAAACATTTCCAAACAGAGTAAAAGTTATGACCCTTAATACATTATCAAAAATTTATTTTGTGTTGTTTTATTAAAACAATAAAATGATAAATGTTAATAATCCGGTAAACCTCGGTAGAAGCAACTTCTGTCAACGCTGATCGCACAGTCTGATAGCCAGCATTCCGAGTATTAAAAATAAATTAGTAACACTATACAGAGTCTCGTTTCAAAGACACTTATATGTCGATATTCGATTAAACGCATTATCCAATAGCACTGAACACAAAATATAGTCAATTTACTTATTGTCATATTATTAATTTATTTAACGTATCAAGCTGGACAACGCTCTAGTTCATACAATCGAAATTTAACCGCCCCTAAATGACGAAATAAACAATAATATAGAGCACGACTACTTTTTGTACTCCCAGACAATATGACCATCCAGAAACAAGACATTCATTCGTGCGTTTTATCCTGCTACTGTTAAAACCTCCAGCAATCCGTGATACTGAATATACAATTTTAATAGTTCTATGCTATACACAGAATCTTATAGCGTCCATCATTCAATATAATAATATCTACAATAATTAATTCATTTTTCCTTCTATTCGGACCAACCTCACAGAAGGGTAATGGAACTTGTTCCAGCTAGGTATCACTCAATCACACCTGCCTTTCCTGGCCGCTTCTTCTCTCCCTAATTTTTATGAACAAAAGTAAACAGTGTTTCACTTTAGGATATTATGTAAAACTAATATTCCCTTCCAATAAATTTCCCACATCCATTATATCTAAATATAGGAATACAATGCCATTACGCCCGGTAAACCGAGTAAAAGATTTTCAATTGACAATTGTTCACACTTGTGTCATCACACTCAGAAACTAGAAAACATCAGAAAAATTCTTAGATAACTAAAGTAAGTTACACACAAAATCAATCTCATAAAACCACCTAACTTTATGAATTGATTAATTTTCGATGTTATAGTCTTCCAAAAGACTAACATATGTTCAATCAACGGCATAGTGTTTAGAACGATCACATATATCGTGTCGGAAGTCGGACGCGAAGCGCGATGGAATATATGTCAAGTATGTGGAATCAGTAAATTGGATATATACATACTATTTAAACGACATCTACATTAGAGTTAATCTGTAATTGTAAGTTCCTAATCTATAATATCTTACATCCCTACTTTATCTGCCCACGATTAAATATTACAATAACAAAAATTCAATCACCCGTAAAATGGTATATGATTATAGAAATCTCAGCACAAACAAAGGATGGACCAAAAATAAAAAAATTTGGCGTCCAGAAAGCAAAAATTAAAAAAAACTAATCTTCAAACCACTACTTTCACCCTCACATCCATTAATCGATTCCCTGTGATAAATAAATCTCAAAAATACATTATTATGAATTTCTGACGGAATAATACATAATAACGATTCATCTTGATAAGTCCTTAGTCTAAGTTTGCTTATCTCGCACTTTTAATTCCAGGCATATCCTCGATTATCTAACATTTTCGTCGTAAGTCTTTGTTTGAATGCTGAAATAAAAATATCGTACATTTAATGGACCCAATTGATTTTCCTGGATACCGAATGAGATAGTCTAAATTTGAAGTTGGTCGTCCTAACGATGAATCCTCCTAACATTGGTAAATCATGATAGTATAGAGAAAAAGAAGAGTGTAAATCTAATATATGAACCCTCTTTTGAACAGATATCTCAGAAATTCACTCAGACTATCAAATCCATACGAACTAATTTAATCATCAATAATTTATTAAATTGTTTAAAGGGAAAGTATTAAAAATAGTTAATGAACCAGTAATTTCACAATAAAGGGTTTTCTGTCTCATTTACAAATTAGTTCAAATGCATTAACTAATACCAATACAGAAAAGAAAAATAAAAATCTGCCCATTAAGATTCATAATTTACTACACTATAAATATTAATATAAAAAATTACAAAACCATAAAAAACTTTTGAGCTGTTATAAGGAAGTTAAATTTTTTCATCTTCCGTACGAGACTCAACCGATACTTTTCCTGATGACATTTTAACCCCTTAGAGTAAAGTTAAAAACGGCAACCCAACATATTAGTCTTTTAAGATCACAGCCCGACAAGATTTGGCCCTGCTGCTTCGAAACGTTTGGTGCCTCGAACCAACCGAATGTAAGGAATCTGTATTAATTTAAGTTACTAGTAGAGAAACAAAGAATTTTTCGCTCCATAGCGAAGTGCAAACTGAAAGTGTCCATATACAGCTTTGGTTTCAAGAGCGCCCTTACAAAGCCAGCTTTGATCTACGCGACCCGGTATGATTATTAAATGATTAGTCCATGATAACGACAAGATACCTATCTCATTACATCAACGTCAACCTATATTTGCAAGTCAACTTGAGAGACTATAGCCTAAATCCTAATCTAATGCAATAAATAATATATATAATATAAATACCTAAAATAAAATTGCACTTCCTACGTCACAATATAATGCACCTAAAGACCACGAATTAAAACATAAAATACACACCTTTTTCACTCGACTGTTATATTACTATACTATATTCCTATCGTACACTCAAATGGATTAATAGTACTATTGACAGACCATATTATGCATAAACAAACAATATATTGATAAATTCCAAGTTTCCACAATGTCTTCCGAACCTAACTTTTTAAAAGTCAATTATGTGCTTTTTTTCCTTGTTTGCGTTGATAAGAAAAAGTTTCTCTGTATTACCCTTATATAAGAACCAAATCTCAAAATCTACCATATAATCCTTCGACTCTTCGTGACTCTTATGAAAAAAGGCCATCAAAAGGGCTATACAAGACGGGCGCGGTACTTTTGGTAAAGGTGAAGATAGAACTGCACCGCCTAAAATAAGACTTTAAGAAATGAAACAGGCTAAAAAGAAAAAATAAGTAGTGGCCAATTTTGTATCACGTTAACCTCGAAAAAATGGCCCCGGATCTTCGGTTCATGCTATAAATCCCACTGTAGAACCTTTAGCCGAAGCCATCTCACGCTTGATTTCACCCAAAATGGGCCCAAACGAGTCTGAATATACATAAAAGACATCAGGCAAGAGCGATCAGCGCCAGGGACCTACGATCTGGAGTTTAAATTTTTATTTTCTGTATTATTTTCGCTCCCAAAATCGTAGATAATGAATGATGCAAAAACAGCTTCGCCAGAAACCATCAAAGCACACCTTCCATCCAAAACCACATCCAGTACGTAAAACGATTTTGACAAGAATTCATAATATGCATGAGCATTAGAGAGAGAACCGGAGCGAATTACACGGGTCATATTTACAGTTCTTCAGGTGCTAACTGGAACAAGAAGGAAATTCTGCGAACTGGCAATCTATATCACAGCCTACAGCACTAGCTGTTGATCATGAACTGACCGTCTGAAGAAAGTTCCCGTTGCTTTTATTAAAAAGTAAAACTCAACCAATAAAATACCATTCTGTTACCCAGAATACAACATAATTAATTTTGTATAATATATCTATATATTAATATGAAAATTTGTAATAAACTCTTACAACTGAAGCAACATATAGTTCTATGTATTAAATATATTAAACCAGTACAAGTACCCATACTTCTAGCGTAAAATACCACCGCTAGCATAACACATGTAATTCATAAGTAAGAAACTAAACCTAATGCGGTTTGCTACCAAGTATTTTATCTAAGTCTTTTGTGTATATACATTTTCCCCATAGATAGGGTGGTTACAACAACCCCCCATGTCGACCCCACTGTAACAACCACATTTTTACGCCAACAACTAATGACATATGTAAAATTACACTTTTCTCAATTTACACGGTGTTAATATTTTTATGTTCAATTAATTCATATACCCAATGAAATTCTAGAGCCTCTTAACTTTATTACAGACCTAATACCTATAAATTTATGCCAAAGAAACTAGAAATTCTGAATATCTAAATACGTTATCCTAAGGAATTACACTGGATTAAACAACTACCAGCAAAGTATGTTATACATAATTTGTAACAACCTTACCCGTATACGGGGGCGTTTAGGATTGTAATAGCAAAACCAAAAAACTCGTTTCATCTAATAAGATCTCCTACCACATCCCATTTCCTATTCGTATACAATAAAAGTGACATCATGGTTTAGCAAACACAATAGATGACGGCACATACCGAATCAGAACCCAGATGGTCCAGTTGAGTTTGCGTCAATACCAAGACTATCTGGCCCAAAAATGTCATATCTCGTAACCATATCCATCCTCTCGTCTCCCTATATCACCTTATGTATCCAGTGGTCAAAATACTCTGATAGTGCGCCCTGAGAAGATCGTATAAGAAAAACAAATAACCAATTGAAACTTCGAGATATATTTATTTAGAATATCTTCCGCCAAAATAGATATATCATATCTATAAGCTATACGATCTGCATTGAAAGTGAGATAAGTTTAGCTGTTCAAGTACTTACTTCTCAAACTCCAGTATAACCGCCACAATTCATCACATGCTAAGACTTCTTCTTGCTGCCTACTACATCTTTCACAGCATGCACACGCGCTTTGCATAGCCACATAAAAGTACCCAAATGCTTGTCTGCCTTGTGAAACTCACCAATTAGAAATTTTCTTGCGTAGATATACTACGCGCAACAAATCGTCAAATCAGTGTACAGAAACTTGGATTATTTCACATTGATGAGCTCTTATTTTAACGAAAACGAATTAAAATTCTATGTTTTATTACAGGCATAGTTTATCCACCTGACGGTTAATGGTTAGCTACCCGCAAATTACACTGGTACATTTATATGTATGCTAAACTGGCTATTTGCACCATTGCATGCTATTCTTAAATAAATAAAATAGATATTCTGAAAAAATAACTGATAAGCATATAAGAATAATGAAATCTATAATCGAGCCTGCATATGTAATAGACCATCAAATATAGTAAAGAAGATATTATTATGTTCCCATATATCGAAAGGCTTCTTGGACGCGATGAATCTTATGAATGATTATTCTCTCTTGTATAGGATCGTTGTTTGGTCTCATTTTTGGGAAAATCATAAACGCCGCTCCGTCGATGTCTTGGACTAAAGCTAGTAATCACTTAAGCCTTAAGAATTGATTCGAAGAACTCTCCATCTATATTATTATACAATCCTTATTCCTCAATCCGATCAATGTTATTTCGATTAAAAGTAGATTATTATTAGTACAATTTTATACCAATTAACACGTGACAGAATCCAGTTCGTTTAAGGATATATACACAACTACACGAAACAAGACATCAGACACTACAGAAGACACGATACACGTTGAAAGAATATTATAGGAATAATATTTGTTCAATTGTTCTAAATATAGATTTGTTCAGTTGTGATGCGTATGTACCGTTCCTGACTATAAAATTAACTGTAAATCATTCAAATCTATATGACATAATAAGCTAAGAGAAGAAAAAAAATTAGTATAATAGAATGTTTCCCTCTTCGTTCCAGTGTATATATCGGGCTCAGTTATTTGTAATTAAACAGAAAGTATCATGTGGGCGGCGTTTACAGGCATTTGATTTCCTTGACATATTCAAGTTGCATATTGTGTTAACGATTGCATCATATTTTATAAACATGAGTCCTATATTATTCTTAAAACACCCTCAATCCCATCCCAAACATCAAAATCAATTTTTTAATTGAAAAAAGGGATACCCCACAATGACTAAATATTAAATTTTAAGCCTGTGAAAGCGGATTTACACAGATCTTTAACTTAATATTATCTATACAACTGTTAAAATTAAAACTTTTTTGAACATAATTACCTTACAGGCTGAAAAGCTCCTTCTAGTCATCTACAATCTACAGAATAACTGAGAGAGAAACAACTATGGGGCGACTGTAGAAAAAGAAAAATGAAAATAAATATTATTTCCAAAGCCGACTGTAAACCATACTTTGCAACTCACCGTAAGAGCAATTTTTTTAAAAGCATATTCATGTGACGCCGAGCATGTACCACTGTTGTAACAGAAAGGCTAAATATTGTTCCTCTGCATCCACCAACATCTCTTTCCTCCGCTTAATTTCATGAAATCAATTGTCCCCGCTTATTCACTTTCTTGGGACCGTGCTATATCTTGACGCTTACCCCCAACCAATTCTCCTGGGAATTGTTAAAAACTATTAACATTTCGGTGTCAGCAACTGCCCCCACAAACCCATTCCTTTGACATTTTTTTTTAAATGTCATTTGGCCGCCCCCTTTTTGTTTACCCGTTCACCAGGCCCCTTTAATCCTAACCCTCGCGAAAAGGGATCTAAAGTGTGTTTAAATAGTTTCTTTACCGTTAAAAAGTCCTCGATCTTGTCTAGTGGCAGGGAGAAGTAAAATATGAATGGTGAAAAAATTACACATATTTTAATTACCCTAAACCTTTTTATGGTAAAATAACAAAGAAATAAAAAAACCACAACCATAATCCTGGATTATTAATAATTTGTTGCCAAATTTTTTTGTTTTACCTTATTACAAGTTGTAAATCAGCCCCTGTAACATATAGTCTATTTGATTGTACTTAGTTGAAATTTATTAAAAATCTTTTCTTCAAAAAATCACATAAGACATGTCAACAAGAATCATAATGAAAATAATAAAACTACATACGGAACTGTAGAAACCAGAGTTCACATTTCATTAACATATTCATGGAGAAGAAAGACGAGACCACGAGAAGCAACTGCTTGAAAAAATTGTCCCTCAATCACATACAACTAAAAATAATAATAAACTAATACTCCAATGCAGAGAAGAGAGAATAACACTGAGCAAGAGCAGAGAGGGGAGATACATAGTATTACATGAAAAAACTAAACTACATGACAGAAAAGAGAAAAATAAATAATAGTATCCCACATATCGATTTATGTTGGCATTGGAGACCTCATAAAACTAAATACAAATTTTTGGGTGATAGAAATGTCCAAAAATTTGTAAAAATGCTATAAAATCAATCTAACCCCATCAAATAAAACTTTGACCTCCCCTAACAAGAGACCACAATCCTTCAACCTAACAACATAATTTTAATGGGACCACGTGTCCAAACAACAGAGTCGAATCAATTCAATGTCTCCCCGACAACCTCAACTACTTTTTAAACCATCGCCACCAAACAGATGCGCAGGTAACAATCGCCTATAAAGATCCCCGTAATAATCGCGTCTGTCCTCGACCAAAAATACGTATACAAAATTCTGTCCGCCGCTGGTTCCCTAAGTCAACAAGTAAACAATAGCCCGTCCATTGTTGCTAGTTCCCGGGTTGACGTCAATGCCCGTAGCCTGTCTCTCAAATTGTCGCCGACAATGTGCTCCCATCTAGATGTCGCCTGATGAAATTAAGCCAGAGCAGAACGTTACGGCAGTTGCCAGTAAATTCCGTCACTTACAGCGTAAGTTAATGAAATGCACGCATCGCGACTAAACGCAAGTGAAATTAACGCTACAACCGTTTGTCGCCAAACTACAATCACCGAAACCAGGTTCGGCCCTCCCATTCAAGATACTTACTAGAGCGCCGCAAGTCTTTGAACCATTTTCAAAAATCTCTCACGACCCAATTATATATGCGCGACTGACGAGACAATTCACAGAACCTAAAGCAACGAACAAGGCCGCCATAACACTAGAAAACCTCGATCGCCTAAGTTGTCAGTCGCAATGATCGTCTATCATGCTCAAAGTTTCGTATTTGCAATGTTCAGCTCGACAAATATCAGCCAAGCCGCGAGAATGCGCGAACGTCGCAGGCCCTTAAATATCGTATTACAAGCTATTTGCGTCTAGGTTTGCGTGGAAGCAAGTCGTAATGTCTGAGCCATCGTAGACAGAGATCTCATATACCGTATATCCATCACATCGGCACCCTACGATTCTTACACGATTCTGGCAGTTCTAACTATGCATAGGTTCTGTCGCCACAGACGATCGCCTTAGGACAGGAGCCCATAAGCGTAGTAAAAAGAACAATAACAACCTCAAGCGTTTCGGTGCTGTAGATTGAGGGCCATTGTAACAACCAGCCGGGTAAACAAAAAGGCATTTGCTGCAATTTGTCATTAGAAATTGGTTCATAGAATAAAGGAGAATGTTATGTGTGGAACCAAAAAGAGATCCGAGTGGTGTGTTGTTGTGTGCTACGTGTTATGTGTTATTAGAGTTGTTGAACACAACAATGTGATAGAACAGTGGTTGTGGTGTGTTTTGTTTGTGATAAGATGCTGTGTCGTTAGTGAAAAACCAGAGGAGGTACTGATTGGTTTGAAAAACGAAAAGGGTAAAGAGGACACGAAGATAGAAGAAAGAGGAGTAGAGAACGTGGATGGTAAATGTAGGGCAAATAGGACATTGAGTAATTCTGTGTGTGAGGATGGAAAATTAATTCATTAAGCCTCATGACCACTTGTATTTCTCATCGACTGTGGCAATAATTCCCAGGAAAATACTGTAAATACATATCAATTCTAGTGTAAACGTAAGAGATAGAGGCGCTACCATTCACTCAAAGCGAACGTAGCCCATTGACTTTTTTTTTAAATTTCTAAATTGAAACATTTTCAGCTTATTTCTTTTTTTTTGGTGGCGACCCGCAACTACCTTTCAAAAAATATGTTAACAACTGGAAATAAGTACGCTAAAGAAGTCTGAATATTCAAAAATAATTAACTTATTCAAAGGAAAAAAATCCTGTCACTTGTGTCAATCAAAGCCTCCAGTCAGAAGCAAATCCTTACAATTATATATTTTCTCTCAAAAAATAGGCTCAGCGCGCATAGTTTGATCCTCAATGCACGCAGTATACTATTATAGCCTATGTCACAGCAATTAAAATCGATTCTCAGCTTCGAGATCGCACAATTCATTTTAATTGATAAAAAAAATCCTGTCACGTTGAAAACATAATCATAAGATTCTTCCATCACTATCCAATATTTACGCTATCACATGCATATCGCATAAAAACAGTGAACCGCTCTTCACAAGATTTGACAAGTCACAATCTATTCATTTTAGCATCAATCATATATGAATTGCATATTCTATTACAACTTCAGCACAATAATGTTATAAGCTTGCCCAAATGGTATTTCCCCTCTGTCTAAGAATCTATACTAACAACAATGTATAAAAGTCATCAATTCTTCATCCTAGCCCACGAGTAATTCTCAACCATCGGACAATACTATTACCACTAGAGGGAATTTCTTACGCCAGTTGTAGCTTAACTTAATTATTCCAGCCCATGCTGTATAGATTTCTGCGCTCTCAGCCGTATTTCCACCTCACTTTTTGCGTCTGG
>CALNVZ010003433.1:31171152-31183730 GCA_940671915.1 Paracentrotus lividus
GGTGCGCAACTTTGCACTCAATATGGTGTGATTTGCTAGCCTCTTGCAGTGCAGAGAGGTTGAGAAGCTTTAGGGTGGTGCATTATCTTGTGAACCCTATGTATGGTGCAGTCTTAGATCCCAAAGGGGTTACAATGTTTTGCACCGCATTTATGAGCTTAATTCTGCACCCCTATGAGAGGTGGAACTCGTTGCACGCGCATAGGGTGCAGTATCGAACTCTTGGGGGTGCACTCTGGAACCCCTAGAGGTTGTAGACGTGTGTGCACCCGAAGCAGGCGTTGCAGGCTGGGCAACCCCCATGGGGGTGCTGATTTGGAACTCTTGGGGTGCATATCTTGGAATGCCTAATGTGCTATCCTGGGCTGTCAGCCAATAGGGTTTCAGACTGCAATTCTCCATGGTGGTGCTGGAAATTGACCTTAGGGGTTGCAAGTCTTGGAACCCTAATGGGTGCATCTTTGCACCCAATAAGGGTTCCAGGTACTGCACCCCAATTGGGAGCTGAATTGAACTGGCATACTTAGGGGTGCAATCTTCAATCCTATAGTGCATACTTGCACTCCAACAGGTTTCCTGGATTGCATTTCCCCCTGGGTGCAACGCTTGAACCTTAGGGGTGTAATCTTTGATACTAAAATTGTGTGCATTGCTTTGCACCCATAGGGTTCCGGGACTCGCACCTATGGGGGCTGAATTGAAAACCGTGACGGGGTGGCAGGGTTCACCCCGGTTGGGGTGGCAGTGAATCGTTAACTTCGGGGGTCGACTCTGGAACCCCTAGGGTGTATCTTGTGGCACCAAAGGTGCATGGATCGCACCCTTGGTGCAAATTGAATGCCTAAAGGTCGTTTACACTCCATAAGTGCAGGTGAGGTGATGAAAATGGGGTGTAGAGTTTCACCCCAGAAAGGTGTAATAGATGTAATCCTAGTGGGTGCAACTTTGCACTCTATCATGTGGGTTTGGCATAGTTTTGCACCATCGGTGGGGGTGGCACACTTGCACCCTTAGGGTTATAGGTATAAGCGAGCAAGAGCTGTGCACCCTTTGGTGCTAAGTGGGACCTCTATTTCCTTCAGTGTGTGGTACATTGTGTGGGGTAATGCTGCATTGTTTCATTTTAGATAAAGGTTCCTTAAATTTCAAAAAAACGTGCAATAAGGAATTATCTAGCTCAACTCATGCTATATTTTATTTTCTATGACTGTCAGCCTGCTGTTTTAGTTCATTAAAGTAGTTTCAAATTTTTCAGAGATACGATGGTGATTATAAGTATCAATTTGTGATTTTTTGATGTAGGTTTATAGGTGTATTAGAATCCTTGCGTACTCCCCGAATCTATTGTCTAATTGTGATTTCGACTTAAATTGTAGATATAATTATATCTCAGACGTTAGGGTACTGGAGATTCGCATATTAATTTTCATGTTGTCGACCGGTGCGTACACGCAATATTATTTAAGTGTGACTGTTTTTTACAAGGGACTCGGAGTGTCAATGGATTAGGTTTTCAGTATGGATATTAATATCGATCCCGCTCTCTCACTTGATTTAGAGTTGTGTCTAGTTTAAGGTGTAGAATTGAAGTCATTTTAAGATTATGCTTAAGATTGTTTGTGATGTTATTGGGACGTATAATGCGCTGTGATAACCTTTTCTAAAATTTGTATCATATTGTATCAATATTTGTTATGTGTTTAGACCCTGTGCATTACAATCAGTGAATTGGACCTTATGGACGTGCCTTCGCCTGGTAGAAACCCCTGATGAAAGTTTTTTTTTTGGGGGGATAAAAAAGTATTTATAATGACTGAAAAAAGTCCTGGGCGGTGGCGCTGGTGTTGGGGGGTAAAAAAAATTGGGGGTGGTCCTGTAAATGTTTGTGTTGCGATTGTTTGTCAAGTTATTGTGAATTTAACTAATGATATAGTTGCAGTGGAGCACCTCGCTCACCTTTAATACTATGATCTTTCCTCATATTCTAAGGTAAAATAACGAATATAGTTATGACTCTCCTCTTTAAATATCTTTAGTTATATTTCACACAAATCAAGCATAATCAGCATCACCTTTATTCTCAAACAGCTCAATGATATTGGGTCTCGATTGGAGGATGTTATGTCATGCTTATGCATTTTTGTTTGCTGTGTTGCTTCATGTATCTGGCGATATATTTGATGGAGTTGAGAAGGAGATTACTCGTCTGGTGAAGTCTAATAATGTAGTAGGCTGGTAGCTATCTGTTATGTGTAAATTCGAGACATTGGCCGGTACATGTTGTATGTATATCGTCTGGTTGATAAATTGACCTGTGGCCTCCGGCCTAAGAAGTAGTAATATATTATGAATTGAATGATATCACTGAGTAATTTAAATATAAAGGAACTAAGGTATATAATATAAATATAATAATGATTATAAGTAATCAGAATGAATAGATAATCATCATCAAGATCAATTGGTGATGAGATGAGTGGAGTGATAGTGAGAGTGTGAAGTTAATTAAGTATATAAGTAAATAGAATAAATAGATTAAATAATCATATAAGTAATAAATGTATTGAGTCAGGATAAATTGTAAGTAAGGAGTTAGATAGGTCTGATATAGTGAGTAAAGTTTGAAGTCTGAATAAAAAGTGTAGAAATAAATTTTTTAAAAAAAATACATAATAATAATCAAGAATAAATGATTTGAAACAAATACCAAACTAAAAAGAAAAAGTAAATAAAAAAGCAACAGCAAGCAAAATAAGCTATCATAATGGTTTCATCTCGGTTTTCTGCGTTCGAATTGAGTTGTTCTCGTATGGTTTGGCTTCATTTGACCGCCGTGCAAATCTTTGATTATTTTTTTTTATAAATTTATTTATTATTTTTTTTTGTTGCTGCTGCATCTCAGAAACTTGCCCAAATAAGAGAATTCGGCATTAGATTGATTCAAAAGATGTGTTTGTTGGTTTTATGTTTTTTTTTTTTTTTTTTTTGTTTTTTTTTAAAGGCTGTTTGTGTTATTAGAATCAATAGTTTTATTTATGAAATCTGTGAAGCAAATCATTCCACCACCCGATGAACAGGCTAAAATTTTATATTTTTGTGGAAAAAAAAAAATTTTAAAGCCTATACCGTATCGTATTTATTTTTTTAATTTAATATTTTATTATTATTTATTTTTTATTTAATTTTATTATTATTATTATTTTTTATTTTTTTTGCATGCGTCCTCAGATATTGCTACAAAATAGATGCTCTACATTATGATTTTCAAAGCAGGGAATTTTTTGGGGGGGTTTTTTTTTTTTTTTTTTTCTTCTTTTTTTCTTTTTTTTTTTCTCTTCTTTCTTTTGACATTGTTTTTTTTATATAGAAATAATAGTTTTATTCAATGAATATTGATGCAAAAATCATATATATGCCCATAATAGAGAACAGCTTTGAATTACCTACATTTTTGTGACCAAAAAAATCAAAAAGCTATATCCCTGACTGGCTTATTATCCAAATTTCTGTGTAACTATAGTGTTTACGAGACTATTAAAAATCTATTGTATGCTGTGTACTCGTCATTTCTAGATCGGGATGGTGTACTTTTACGCGGTGCTTTGTCAATTTTCTGTTATCTTTGGGTTTTGTTCCAACGTCGCCCTCCCACGCGCGCCCCTCCCACTTTTTTTAATTTTTATTTTATTTCGTTTATCTGTTTTAATGTTGCAGTAGCATTCTAGCCGCATATTATCGGTGAGGACGACCGATATCTGGAGGGTCTCAGTCCTGAATATGCCAAGGGATTGCGGTACAGCACGATGTGTCTGGAGAGCAATTCGCGATTATTGTGGAGAAATGAACAGTTCTGATTTACAAGCTTATGTTTCTGATAAGAATTTTAACATAAAATGCATGCAAAGAAAGTTATAAATAGATGATGATGCGGTTCTGGTTAGTTTCATGGTTTTGTCGAGGTCATAGTGTTTGAAAAGCTGTTCGTTTAAGCAGTTTATGGTTCCCTAACGACATACATCGAGATCAAAAATACGTGATATTAGATAAAGAAAGATTGTGTAATCTAGCTGTTAATTGGAAGATTTCACGATAAAATTCAGATTTCCTTAAATCTCGATCTCTTTGCTTATTGAGGAAAGTGCTAACAGGAAAGTGTTGAACGTAACAGGTGAATCTGTGTCCGGCAACATTCCCAAGATGATGCTATAGTCTTGACTTGCCTATTATGGCGACTTAGTCTATTCGAACAAGGCATGGTTTTGAGCGCGATGCGACTCTCGTTGTCGACCATTATGGCGCATATCGGCCAAAGTTGATATTTGTGCGATATAAGGTCTATAGGTTGGGGTGCTACAATAGTCTGCTTGTCATGTAGTTTAGTCTTCTCCTCACCATCTGTATTGTGATGGTAAGCTATCGCTTGATGCCTAGCAAGTCCCTTTTCTATCAATGTCTGTGATATAGGGATTTCCCAGGACCGTCGGTCTACTAACTAGTAGGAATGGAATTCTAGGACTTAGACTTGCGTGCAGTAGGTGATAGGAAGGTAGGTGAGGAGCTACTAGTGAAACCTGACAGCCGGGAAAGTTTGGGGCAGGTCAGGTGAGTTGAGGCGGTGGGGTTGTTGGGCAAGAAATGGCAGGTCAGCGTAATAGTCTCTATGCTGGTGCATGCTAGCACTGGTATGCGCAGGCAGCCGGTACTGCTAGACTGTCAGTATATTAAGGGAATGCGAGTACTGGTTTAGATAATTGTTGACTTTGCCGCGTGTGCTTTTAAAGTAGGTCTATTGTCTAAAATAGCTAGTTTCAGTCTTTTAGTAAAAAGACTGAACATAGTATAGTGACGCATTGTATTAACCGACAACTATTATAATTCCGGACGCACTTTTCTGGCGATTACAGCAATTTTTGTGGCGCGTTAGAATGGTGTCCAGTTTCAAATTCCCACACAATAATGGAACAAGATTTCTAAAATGAGGCGAAAAAAGTCTCAGTTTTAGCCTTAGATCCTATTTATCTTATTAAATGATAGAAAATGATTAAAATTTCATATTGCAACCTTCACTACTTGCTTATTACTTGCTTACTTGGTAAATATGTCTTGTGATTAGACTCCTCTACATCCATAAGGAATGGCTCTCAGTTGTCGTTGTAAAGGTTAGCACATAAGGTGCAACGACAACTTCATCCTGGTTAAGGGTTTGTTTCATGATTTGGGTGACCGACTTTCGGATGTTTGATAGGATAAAAGTGGCCAGCAGTTGGGTTCTGGTAACGTCTTGATATAATTTTTGGAAATGACCTCGTGTAATTGCCTTATGGTGGTGTGAGAGAAGAGATAGTCTGCTGGATTGCTTTATAGACCTGTTATGAGGTATTTTGGAAAAGTATTGATTTGTCGGTCTTTTTTGTTCTCCTCTGACCATCAAGGGTCCTGCTCAGGGTTATAGTTGGTTGAAAGTTGTTTCTCGTGTGTTGTGAAGACGTTATAGTCTTCTGGTGTCTGGCACCTTTACTTGCTGACTTTTCCAATGTTCTGGTTTGTTGGTGTCTGAGGTGGCCTCCATAGCGGAGATGCATCTCAAGCTGGTCGGATATAGATTGTCTCGGTCGAGTTTACTCACGATATGGTGATTTTGCTGTTCGTTCTTCATGCGATGGTCGGTGATTTGACGTCGGTCGTGTTGACAGTAGTCTAGATTGGGTATATTGGTGTTGGTTGGTTCGTGCTCGCTGATTATGCAGCCGGCCATGTGTGTTGTGATAGATGCGTAGTTTCGATGCTATATTGTTGTTGTGGTGGTACTGTGGGTGGTAGAGGTTTGCTGATGATGATGACCCAAGTCTTTTTGGTTGGCACTTCCCGATAGGCAGATTACTATCGTTGGAGTGGTATCTGGTAATTATTGCGCTCGGGTACGTGAGAGAAACACGTGACCGAGTTGTGGTCGAGTCGTTGTGCAATCGCAGTAGCCGATGATGTTGTGTTAGGAGCCATGTGTGGTCTCTTTTGGTGGTTGCTAGGTAATGGTGGATGGGGGCGGTTCAGGTAGTATTGTGTGCACTCTGGTGCAAATGAGTTTGTTTACATTTGGGTCGGATGTCTGTGTTATCGTTTGCCTCTTGCACTAAATATCTGTACGGTAAACCTTTGTGTATCACGAACACTCTTCAGTAGAAGTCTGTGGTTTCGTGTCGTTGTCAGTTGTTTGCGTGGGTGTGTGGTGATGGGATCGGAGTGGTCGCAGTTATGTTGTGGAGGTGCTGTTTCCTGTAGAGATTAATGAACTGAGTGTGCCCTGAGACATTTGAGCCTTGTTTGGCGGGCGAGCATGTGTGACGCAGCTGGTTACTGTTGTGGCTTTGATCATTTAGAGGATAGTGGTTGTCGATGTCTGCTTGCTTTGCCGCTGTGTATCATCGTACTTCGTCTTGTTGCTTTCGCCCGGTAAGGAAGGGTTGCTCTATCAGTTTATGAATGTGTCGATGGTATCCAGTGTGCCTGAGTTTATAGTTATCAACAGTTGCTGTACGTGCTGGGATAGCGTGTATAAGATGCCCTGTTCGCGCAGATATGCAGTGGTGTGATGTTGCACGTTACTTTCGCTTTGGCTATTCATATGGGTATGGAAGTTAGTCACCACGTCTAAGCAGATCTTTTTCCTATGATCGGTTGGTTGTGTATATCTGGACGTATCGTTTGCGATCAGTGTGTAGGAATGACGATGTTACTGTCGCTGATGATAGTACTCGATTTAGTATGGGCAGGTGTAGGATGGTAGGATAGTATGTGTGTGTGTCCATGTGCTGTGCGTGTCCTCATTGTTGGTGGCCATGCAGTTAGTTAGATGATCCTCTGCGTGATGATTAGGATTTGTTGTTCGATAGTTGTTGGAACTTTTATATGGTGGGTGCGATTAGTAGGTCTGCATGTATATTTGTATTGGAGCTCGGTAGCTCTCAGTCGCTGTCTGATGTGAGAACCGATTTAGAACTCAGTGGGAGGAGCTGTATTTGCATCGGCTTGGGCTCGATATGTGCGTTGTGTGAGGTAGACTTGTAGGCTCCTTATGCTCGGCTATGACTGGGATTATAGTTTGTTGTTAATTCTGCTTATTGTGGCAGTTGGGTTCGGTTATTTTCTTGTGTTGGTGTGTGGTTGATTGGTATCGGTCGGTGCGATCAAGACATTTTCAGCACATTCAACAGTGGAATCGCTGTGAGACTCTACTCAGGGCTGTGTTGAGTGAAGTTTAAGTAAGCTCTCTCGAACAGATGGATGTGTATGGGATATGTAGTCAGCTGTCTATCATAAATTATGGTTGTGGTCATTTATCGGTAGCACTTTGCGGAGTGCATAGTTAGATTTGATTCCAGTGTTCGAGGTTTGCTATGCACACTAGCGTTAATGATAGGTCTTTTCGCAATGATTTGGTCTGGCTTGTTGTTTGGTTTTGATGCATCTGTTATGTTCTAGTTTATGGTCTATGTCTCCTTTGTCGGTCGTGTTGCGCTCATCGTTGTGTGGTTGTTCTTGTCGGTTGTGTGGGCTTTTGGGTCGTGGTTCAGCCGCCCCGATGGCTTCGTATGGATCGAATGCTGGCAAGATGGGTACGGTTTTTTTAATGCGTATACAGGAAGTTTCTGGATACTGATTGATAAGAAGTACGTTTCATCAGTCCTAATATTTTTGCTATTATTGAGTTTTAGCGTGTGTTGAGCTCGGGTGGTGGGTCTCATGTGTTGTCGTTTTGTGGTGGGTTGTCCTTCTGTATGCGGTGAGTGTGTTGCGTGGTCGTGGAATTGAGGTGTGTGGGATACTATGTCCTGGGGTTTGGAGCTGTGGACTTCGTGGTCGAGCGTTTTTGTTTGTAGGTAGCTGTGGCTGTGAGTGATTTAAGGGCCAGTATCTTGAGGTGATGCTAGTGCGGCCAGCCGACATGAGATTGTTCTCTATGGGTATCACTTGTAGCACGTCTCAGCTGATTTGCTGGTTTATCGCGAGAGTATGATCGGTAGATTGATGGTCTTATACAGCACAGGTTTATTGTCGTATTGCTAGTATGCCGACTGTCGAGCTGTATTATTCGGTGTGCGTGACTTGTATGTTGTCAGGATTTGTCCAAGTATTGCTGTCACTATATATAAGATCACGTATCATTATTCAATGTCGGGATAGCATCAAGTTCTTAGGATGCGAACGTTGCTAAACTTCTGGAGGCTGCCGACAGGTCGGAGAGCTAATCAGTATGTTTCACGTCATCCATATAGGACTGTGGCAGTGTACGTCTTAAGTTGAGTGGTCGATGCGAGAGAGTGCTTGTGAGCAGCCGAGGTGAGTTAGAACTCGTATGCAGATGATAGTATAAGGTAAAGCTTGCGCTTTGCTAATCGGGCACGAATTCTGAAGGTATCTGGTATTCTCAGTTCTCGATGAACATAACTCCTGTGGTCCACTAGTCTTTGTCGTCACGACCTTGCATGATTAGAATAGCTGACTTAGGTAAACTTCTCGGATGTTTAGGCGTAAGTACAAAGCTAAATGCTACCGTATTGATTGAGCTCAGTTTGGTTGACTCTTTAACCAGCTGGAAGAGCATATGTTGCCTCAAATGCATGCAAGGATAACGAGAGAGGGGGTTGAGCTTCTTCCTCTTTTCATGCACATACTGAAGTGTGACAGTCACTAATTATTATCACATTGTCATGTCTAATGGCAAGAAATAGGAGTTGAACAGACGCTTATTTTCCAAGTATTGCTCTCCAGCCTCGCTTCTGTGTCTGTGACGACACACCTGAGATCAGTATTTGTCTATCTTGTTAGGATTAGAAGCCTTTGGATTAACCACGCACCACACTATTCAGCAGTCATTCATCTCGCTCGGTTGTGTGCGGCCGCGCTCAGGGTTGTAAGGTCCTTCGCACAAGTTACAAGACAAGTCGGCCTCCGTCTACATAATGTATCATAGTGGCTATTGGTGGGTATTTCCTGTGGATCTCCGAATTGGGTTCTATCTTGACGAAGCATATTAGACATCAAGTGTAAATTCGTGTACGCTGATCGCTACTTCCAGAAGTTCTGTTATGCACAAATGTCGAATATCATGTCATCATAAAATATTAGGTCTTGAAAGTCACAACTTTTCTGATATCTAAAAGACAATCATATGAATACATTATCTTTGGAGGTATTAAATTCTTTTTCTTTGATTCCGTAGAAGTGATGTGCGTAGTGCCAGAGAGTGCGGTTGAAGACCAATACCTGGGAGCAGTTATACATGTCATAGTTCACTCGAATCTCCATTTGTAATAAAGTGTTCCTTGGTGCAGTGTTATGCGGTTCCTAGTATTCATCTTCTTACTCGCTGAGTCCTTCTCACTGACACTTCCGCTCTGTCGGGCTGGGATCTGGTGCTGCGCCGGAGTTGAATCTGTGTCTTAAATAGGTCTTTTTTCCCTTCGATTAATTCCAGTCTTGGTCGATCGAGGACCTTCACCTGCGCTAACTCCTCCATACGTCCTTTCGACAAAATCCCTTCCCTCCTCTCCCTCTGCAGTTGTGTGAGGTCAGGAGATATGTACACCTTATTCGGGTCGAAACAGACGCCATTAGGATCAACTTGTCTAACCTTGGGACCTCCTCTCAACAGGCTTTTTTTGTCTTCTTCATTTTTGAGAATCACCTTGACTGGACGTGCCTTTCCATCAGATCTCTTTTTGCCTATTCTATGGACAGCCTTTGGGGCTACGTTGATATCAATACTACTGAAAAGCTGTTCACAAATTTCTTCATTTGACATATCTAATACTGTTGCATCATTCGCCATGCCTTTAACTTGAAGCTTGTCACTTTCATCAAGAGATTTCCTACATTCGGGTAACCCCCTGATAACAATGTTTTTCTTGCGTTTTTCAATTTCTTCAGGCTCTTTATGCATCAGCTCGATTCTATCAGAAAGCTTTGCTATATCAGCATTAACTCCTTCAACCACTTTCTGTGTAGCGATCACATCTGCAGATAAATTGTCAACAACTATTTTGTCTGCTTTCAGATCTAGATTGTTTTGCATTACATCTAGCCTCTTGTTAAGCGTAACCATGTAGGCAGCACATTTTTCTTCAATCTCCCAATCAGCTTTGATGGCTGACATAGCTTGTCTATCACACTCTGCACAATAACAAGGACTCATCTACTCTATTCTTAAGCATGTCATCAAGTTTCGGCATCCATATTCAAACATTTAATGCAAGTGGTACCATCACATTCTCACATGCAATGACTTGTCATAATCATTGCAAGAAATCCACATTACAAACTTTGCAACACATATCCTCAATGCATAAACAATTGATAGGTCTATGTTTTCTGATGATAAAATGAGCCTCTTTTTGCCGAATTCAATCTCTCGGCGTCCGCTTCGAATGTGACGTGCGGTGCGTGTATTTTGGTGAATATTGCATAGTTTTCCAATCACAACGATCGCGCGAGCGTGATCGAGAGCGATAGATATATCGAGATTATTAACATCGATAAACAACACGCAATTATAACGTTGTATCCCCAGAGAGGATGCGCGTCCGGAATCATAATGCAATTTTTGACACGCAAAAATAATTGTTTTTCGTAGAGGGGTATGCGGCAAGTGCGACAAAAAGAAAACGGTAAATATCAAATAATTTTACCATAATTATAGTTTTCATAATATTTGGAATAGCTAGTGCGAATATTTCTAGACTTTATTTCCACTAATTGTCCTTTTTAAGGGACTGAAATAAAGGCGTCCGGAAATACCATACACTGCCATATGATAGTGTGACTTTTGTTCCATTTTCCCTCGACGCCCTGAAGTCTCAGGAGACGTCACCACGACGTTTCCACGACTCGAGAGACTCCTAATTGCGAACACATCTCATTGCCATTGAGATAGACTCCTAGGTCCTTTGACAAATGAGATTGCTGAGCTGTGTCCATATTGCAAGTATGGTAGATGGCGATATAAACCCGGGGTCGCGAGCGCCGTCTGCTAGGCAGCTAGCGCAGGCAGCTATAGCACTCTGTGTGCGCTGCTGTTTTTGTGGAGATTTATACCATCAAAACCATGTATGGTGGTGTGACCATAATTCGCGCGTAACCTTAATTCACGCACGCCGGATATCTCAAAAAGGAATTAATGATAGCTCCATCAGAAAGAGGGATCCCAAATTAAATTGTTTAAGAATCAATCTGCGTGGAGGGTGTGAGAGGGGTGTCCCCCTGCCCCTCCCACGCCATAGAGATTTTTTTTTTTTTTTTTTCGCAATGAAAAATTATGATTTAAACATGTGAGCGCGAAGCCCGAGAGGAAAGCTTTTTGCACAGCGACTAGGAAGAAAAAGTATTGTGCTTAATCATTGTTTTGTTTATCGTTTGCGAGCGCGAAGCGTGAGCCGAAAATTTTGCCTTATAACGACATGAAGGCATTGTCTTTCACAAATATTGTGCGCCTTACTTCTTAATTAACATATCTATTAATTAATGGTCTAAAATAAATATCTGTATATCCTTTCTGAACGTGATGATAAGTCTTTTTATGATATAAACATACGAGCTAGCGCGAAGAGCTAGTGGAAAGTTTTCTACATAGTTAGCGACCTGAAGTCAGCTAGTATTTTGTTTAATTATTGTCTTCTATTTGGCTTGCGAGCGCGAATCGCGAGCCGGAAATTTTGCCTTATAACAACTGTTTTTTTTTTCAATTCCCCACGAGCTGATAATCATTGTCCTTGAGCAAAATAAGAGTGCGAAGCGCGAGCGAAATTAAATCCTATCAAGGAATGGGAAATGATGATTACTTTTATAAGCAAACCAAAACTAAGCGAGAGGAAAAGCTTTCTACTCCTAGCTATTTGAAGAAAGAATATTTTGTCTATTCATTGCCTTATTTTTTGGTTGAGAGCGCGAAGCGCGAACCGCAAATTTTGCCATATATATATAAACATGAAGACATTGTATTTCACACATATTTTGCCCTTTACTTTTTTTTTTTTTTATTCGTTTCGGAAGCTGATAATTCCCGCCCTTTAGGAAAATACGCCGCCAAGCGTGAGTGAAAAATCACATTGATTAATAGTCTATGAATTAATTTTATAAATGTTTATAATCCCTTTTTGAATATGATGATCATTTTTGTAAACATACAGTGTACGAGGGCAAAGCGCGAGCGGAAAATTGTACATGGAGAACTGAAAACAAAGTATTAAAAATTTGAATCATTGTCTTTTGTTTTTTTTGTTTTTTTTTTATTTTAAAGCGTAAACTTGTTGTTATGCCCGAAATTTTATGTTATAATGACCTGAAAGCAGGGTAGTTAAAACTTATTTTGCAACTAACTGACGAAATCATCTCCTGAAATTGATAATAATCTTCTGATATAAAAGAAGACAATCATAGAAGAGCGTGCTTGGAAAAAAAAATTAAAAAGAATTCACTTTCCTTAAGAATTATCAAATATATTTGTAATTCTATCTAAAAGAAGATGTAGTCATCCTTAGAAGAAAAAAAAAAAGTTTTGAGCGCAAAGCGCAAGAAAAATAATG
>CALNVZ010003433.1:31183830-31231093 GCA_940671915.1 Paracentrotus lividus
TTGCAAAAACTCCATTTTTTGAAAAATGTTGACTTAAGTACTTCTTCCCTACACTCTTCAATTATAAGTTTTTTTATGATGATTTTGTTCTATTCTTTTTAAAGATTTTGATGTCAGTTTCAAAGGTGACAACTCAGATGGTGACACAACACTCTCTTTCCTCGAAGTTCAATGTATATTATGGTGAATTTGAGGAATAGTATTACATATATCATTCACTCGAACAACTGAGTTAATTTGTCATCAAATTAGAGAGAAATGAAGCGGTGTTCACAAACAATCAGCGATACGCGTTTTTAGTCTAGATAAAAGCGTTGTTTCCCCTTCCCTGTGAGAGATCGGAAAAAAAGATAAATATACATTTTAATTTGTAATTGCTTATTATGTTAAGAACCTAACTTAAAAAATTGTATATTTTACTCAGGCGCGGATTCCAGAAACCGAAATGATTGCATTTGCGGGCCAATTGGTTGGGCGAGAAAGGCGGCTCTATTATGTTACCAGATGGGCCGCCGGTACTTTCATGTGTATGACGTCAGTCTGCGTCCGCTACTATCGTATATAATATAACTAGATATATATAGTTGCATTTATATAGCGCTTATAAGCAAGAATATCACTTGTGTTTCTAATAAGCGCTTATAGTGTTAACTATTATTACCCTGGCTGGGCTATCCGAAAGCGTCACGCGTTTGAAAGGTGAAGGAATTGCTTCCTACCGGTACCCATTCACCTCACTTGGGTCAAGTACGGCAAATTTGCAGGTTGACACCTTGCCGAAGGATGCTAGCGGTATGGACGGGATTCGAACCGCGTACCTTGTGATCGTAAGTCCGCCGACTTATCCACTCGACCACACCACTCACACCACTCCCATCGTAGGCCTATTACCCTGTTTAAAAAAAAAAAGGAGAATTAATTTATGTATATTAAATGTTAAACAAAAAAATCAAAATCAAAACATTCACCTTGCAGGGCCGTTCTAACATGGATGACAGTTTCATCCAACATATCCAATTTGGAGTTTTTCTTTTTCCCTTGGTTAAAATTGATATCAACTTCCATGTTGTTGTAGTCTTTACCAGTGTAGTCTAGCTCCACGTATACCACAGTACGCTCTAACTTGAAGATGGTGAAATAACTAATTCTCTGATATAGAGACAAAAATAAACTCGTATTAGGTAAACAACTCCCTGAAAATTACCCCTGCGACAACTACCCCCAAACTATGGTAAGGCTCAAGGGTAGGGTTAGCAGATAGAAAGTTGGGGTAGTTGTCCGGGGGTAATTGTCCACGGGTTAGTTGTCGTAAGACTGATTTGAAGAGAAAGCTAAAGTGCTGGTTCGGTCTGTTTGTGGTTGTAAAGTGAGTAAAAATCGGAAAGACAATTTGCAAATGAGAGATAAGCTGTGAAAAGGGAGGGATCGCAAACGATTTCATATATTTTTTTTCAATACTAAGGTGGACTTTCAATAGTTTGTTTAGTAAGTTCTAGTTTTCTCCTCAAACCGCCTGCATTCTCCGTTCTGTTTTAGCTTGCCGTAATATAAATGTTTAAACTTGTAAATGTTTCCCCGACATGTTTATAATGCACTCTTTTGGCGGCATCTAATGACTGAATTGGAAAGTGGAGTTCACGATGGAAAAGGGCCACTTTTTTTCTGAAAAGGGGGGCTCTTGGGATCAGAGGTATAAAGAAAAAAGCATTCTAATAAATAGGGGGTGCGCAGAAAATTTGCCTTTAAACTTCTGCTTTTAAGAATCTTAATGGCTTTGTATTTTAGTAATAATTTAAAAAAAAATAAAAATGAATAAAAAAGCAATGAGCGAGCCAAAAATTTTGAGCTGAAAATTTGAAATAATTATTGTGCATTATAGACCCTATAGGGGCCCAAACTTGCCAAACTGAGGTCGTTCTATAACGTTCTATAACGTTCTTGCCCGTTCTTAAAAAAATTGCTGAACGGGCTTTGGTCGGGTTGGAACTTGTAACTTTGAAAAATAATTTCTTGAATACGATACTAGGCAGTTCATAAATAGTTCTCGTTACGTCAATTCCGTCTTTATCGCGTCCGCAATACGTTGTTATCCAGTTTACACCGAGTAAACGGCTCGATCACTCTATACCGTTCGTAGCACGTCCAAACCGTCACTAAAAGTGCTTATGCGCAGCATGATAAAAGTTCAGAGTAAATCCTACCCGTTTAAGGAACGTTGCCACTACGTTTAATTTTAGAACTGGAAGCCAGAACGATTTTTTTTTAACATGTTCAAAAAAAAATCGGAATGCCTTTCCGTTCTCTCCGTTCGGGCCCGTTCGCCAAGTTCGTAAACAGATTGTAAACGGTCTGCACTAGATTCTAAAAGGTCTGTACTACGTTCAGTCCGTTTGTAAACAGATTGAGCCCGTTCAACAAGAACTACCAAGAACGCAGTGAGAACTAGCTCAGTGTGACGGGAATTATGACATGCCGTTCTGTTTAAAAATTGAAACGTATTGCTATCCAAGCCCGTGCTACAAAGTCCTGAGCAGATTGAAATAGGTCTCAAGTACGTCCACTCCGTGTGTACATAGATTAAGCCCGTTCCGCAATAATTTCAATATCATGGTAAGAAATTGTTCAGTGTGATAGTAGTATAAGCGAATAGATCAGCTATTTGATTGCCACACATTAATTGTTACAATTACAGAAATCTCACAAATTTTAGAATAAATACAAAAAACGGCCATTGGTCCGAAAAAGAACGCGTACATTTGACCTAATTATTTCTGGATTAAGATGAACAACGTTCGTATACGGTCCTCAATATCGTCCATCACGTCTTTGCCTGTCTTGCAGTCCGTTTGTATCTAGTTAAAATCGGCGTGAAAATGACCGTTGTTCACGAAACAGAGCCGTTGAAACAATCCAAACCCGTCCCCAGTTAGTTTCAAACCCGTTCTTAATTCAGTTCAAACTCGTTTCCAATGCGTTTCGTCCCGTCCTAACTAGTTCTGGGTCGTTTTTTAATCCGTCAAATCCGCTCTTACCTCGTTCTTACGGGTGTCGACCAAACGGCTCCAAAACTTCATCTCGTTCTTACTGGCGTCATTATCCATGTCTAGAAACGTGTTGAACGCAAATGCGTGCCCGTTCCCATAAAACCCTAGCCCGTTTTGCCAGACTCATGCGTCTTCCTAACTTCAAGCCTGATAATGAATATACAGTGCTCGTTTGTAAGACGTCCTAGCACATCTTTAGAACGATTATAAGTAGGCAATTTCGTTGTAGTACGTCATCTCGTTTCAGGTACGTTGCCACCCGTTGTTAAATTAGACGAGATAGGCGCCCAATTTTTTGAACACTTTTTTGTATAAATCCGACCGAGCTAGTCCATGAAGTTCGTAAACGATGCGTAAGAAGTATTTACTACGTCCACTCAGTTTACAACAGACTTTGCCCGTTCGGCAAAATTTGCAGGACGTAGTAGGAACGAGCTCAGTGTGACGTGAGTGGTATTACCACTATGTGTTCTATATCTTTGTTCTCTTCACCACCATTTTCAAGTCCTTTCGATTTGCTCTCACCAGCAGTTGACTCTCTGGGGTTGATTTTGATAGTCATGGCTGATTCCTCATTTTTAATGCGCTTAATGGATGGGACAAAAAGGGAAGTTAAAAGAAAAAAGAAAAATATATATTATTATACTCTCTAAGACGAAAATGAGTGATAACATTATATCATTTTTTCCCCTCATATTCAAGTGGTTGAGAAACAGTTTGAGTGATCCCGATAATCCTGATAATACGATTATTCGAATTGGCGAAAAACGATTTGCGGAGGATGAGGTCACAATAAGCTACATATTATGCCAAATTCAATGCACACGGTCTTCCCGAGCGGGAAAATTGCGCCCAGTCAGCACAGGCGTTGTGATGTGGTCAGTCATTGCATGGTTAAGCGCCGTAATAAGCGTCCCTAGTATGGCTAACAACAGCTCCGTGGGGTACCGCCTCTTACCGGTTAGATAAAGCCAATGTAAACGCGGGAGCGAACGATTTCAGCGTCGTACGCTTACGCGCGCCACGTATGCGCTGATTTAGAAGCTTGCATCATTCTCATATTTAGTACTGGGGATACAAGACGCTATATTGGTTTATACGGCTTAATACCATATCTATCTGGATACATATTTTATAACAAGAACTGCAGGCTAAGATCTAAGTTTGTTTCTAATAGCATTACGAGGAGTATTTACTAGACAAATCTGATGTTTGATTCATTTTGGAAATGGAATCACCGATTTAAGTTGGGAAAACACAGAAGTAGGATAGCCTATATAAGTAGTAATGGCTTTCTACGCCTAAAAGTCTAATCGGCTGAAAGGAACCGTCCAACACTGCGGGAATCTTAGTACTAAGGCGTGCATGAATCTAAGTAAGAGCTATATCTAGAGGAGGAAGATAAATTAGATACATGAGACCAGGAACCTTGGCTGGTAGCCGAATCTTACTCTTTAGGGCAAGCTAGTGGGCCACTGCTGCCATCTGCAGGTAGCGACCGGTACAACCGCTTGAGCGTTTGAATTTGATGGAGTATAGAGCCATGGTCGGAAACAAAGTCAATAGGCCGCAATATTCATCATTGTTCATCATGCCAGAATACGGCAGGTAGGCTCAACAATTTTGATTGCCATTACATTGTCGATCAAGCTGTTATAATCTAGCCCTTACTGCTAACCAAGCGTGTAGATCTAGAAATCACCGTTCAGGCTCGATCTGTGGTGATTCTTTCCCACATCAAATTTAAGTGTTATACGACAATGGGATTGAGAGGAGATATTTAAGAATTCTTCTCAAAGCTCAGCTCAATCGACCAGGCATCTACGTTTGTGGGTTTGCTTCTTTTACGATAAAACTAACTTAGAAATCAATGAAATTGATAATTCAGAGATGTGAATTGATTATGACTTTTAGTTCTAGAGAATGAAACAAATCGAAAGATGATGTTCAAAGAATGAAATTGTTAGCAGATAAAGATGAAATAGCTACACATTAAACGAACCTCCACAAGGTAGGATTTGTTGAAACTTTATTCTTCCATGGCAAAATGACTGACTAATAGGCTCTAGGCCTACGTTAGATCTACTCAATTGTCAAAGGAAGGTTGTCTTTAATACAACAGGCAGGCAAATCCGAAATCCCCCCGTTATTGAATGAATTTTATACTTATTTAGAGTTGCAGAAGTTATTCCTTTTCACAAAATATGTGTTTGTCTACAGTTGTGTTGAATCTAGTCTAGAATCTAGAATTCTATATTGATCCTAGTTTTAAGGGTTTGAGGTTAGATCTATTCCATCCTATGAAATCAAATCTCCCTAATTGTAAATATCGTGTCCTCACTAAAATTTTGACAGCTGCATTAATTACCCCTGCAGTGTTCCACACTTCCCCGCAATCGGAATTTTTGTATTTCAGGAAATTTTCAGGAAGTAAAATAATTTAGCCAATGGCAACTTCTTTTTTATTTAAATTGTTTGAAAGAAATGGTGAAGAGAATAATAGGTTGACGTAGCTCAAATCAAAGTTCCCTCAGAGGCTATCGCTCCCTTTTGATAATTTTGAGATCGTAAAAAAAAGTGTCCTCCGCCGGGGAATCGAACCCGGGCCTCCAAGCTTGAACGCCGGTGCCTTAACCACTTGACCACAGAGACTGGTTAGTGGCTAGGGCGACCCGATCCGATTGACAGCGTCAGATAAAACATGATTCTCACCTACCAATTTATGTTTCCTTGTCGGGGGTAGATGAGTTTTGAACAATGACAACCGTCATGCCAGCTGGATCTAAACGGTGCTAAGATACAGAACATGTATAGAACAATTTATACAAGTGTAAAAGAATAACACATACAACAGCCTAATGGGCAACTCTTTTTTATTTAAATTGTGAAAGAAAATGGTGTGAAGAGAATAATAGTTGACATAGCTCAAATCAAAGTTCCCCAGAGCTATCCTCCCTTTTTGGATAATTTTTTGGTGAGATCGAAAAAATGGTGTCTCCGCCGGGAATCGACCCCGGGCCTCCAGCTTGAACGCCGGTGCCTTAATCCACATTGACCACCAGAGACTGGTTAGTGCTACGGGTCGGACCCGATCCGATATGACCGTCAGAATAAACAGATCTCAACCTCACCAATTTAATTTCATTATTTATTCTAAATACATGTACTGTATCTTAGCAACCGTTTAGATCCAGCTGAGGCATGACGGCTTGTCAATTGTTCAAAAACTATTCTCTACCCCCGACAAAAGGAAACAATAAATTGTGAGGTTGAGAATCTGTTTATCTTGACGGTCAATCGGATCGGGTCCGCCCTAGCCGGCGTGACTAACCAGTCTCTGTGGTCAAGTGGTAAGGCACCGGCGTTTCAAATCTGGAGGCCCGGGTTCGATTCCGGCGGAGACCATTTTTTGATCTCACCAAAAAATTATCCAAAAAGGGAGGATAGCTCTGGGAATTGATTTGAGCTACGTCAAACTATTATTCTCTTCACCCATTCTTCACAATTTTAAATAAAAAAGAGTTGCACCATTGCTGTTGTATGTGGTTTCTCTTAGGCACTTGTATAAATTTTTCTATATCATGTACTTGCCTATTCTTAGCAACCGTTTAGATCCAGCTGAGGGCCATGACGGCTTGTCATTGTTCAAAAACTATCTAACCGACAGAAAGACAATAAATTGGTGAGGTTAGAATGCTGTTTAATTCTGACGGTCAATCGGTGATCGCGGGTCCGCCCTAAGCCACTAACCAGTCTTCTTGGTCAAGTGTTAAGGACCGGCGTTCAAAGCTGGAGGCCCGGTCGATTCCCGGCGGAGACCATTTTTTCGATCTCACCAAAAAATTTATCCAAAAGGGAGGATAGCTTCTGGGGAACTGTTGATTTGACTACGTCAACATTATTCTCTTCAACGCCATTTCTTCTCACAATTTAATAAAAAAGACGTTGCCCATGGCTGTTGTATGTGTATTCTCTTCACTTTGTATAATATATATATATATATTATACATATAAAAAACAATAGAAGGAAATTACGTGAATAGCCGTTATGTGGCAACAATTTAGTCTTGTTAGGTATTTCATAAGAATCTAGTGTAAAGAGAAAGGGTGGGAAGAAGAGGAAAATTATTGTGAGCATTCATGTTATTTCAGGATATTCAAGAATAGTATTACAGTAAAAAGCTGCACAATAAAGTATTGCTCTTCAATTGCCCTAATCTCTACTATAATTAACGCATTTAATGTTGTATGTATGTTAGTAAAAGGCTCCGTCAGTTTTTGTTCTAATTCCTCCAAATCGACACAGGAGGTTAATACAAACAGTGAACGGGTTTTTATCTAATATTCGGTTGAAAATGGAAAAGCTTAGGCTGAGAACCAGACGTAAAACATATTTGTGTCGCTTTCTGATGTTTAAAACGGATGAAATCTGTAGACTACAAAAATAAAGGTAAACATACGCGTAATACCGTTATGACGTAACAATGCGTGCAATAAAGCCACATCCTGGTACGCGGAACCCCTTTATGATGTAACAATGAATTTTGAATCAGTGATCAAATTGCGCCAAATATTATAGAAGAACGGGTTTGATACAAACAGTGGTCGGTTTTTAATTTTACTCTGTTTAAAATGCTTAGATTTGCTGAAAAACAATAGATAAATAGATAAATGTTATTGTCGAATCAAAACACATAAACAATAAGTGTACATATCTCCAAGCTCGTAGTTTGGAACTAAATTGGTAATTTGGATTTAAAAAGTATTTTCACTAGGTAAATTCCATATAGACTTTTCTAAATGATATTTTAACTCATATGACAATGGCGTCTATCCACCGTGCCACAAAATTCACCAGTGTTGCATAAACAACGATACCTGATAAACAGCATGGCACGAGGTATCAACATCAATGTAGACTCTATACAATATGAAGTAACTTTTAACAGTGGGATAAATAAAAACAGGAATAGAAGAGAAGAGAGGAAAGGAAAACAAGGAAGAATATTATAATGAATTGAAAAACTTATCATAAATTTGTACATGGTATAAACATGATAGAACATTCAATTCAACTCTGAAAACATGAATCACAAGGGGCGCAGCGCATTTTTAAAGAGGGTCGGGGACAGTGCCGAAAGTTTGGGGGGGGGGGCTCAATAGACGGGTAGCAGAATATGCTTGGTTATATTCGAGATTTTTTGTGCCCCCCCCCCCCCCGGTGTCCTGTTAGTAGTCGTAATGTTGCCAAATATATACCACAACAGTTGATATGTTTGGGTCTCGAAATCTTGTGTTGCCCGATCATGTGTACATGCATTTCTGTGTACGTTTTCGTGACTCAAAGCTGAATTGGGTTAATCCCTTTATCATGTGGGCGATTCCAAAGCCTCACAGCACAAAGTAATAATTTTTAGAATGCCCCTTCCACATTACAGTGTCCTATGACCAGATCAATAGTTCACCCTAACCTATTGTAGTGCATTTGGTAAATTCGTTTGGTTATACAGCTATTAGAAATCCGAATGATATAAATCAAAATGAATAAACAAATACAATTATAATAACGACAACAGCTTATTACAGTTTTACAGGAATACCTAAAATACCATGAAACTTGATATATTTGTGGAACATGTTATTCTCGGAGCTCTCCGTCTTTTTCATTACAGAGACCTGGATAGCGCATCCTGGTTGTGTGGGAAGGCTGGATTCAGGGAGCAGCATGCACTACCAAACTACCTCTTCCTTGGCATGTAGGGGAGCAAAATTGCTGACACATGTGTTGGACCAAGCGGAATTACAGATTGAACCAGATGGGATGCAACGCGATGGATAGCTTCTGCACTAAATGGCATAACATTACTTGGAGAGAGTAGATTCCTCTGAATGGCGATAAGCGAGTGTGATACCCATTCAAGATTGCGCAGGAATATGTATCAGAACCGCATCGCTTGTTTGATAAGCTTGAAAATAATTTGAGGATTCCGGAAAATGCCATATTAACAACACACAAGTGAACGAAACAATGCGGAGATAACGCTGCTGCTTTGCCAACGAGCTGTTACAGTAAAACGTATAGGTTTCCCCGTGAACTGATATTGATGAATCCCCGGTAAATGACAGTCGGTCAGTCGAGGAGACCCTCTTGTAACCAGAAAATCGCTCTCAGAATGCGACGCTGCTTCTGCGAAAGATCTGCAAAGACGATGGCCACATTTCAGTCTTAATTAGTACATGTATATCTTATATAGATGATTAACGTAGGAAAATGATCTTGTAATAATCATGCCTTCACAAGCAGCTGAGTGCAGATAGAATAGAACAAGAATGGCAAAAAAAAAAAAATGGCTTTTGGTTTTTTAGAGTTTCTTTATGATATCGGTCATAATTTGAACAAAAGGGGGAGGACTGTAGACTTAGGTCAAGTAAGCATTGGGTAGGGGAACCCAAGTTCTGAGTCTCCTGTCTTGGAACTCCGGTTGGATGTCTTCCTCCCGGCAGGTCACATGACCAGGTTCCCCTCCCAGAATTCACGTTCAGGTCTTAAAGCTTCTCCCCTCCTATATTAGGACACATTCTATTGAACAGATGATTAATGAAAAATGTATGTTTAAATGTTCAAAGATGAAAATGAAACAAACTTGAATTGAATGATAAACATGATAATTTTTAGGGGAATCCGCATTCCAGGAAACACTGTCCTGGAATTCCGGTCGGATATCTTCCTTCCGGGAGGTCACGTGACCCGCATTCCCCTTTTCATTGGGCCTCCTTCAAGGAGGCCACTTTTGCTTGATTTTGACTTGATAAATATTGTTGACAAACTGATTAACAAGTACATGTTATAAATGATGTTTTTGATCTGGGAATATCCCCCAGTAGCAATAAAAGTTGAGAAACGGCAATCATGTCTGAACTGTATTCATTCTGACAATTGTCCTGTATCAGTAGTACATTTGAATGAATACAGAATGCAGTGTATTGTATGACTTTCTTTTAAATGTGAGGGTGGCCCCGAACTTTTGGACTGTACTGTAGAAATAGCTTAAATTGCATCCTTACATCTTTGTGGCCTTCGGTCAAGTCATAAACGTAGCATCGCAGAATGGGTTTCCTAGTAATAGGCATCTCCATGGGTGGGAAAGGAAGACAGCCCACTTTCTTTCCACTGCTGAAGAATGACTTTATTCGAATCCAAAAGTCACTGAAATGTTTCACGTAGACATGGATCTTGTCCTTCTCAAATTCACACATGGGAGGAACGAGTTGTTCTTTTGTGATGGCATGAGCTGTAGCCTCTTCTCCTGAAAATGAAAAATAATAAAAAATTAAAAAATAAGAAGGATACGAAGGAACTCTTTTATGATGAGCAGCGTGTCATATTTTGTATCATTATTATAGGTTTCCCCAGTCAATTTCAAACTCTTTGCAATCGAATTCCTTCATGGCTACTCAATTTAACAGGTATCTGGTGAACCGGGGCTATCGTCATTCAATTTACCGCAAACACAAAGCATTTAATTTCGCATTTGTAAGATCAAAACTGTTTATACGTCATCACTTACGTTAAGCGTGAAATCAAAGATTCATGCACTCAATTTAAGGTATCAAAGATATTAAAGGACGGAAGTAGTACGAATCCACGAATTTAAATGACGATTGCTTTTAATTTCGAATTGATTTGTAGAATTTTCAATTTGGTTACCATTTTTCCTATTACAAGCGCTCAAGAACGAATTTTAATACTGATTTTTAGACACCACCCGTCAATCAGGAGGTGATCGTTGTTTCGACAACCTGCGAATCACCACCACAGGTCCAATTACCTGTTAGTGAATAATCGCGTTTGTCTACGAAAACCTCAATAATGCCTCGATCACATATCGTGCTCGCGGCCGTGCGGCGAGGGGAATCAGTCGGGGTTTTTTTTTATAATTGTTGTACTGTGCAGTTCCGATTTTTTTTTTTTTTTTCGCACGAGATTTACCCTAAGAGCGACTTGGATAGTCTACCCCTTTACCCCCAAAGCTTTGATTCCGGGGCCCGTATGGTGAGTTGGAAAATACATATTGACCATTAGGGGAGACCGGGTATGGACGTTACAAAATTCACATTTTGGGCCAGATAATTCTACTGAAAGAACTCGAGCACTCCATATTGGGTCTGTAGTTAGCCTATTATGTTGGCTATAACCTGAGGCATATCAAACTTGAAAACATGTAAACACTAATTAACTATAGCTTAATTAGTAAAGACATTTTTTTGTAACAACCTACCCCATATACGGGGTAGGTTGTTACACCATACGGGGCCAATTGTTACAATATGTAAACATACGGGGTAAGTTGACAATGTGTAAATCTCTTATACGATACTTTAATTTCAACTTTCCAGTTTCTTGACATCGTTAACAGTAGTTCAAGTAGAGCTCTAGAATATACAAAGTAATAATATAAAAATAAAAATATTAACACCTGAAAATTGAGACAAAATGTAATTTTACATATGTAATGTAATTGGGTTAAGTTGTTACATCAACATGGGGTAGATTGTTGTAACAACCTACCCCATGGGTGGTTTTACACACAGAAATCAACTGTAGCACAGTCATTAGGCAGAATTACAGGGCATGGCTAGGGGGTATATTAGTGACATACATGTACTATATTTACAATACCAGACTATCATCATGTGCCTTCAGTTGTAAGAGCTATTACAAATTTCAATTTTTGTCAAAAATTTACTTTGAACTGTAAAAAATGGTTTTTGTTGATTTACTTTTTAATAAAACAACGGAGAAACCTCACGACCGGCAGTTCATCACAGCTATGTGTAGGCTGTATATAGATGCCAGTTAGCACATCCTCTCTTGTTCCATCTTAGCACACTGAGAACTGTAACAACTGACCCGTGTAACTTCCGTACCCGGTCTCCCCTACGTACGGTTCCCGGCCGGCTCCCTTACGATTTTATGTGCACAATGACATATTTTCCAGGAGTCATGCTATAGATGTAGGGGAGCCGGGGAGATCGACTGCATGCTTTCGATTTTCCCGGCATTTTTCTGAACCCGGTAGGCCGTAGAAAACCCGTGGAGTCACCAAAGGGACCCGGGGTTCTGCCGGTAGCCTGACGGGTCTCTGCCGGTAACCGGGCTCCGCCCGATTTTTTCAGTCAGTTCTCTAAATAAAATATCGACGGGCCTCTTTCGATATGGTTCCCGTGCGACTCTCCTGTGGCCCCCGCCAGGTTCCTGATGATTATGTAGACTACCAGAAAGCTAAACTATGTCCTGCAATTTATTTTGTTCATTAATTTATTATTACTATTGTTGTTTTTTGTTTGTTTGTTTTTTGTTTTGGGGGGAAGCGGGGTGGTCTGTTGCAAGAAAGACCACTGTGGTCTTTTCAGATGTTTTGTCGAACATGTTTGATTACAGTCTATAAGCATCTGATAACGTTTCCCGTTCTCTCACATAATGCTGGATAATGGGTGTACAAATGAGAATAAGAATTTGATCAAATTTCGTCTCTCAACTATAAGTTTTATGGATAGATCTAATTCGTTCATGTAAAATTATTAAATTTTTTTTTTTTTTTAATGTAAAACAAATCTTGGGGATCGAACTCGAGTCTTCTGAATGAGAGTCTGTGCTTCAAACCACTCAGCTGTTATTGCCGATACCGAGATTTAAATGAAACCAACCAGGATATATTGATCTATGTTCAAGGCCGATTTTGAGCAAGTAATTTGTAAAGGGTCCGGAACTATCCTTTGGAAAAAGAATTACGTGCACCTCATACAAAAATTGTCAAAACGACTGATGCTATACGCCGTCCGGGCCCCGGAACTGGGAATGTGATCGTGGCTTAAGACTAAGAGGGGGTAACAAAATTCCGTTCGTAGCTGGAATTTCAACGAGTAGAACAATAGCAGGCATCAAGGATTACATCAATTATCGTAGCCTGTCTTCTCTTCTCAATCGCATACACTTTGTGTTGTCGTAGATTGCCGCCGGGTAGCGTAGGCCAATATTTGTAGTAGGCCTATACAGCGTACGTTGCACTCGCGAACGTAATGTTTAATATCAATTTGACATGGTTGAGCTGTATTGTGTTTTGTAGATGTCGAAATAGTTTTGAAAATGTCCTCAAATTGTACTATTTCGAGGCTATGTATGTTCGGATGCTGCCTATCTTTTGTGTTGACGCAATTATTGTTTCAGTACGTAGCCTAGTGTAGTTGGGATATCGTCATCACTTTTCAACTTTATGACAAGTATATTGTCATAAGCGAAATATGAGGGCAATTTAATTTACCTTCGGTTGCTGAATCTTTTTCCCCTGTATCAACTCCATTTTCCTTATCTTCATCTTTGCGTTCCTCCCGCCAGTACAACACCAGGTCACCCTCCCCGGCCAGAACTTGTTCAGTCAGCTCAGTACAGTGATTAAAGGTGAGTCTGATGTGCTCTTTAAAGGTCAGACCGGAAGGACTATATCGTACGCTAGGGCAAAGCGAAAACTCGTCGGTAGCACCTTCTGTGGAAGTTTCTGGGAGTTCCTCTCCAAGGAGTTCTACTTTCATTTCTTGATAACCTGCGATGAAAATTCAGTTTAGTATTGATTTAGTAAGCCTACTCGTAATTGAGCACATACCTCACAGACATTAATTTGCAGCATTCCGAAAGTTTAAGTTCGTGCTGGGTCTCGTTTAGAGGAGATTAACTTTACTGCAAGTAAACGATTCGAAAAGTGTTCGATACCTGAATCTGTTAATTATCAGTTTCATTAGAACTTTAATTACGGCGTTACTTCACGGTTCAACTTCTTTTCTTTCTTAATGACGTCCTTATCTTGTATCGAACTATTCACATATATATAAGAACATTTGAATTCTTGAACAGTGAAATAACTTCATAGCATTCTTCAAAACGTGTGCTGGTGTAGCACCAAAGTCCCCTTATACGTTCTCTCTCTGTTCAAAAGAAATTAATGTGATTTTCGATCAATCAAAAATTCATCAATAAATCTCATGAACCTTTCAAAGCACCAGGAGGGATCGTCACATCAACGCCATGACCTGTAATCCCTACAGATCCACCCTTTTGTCCGATTGTCTTAGTAGCCGATGGTTCTTCTGTTGATGATGAAATTACAGTTTAAAGATTAACATCAGATTTGGATCTGAAATAGTCTCATATTACTCTTAATACATTAAAAGATATGATAGTGAAAGTGAAATTGATGACATTCTCATCGGGAGGAACACAATACGCCCCTAAAACATAGCAAAAGGCCTAGACTGAATCATCCGCTCCTACGAGCTTCACTTAAAACACACAGCGCTTCCGTTGTGTATGTGAACAAATATAATTTCTGTAAATATATTTACAAATCAAACAATTAAATATGTGGAGGTGTGGCTTAAGATGATTCAAGAAACTCAAGATGCAATTAAAATTGATGTATAATTTGAAAGAAAGGTAAATAAAGAGAGTCGTTGTTGCGATAAACCTAGCGGGAAATCTCATCTGATGAGAGTATCAACCTTAAAGGAATATTTAAGAGAGAAGAGTGTTTTTATCTTTTTAAAAATCGTCAAATTCGGTTGTTAACTGAGAAAGTTTCGGAAGTTTGAAAAGTTCTCATTGTACTTTATATTGAGATCCTGAAAATTACGAAATGATTTCAAAATGGATGATTTTGTGGACAACTCTCCATTTATTTTCTTTACAAATTCTAATATTCCCCCTTTATATTTAATATTCCTGATTGTCTCCTTTTGATCTAGATAATTATGGAGATTAAAAAATATTTCCCCATGACCACCTATGTTAAGCTCAGAAGGGGGAAGGATATACATTGACAGATAATGGGTAACATTTGAAAATTCGTTTAAAAATCAAATGGACAGTTGTCAACCAATATGAGCCATTTTGAAGAAATGTTGCTAATTTGAGGATCCCATTGAAAGTACAAGAACACTTTTCAAACTGTTACAACTCTATTATTTCTTAACATATTTTCATAAAACATTTGTATAATTATTCCTTTCAATTTAATCTTTCCTATAAAATTGATTCTTTGCTTGGATTCCTCTTTAAAACTCACCTAACATGCCTAAGCGAGTCATTTGACCCGTAAAACGTTTGTCTGTTCCTGTAAATATTCAAGGCATACAATAACATTGAAATAATTTCGATTCGCTTTACAAATTTTGCACATTATATAACTCGAAATTTGTCATCTAGTTATTACCTGAAGCGAATGTACATCTTTTTCGCCTGTGCAAAAACCATTATTTAAATATATATATATTCATAAACGAATGTATTATTATCAGAATAACACTTACTTTCTTATAATTAATTTAGATAACGATAACATGTAAAGGAAGATAATAATAAGAGGCAGTAATTGTTGGTACCCTTTTCATTTGGATCTTTGCAAGCACGTCTGAGTAACAGGCAGACAATCTTCAGAAGACTGCAAAATCTTGATTGTGCCAATTGGATGAATGAATGTTAAAACAATCTTGAAAGACTATGTGTACAAACACACAGACACACACACACCCTCTCACTACACACACCCACACCCACGCACACCCATCCTCCCTCACACTCATGCAAATCATCACCCACGCACCCGAAAACACAGTAAAAAAAAATCATAAGAACCATAATAGATCATACTTAAACTAAGTGGGACATTTCGCTGAAATTTTAATGTGGCGCTGTGCCTTTGAGAATGCAAATTAGGATCTGAAATCAACACAAAGGCTTCTTTACAATACAACCAATTATTTAGGTTCAAACATAATGTGATCTAGTTTTATTAAGCTGAATAATTGGACAAACATAAATTTGCACGTATGGGACTATGGGGCTTTAAATGCTTCTTATTCTTTTATCTATTCACTTTTTTCTGATTTTTTTTTTCTTAAAGTAATTATCATGGACTACTCTAACATGGCATATACACACAGGTAATTTGGATATAGTTATATACTTGAATTGTTAATTTAAAGGCACTGGTCGTGTCACTCACGTTTGGATGTCGTGTCACTCACGACACATAGAGGTGGACCATTTTCGACAGAGAGGGAATGATTGATAAGGACAATAAAAGTCAGAGAGGTACACTATTCAAGTACATATACCAGCACTTATGGTACCCTTAGAGAACTACTTGGGCACAAATCCAACCATAACCAATGATGGTCAGAAACCCATGTCTTTTTTTTTTTTTTTTTTTTTTTCGTGTCACTCACGCACTGTTTTTTAATCATAATTCCCAGAACCAATTGTTCTGGGACACATGCCACTCCTACATTATACATAATATGGTAATAATGATCCATTCATAACCTACAATCAGTCCAAATATCGTGTCACACACGTTTGAATATGACCAATAGCATTTCCCTTTTTCTGATTAAGCATTGATATTTTGGTAAATCCCTAACAACTGCTTGTCAGTGAGGGTGGGTGTGTGTGTGTATGTGTGTGTGTTTGGTGAGGACGTGGGTGTGATTTGTATGTGAGTTGCTGGTGTGGATAAGATGATGTATTTGCGTGTGTGTGTATATAAACACAACACAAAAAGAAAGTTCCCCCTATTTCAGATATCAATAATTTTTGAACCAGGAGGAATTTAAAAAATCTAATTATATGTCCATGTTATGTCCAAATTTAGGGAATTTAATTAATGGAAACGAATTTTAGGAAAAATCGTCAAGTCATGCTTCAGTGGGCAATGGTTGAATGCAAAAATGTCATTTTTGGAAGTTCGCAAGCCTAAAATGGCAACTTTGATTCAATGATAACGGACCCATTTTCAGATTTTAAACATTTTACACGTCAGAATGTATGCAAAATGGGCTTTCAAATTATACGGAAAAGAAATTTGCGTCAAATTTCACGGTTGAGTGAGGATGCAGCAAAAATTTCCCAAACTGCCATTTTTACTTCTTTGCCATGGTATATTCGATCAAATACGATGGAATTCCTGATTTGGAAGTGTATGCAACCAATATCCATTCATTTACGGTTGAATGAACCCATCAAACAACCAAAAAATAGGCCATTTTAGAATTACGAAAATGCATTGCAGTAATTTTATGCACTAGAAAGCACCTCAATAACATTTTTTTTGGTTGTATTTATATTCTTTGGGCACGTGTCAATGATCCTAGAATTCGCTCCCATTGTGGCTAATTAAATTCCCTACATGGACATACAATTAGATTTTAAAAAGTCCTCCTGGTTAATTTTGTTTTGATATTTGAAATAGGGGGAACTTTCTTTTTGTGTTGTGTTTAGATATATATATATATATATATATATTTATATGCAGCAATGGAAATACGCACATGACAAACAACCCGGGGTTGGGCACCCCCGGGGTGACCAACCCCGGGTAGACAAGGAAACTTAGTCATTTTTCGCATGTATACAGTATTATTACACAGTAGCATGATTATTTACAATAGGGCCTGCTAGTTTGCTGTCAAGCAAATGTAGTTTAAATGATATTCAGTTGCTTTGAATGTCGAATTCAATGTTTGATCAAAAATCCTTCGTTTGATTGCTCTTCTCTTGTTGGTCACTACAATAATGAAAATAACATAAGGGAGGAATTTTGGTTATTGGAACAGCCGAAAAGTTGGTATAGCCTTTATCAAAGGCGATAACTTTAAGTAATATACGTCTACCCTGGGTTGACAAAATGGCCCCATAGACAACTCTGGGTTGACAACAAACTAAAATCTATAAGATGCTTGTGATGTTGAGAGTTGGCATTGGTGTCTACCCTGGGTTAACCAAATGGCATCATAGACAACCCTGGGTTGACAACAAACTAAAATATAACGTTAGATGTGATATTGACAGTTGGCATTGTTGTCCACCCTGGGTTGACCAAATGGCATCATAGATAACTCTGGGTTGACCAAATGGCATCATAGACAACCCTGGGATTGACCAAATGGCCCCATAGACAACTCTGGGTTGACAACAAACTAAAATCTAGAAGATGCTTGTGATGTTGAGAGTTGGCATTGTTGTTTACCCTGGGTTGACCAAATGGCATCATAGACAACCCTGGGTTGACAACAAACTAAAATCTAACGTTAGATGTCATATTGACAGTTGGCATTGTTGTCTACCCTGGGTTGACCAAATGGCATCATAGACAACCCTGGGTTGACCAAATTGCATCAGAGACAACCCTTGGTTGACAACAAACGAAAATCTAGAAGATGCTTGTGATATTGACAGTTGGCATTGGTGTCTACCCTGGGTTGACCAAATGGCATCATAGACCACTCTGGTTTGACAACAAACTAAAATCGTCATCCTTAGAGCAGTGTGCCAATTTTAGTTTCACGTAAGTTAAAGACTAACTTTCATATGTCCCTGTTCAAGCTGTAACGGTAGATTCAGTCGATGGCTTGCTTCAAAAAAAAAAATCCAGTTCTGGAAAACTAGAAGTTAGATGCAGCTACACAGCGCAATACACCAAGGCCACATTCTGCACAACACACTCAGTCAGCGAGCTCGCAAGCTCAGCTAGCTAGCTAGAACTACGGTACCGTACCACTAGCAAAGAACCTGCGTAGCACTATCGCTGCTAGCGCGAGCATGCAACCCATCTAGCTCCTTGCTGGAATTAGTCTACAATGTACGTATAAATAAGCGCGCAATTTCCAATCGCTACCTATAGCGCCTTTGAATAAAGCTATATCGTTTACGAATACTTTTTCGGCTGTTCTAATAACCGAAATTGCCCCCTAATGCTATTTTCGTATTATATCGACCATGAAGCAAAGAGCAATCGAACATTGAATTAGACATTCAAAGCAACTGAAAAATTCATTTCAACTAAAGTTCTTGTCATCTTGTACAGCCACATCAAATAATAGATCTATGCAGTTAATGAAATTGATATCATGAAGGTGATGACTACCAAATGCTTTTGAAGATTACGATGGAAAACTAGCATGCCCTATTGTAATGCTACTGCATGTGTAATGCTACCTGTATATACATGAGAAAAATGACTATTAAAGTTCCCTAGTCTACCCAGGGTTGGTCACCCCGGGGGTGCCCAACCCCTGGTTGTCTGTCATGTGGGTATTTCCATTGCTGCATATAGATATGAAGAGCTTAGTTCCAAAAGGGACTAAATCAACTTTTGCAACTTCTAAGTAAATGGCATTTCTTTGCCAGATTTTGTACAGGCGTCTATGGAAAATTGAAATTAAAAGTTGCAATTTCTGACTTTTGCAATAAAAATTTAAGTAAGTTCTTTTGTTCAAAGATGGGTACGTACCTGAACAATGTCCTGATATCAATAACTCAATTTTCATCAAAAGTGGATTTAGTCCCTTTTGGTATGAAACTCTTCATATATATATATATATATATATATATGTGTGTGTGTGTGTGTGTGTGTGTGTGCGTGCGTTAGGGGTATTTGGTGAGTGTAGGGTGTGTGTAAATACCGGTATTTGTGGATGTGTATGTTTGTACGTGCATTAGAATAATCAAATATCAATTTGTTTACACTTCATCCACCCACTTGGCGCAAGTGATATTTTGCTGTCTTCTTTAATAAGATTGCCTGCTAAACAGGCATGTGTGCAAAAATTCAAATGAAAAAGGTACCAACAGATGCTTGATGTCTCTGCCAAGACATAGCATGGAACCCATAAATAGATATTTTAACAAGACATATTAAAAACGGTGGAAATTTTTTTCTGACTCTGTATATATAAAACAAAAAAAAATTGAAATTCATTGGGTTTTCTTTAATAATTTCCTAATGCAAATCAAGTCGGGGCTAATTTTGCAAATAAAAGCATGTATTTTCCTACACTCTCTACTAAATTTTGTATAAAGGCCTATCATTTTGTTTAATAAAAGACGTTGAAAAAAAATGAATACTTACTCTCTGTCCAGTTTAATCGACAATGATGTGAAAGAACGAAAGAAAGGAAAATAACATAAGTTAGTAAATAATATAAAATAATATCATAAATATTTTGTTTTGTGCTATGCACGGCATTTATTTAGTAAATATCCGAATTAGTCACGATATTGGGTTTTTTTTTCCCTACAAAATGCCTTACAAAGAGCTTTATTGCTTTACAAATTTTAAAAAAATTATAAAAAATAAAAATGTATCATTCAAAAACTGTAATGATTAAATCAAATGACATGTCGGATAAGGCAATATGAACTCAATGTTCTGAAAATATTGGTTGTTATACAGTATGATTTGATAATGATTCTGGAATTGGGTACCTGAAGATCTTTCCATAACCTTGGATCCCGAAATAACATTCATAGTATTGCACAAAGAACATTATTATATGACCTAGATAAGATTAGCAATAAAACTCATTAATTTTAGAGGGGGTTATAGGCAAATTGTCACATTTCTATTTGGCTCATTTCTGAAGAAATGAAAAGAAATAACCCTCCAAAACCATATATCAGTAGAGAGGTTGTATATCAAGAAATCTTATGGACAAAAGGAAAATCACCAAAAATGCCTAATTAACATAATTTATGCAAATTAGCCCTTTTTGCCCAAAACAAGATCTACTGAATACCTTACACACAAATAACTCCATTTTTGCACAGATGTTCTCTAAACATATGTCTGGGGAACGAATGGATTGGAATTTCATTTATTTATTTTTTTATTTTTTCTATTGTATTTTATTGTTTTGTATCTAATTATATATTCATGACATTATTACCAAAAAATTAAACTTTATATAAAATTATAATCCATTCATTCCCCAGAGACACATTTCACCAATAAGCATGCAAAGTTTGAACAGCAACAAACATTCCATTCTTGAGTTATTCTGTTTTGCAAAAAAGAGCTAATCTGAAGAGGTCATTTCCAAAAGGAACTACATCCATATTTGTTGATTTGGAGAAAAACATGTTTTTTATTTCTCATTGATGGGAGTGTCTGTTTGGCATTAAACTTTTAGAGATTGTTCTACTCTATGATACTAAAGGGAAACAAGTCTAACAAAAATCTAGGTCAACAAGTTTTTCTGTAAATGAATTTTCAATATTCTGTTCTGATGGATGTAGTACCTTTTGGAAATGATATGTCTCAGAGTATGTACATTACCATGTATCTCAGCAATTTCATAATAGCTTTAAATTGATGCCATATTTTTAAGAAAATCAAACTTTGCATTGAGTACATAAGTTTTCAAAATGTTGATTGATGCTCAGGCGAACCCAACCAACTTCGCATTATTTACATGCAGTAAAAAAAAATACATGGGACTACATAAAAGTGGATGTAGTACCTTTTGGAAAGGAACTGAAATGGATGTAGTACCTTTTGGAAAGGAAATGGCTTTTGAAAATAAATTTTTTGTTCACCCTTCCCATTGAAAATTCAGCTTTCTGTTTGTAACAGTGTGTAGAGGAGCTAAAAACCAGTAGATTAATGTAAACAAAAAATGCATTTTGATGGAAAATGGATGTAGTACATTTTGGAAATGAGCTCTTAATTTGCATAAATTATGCTTATTGGGCATTTTTGGTGATTTTTTTTTCGTCCATAAGATTTTCTTATATAACCTCTCTACTGACATATGGTTTTGGAGGGTTATTTCTTTTCATTTCTTCAGAAATGACCCAAACAGAAGTGTAACAATTTGTCTATAACCCCTCCCCCCACACAACAAAAATTGATCATTGTACTTACTCACTGCACAGATGCATTAATGAATGGATGGTTAGGAAAGTGAAGACAAAAATAAGGTAAAGGGTATAAGGAAACATATTGTAAATTTGATCATGACCGCGTAAATAGAAGCACGATATAGCAGGTCCAATATGACCTTAATATGACCATTCTTGGTCACGTGTGTGACCAAAATTATGCAAAATCTTGACTTCATTTGGCTATAACTCTAACAATTTTAAAGTTATACTGATTTAATATTTATATTATGCTATTTTATTGGATATCATTTGGAAATATTTTTTGATGTTTACAATATGCATGTTCAAGGTCAGAGTTAAAAGAAGTGAGTCACGTGTATGACTTCACAAAACGGCATGATTTTGAAAGTTAAATTTCATTTTGAAATTCATGTGAGCTTTAAAATGGTAAAATGTTCTTATTGCTGTGAGATATGCATTATGGATCTGTTAACCCAAAATACCACTGAATAGGAGTCATCTCTGAAATTTCTTTTTTTATTTTTTATTTTATATCGTGATGTCGGGTCACGTGTGTGACATTATAGCAAACTGTACATAAAATAAAACTTTTATACATATGCAGTAAATGTACATTTTGAGCAATTACTATATCCCCTGTGGTAAAACTTTTATGAACTCAACCCTAATCAGTCACTAGGGTGTTTTGGTAGCTGTCAAGACTAGGGGTGGGGAGGGGAGGGAGGGGGGCCATGATGCCCCCTATAAGATCTCGGCTGTTGATCGCGCGAGCGCGCTGAAAATTTGCACGATTGTAGTGTGCGATGTTAACTACAAGAATGCACTGTTAATTTTCCCAAAAAAATATTTATTTATTTTATATGAATTAATTATGCTAATTTATGCATTGCATGAAATCATACATTTTTTTCCTAATTGACAAACTATAGCTTTTGGAACGCTAATTTTGTGTTTACATATTCTTTATATGATTCCTAACAAATGTACTTGGAAAGATTTTGGTATCGAAATCAATTTCTTAAGTATTTCATTGTTTTATGAATTTCTTGTATATTTCTTTGTTTTTTCGACCTTTTCTTTTTCTTTTTTTTTTTTTTTTTCGCAAAAATTATTGCAGAACCATTTTGGAGCATTGTAATGCTAAAATAAATTAATTTCAGCCAATGAAAATGAAAATAATCAGACCTTTGTGACCGCCCCCACCCAGTGAGTCACGTGTGTGACTAATTTGTCTGCTAATGAATAATCAAATTGAAACTTTTCATAGATTCATATTTGGTAAGATGCAAGGTACATTAAATCTAGCTTTGGAGAAAAAATTATAATAACACCAGAGCCAGGGTTAAGGCGAGGCATAAACTTTTTGTGTTTTCTGGTCACGTGTGTGACATTTGAGGGCAATTAATTTCCAGGGTTGTTTATCTTAATATAATCGATTTAACAATATTATTTTGGGAGTTAGATTAAAATAGAGGTAAATAATAATATAATGACAGAATCCAAGTAAAGAAGTCAGCATATCCATTCCAGTCAGGGTTAAAAGAATTATATTTTTTGTACCGTTTTTCCATCTAATTATCATATATGCGAATTTATGCAAATGAGCATGAAAAATTGAAGAAAAAAAAATCACGAAAAGAACATCAGTTCATGAAACTTCAGACATTGCTCTATTAGAATATGCACCTTAAAATAAAAAAGGACATACTTTATTTTGTCCCAAAAAGGTTCACTTTTCAAAAAATGGCCTAACAGGTAAATTATAAACGGACTACGCCTCACCTGTCGTCTTTTATTAAACACTTCCATTTAAGATCATTTATGATAATTTTTTTAATCGTTTTTACCAGGAACCATGGACATAGCATAGAATGGTCTGAGAACAAAAAGGCGTGTACAATGCACGCGGGCAGGTCATGCTAATGTATTTCAGGTATTCCTGGTACAGTTTACAATAACGTATTTATTTCAAATGTTATGTATTGAAACGCTGCACGGATTTAATCCATCTTGAAACATTAAGTGGTCCCTGTGACAATGGCATGGCTTTGTGCCTGACTAGTTGAGGAATAGTTTGGGCCATCGATTCGTGCCATTTCATGAAGTTCACTTGGTGGCCAGAATGAAAGGACGGGGCAATTGCAAAAACTGGTCGTGCAAATTGAAGTGCGTTACCAAATTTAAATATTTTCACCATTTTGGCACACACTTCACGAATAGTTTGCTCATTGGCATGAGTAGATTGCACTCTCCTGCATCCCCCAGCACTGCCACCAAAGATTCTACTAAGTGTTACAATCGATTGCCAAAACTATTTGTAAACTATTCAGGCCCAAATAAGGTATTCGTGTAAAATAAGGCATTAGATAAGTGATAAATCAAATAACTGACTTAGGAGACAGGCTTCTCCTGAAGGGAGATGTCCATTAATTCATGAAACTGCCCTCTATTGTTAAATTAAGTAAGTTAAAATCACAATGAATTATGTGTTTGAATTTAAAAACTGATAAACGGATGAGAGAATTGAAATGTAATGCGCTATATAAATGTAAATAATCATTACTGGTAGTAGTAGTAGTAGTAGTAGTAGTAGTAGTAGTAGTAGTAGTAGTAAAATAGTAGCACTTACTCTATTCGGTGGTTGCAGTAGAAACTGAGCATATGGACAATGAATGAAATATAGAAGGAAAAGCACAAAGAACAACGATGGGCTATATGCGATCAGCCGGGAGCGCGTTGATATGTAAAGTGCATACATTTTCTTTTGTTATGCATACATCATACCACCCAGTTTAAAGTTACCATAAGAGAAAGCACCAAAACTGAATTGGTTTATACGGTAGATCACAAATACTTTAACATGAATAATGGCAGATTGTGAGATCACTGTTGTTATGTGCTTGATATGCTTCACTGCATAGTTAAAAGAGGTGTAACATTTTTCTATTGGGTACGTGGTTTGCCTAATCTAGCACGCTTCACTTTCTGCTTAAAGGTTTATGCGTTAGTGGCGAAATCTAGAGTCTGTTCCATGAAATTCAAAGAACCTCACAACTGACATTGAGGCCTTCCCTGACTCGGAGTCGTGCATTTAGTCACACAAGTCAAACTGTAAGTTGAGTTCATTCATTGTATTCATTTCCATAATGATAATGTACATATTATGTGTCTATGTTGTATTGAGAGAGAGCCAATGTCACATGAGGAAAGAAGCCTTAAATCGAAAATAAAAAATTAAGATTATGGCACATATTCTACTATGAAGTTTGTATGCGTCGCAAGTTCGTACAAAGCTATTGTGCGATCCACATCAGACAAAAGGATCGTGCAATTCTTTTTAGCAGTCATAAAACGTCATTAAAGATGACATTAATTAAATGTTTAAATTTAAAACACATGGGCCCATATTCTACTATGAAGACTGAGTTTGTATGCGTCGCAACTTCGTACAAAGCTATTGTGCGATCTACATCAGACAAAAGGATCGTGCAACCGGGCACAATAGCTTTGTACGAAGTTGCGACGCATACAAACTTAGTCTTCATAGTAGAATATGGGCCCATGTGTTTTAAATTTATACATTTAATTAATTCCATCTTTTAAGGACGTTTTATGACTGCTAAAAAGAATGGAAAATTTTTGCCAGATATATATCAAGCAAGTTTACATTAGCAGATTAGATCGTTCCCTCATACTGAGTGCATCGAAAAAAGGGAAACCCAAAATTGATCATCAATAATTTCAAAAATATTACACGGCCAATGGTTATTTATATCACTTTGATTCACATCACTGTAAAGTGTTACTCATTAATGTTCCAATGATACCTTTCTCGACTTACAAATATCAGGCATCGCCTAACCTGGCTCATTTTTCTGAAAATGTCTCGCAAAAATTGTGATTGGTTCACTTTCATGTTCCTTGAGATGAGTTGTTTGAATGTGCCCTCAGCATGATAAGCAATTCTAAAGCATTCACATGATTTCAATAGAGTGCTTTTGATAAATGGGTTGGAAATGGCAACTTATTTAGTCCATCAAGCTTTTCATCCAGGTAATTTCAGCATGTTAAAGCTCGCGATAGCCCAGAGAGCTCTTTATGTGAAGAACAAATTTAATCCACGAATTCTACCCGTTAATGTTCCAGATAACGTTGAGGCCTTGTGGGTCATACTTCGACCCCCACGTCTACCACCGTGACGGCAAATTTCTTGCATTATTGTGTGTGTTACTTACTACCCACCTAGAAACCCGAATGCTGACGAATACCAAGATCATTACACATCTACGATAGATGATTTATTAATGAATTACCCAGATGCTGGAATTTCGTTAGTTGGCGACTTCAACGACCTTGATATTCGACCGCTTCTGTATAATACCCGCTTCAAACAAGTTGTTAACACGGCCTACGAGAGGAGGTAACATATTGGACAAGATCATCACAAACTGTCACCAGTTCTACTCACCAGTATCTGTGGTCTCTCCATAGGCATGAGCGACCACAATTGTATCCTGTGGTCTCCCACTCAATCATGCCGTCGACCCACAAACGCAGTTCGACGAAAACTTGTGCGACCTTTGAAAGACAGTGGGCTACGGTCTTTTGGCCAATGGCTCACACTGCAGTCCTGGGATGAGCTCGTACAAACGGAAAATCCATCTGAAAAGTGCAATATAATTACATACTACGATCATGTCAAAATTAGACCAACACTTACCTGTGAAAGAAGTTCGGCTCCATAGCACAGATAAGCCCTGGATGACCCCTGCTATAAAATCTACAATTGCCAAACGGCAGGAAGCTTTCGCTCGATATCATGAAATCGCCTGGCGTCGCCTTAGGAATGAGGTTATTCTTCTATTCGTAATGCTAAGCGACAGTACTACAATACACGTGTCCGTAACTTGAAAAAGGAAATCCAGCTGGATGGTATCGCCAAATTAAGATTCTTACCCACCGAGATGACACACCTAATTCGATTGCGATCCCTGGTATTGACGCCAATGACTCTTTCACTCCACAGGAGCCGCTGCTGCCATCAATGAGCATCTTATTCAATAGCTGCTGACCTTCCTCCTCTGGACAGAGGTTCCCTTCCGGCATACTTACCATCTGCAAGTCGATGTCCTCTTGTCCAACCATGGGAAGTACTTTCTAACTCAAACGGTTAAAAGTGTCTAAAGCAGGATCAAAGATATATACCTGTTAGAGTTGTAAAAGAATTTGCTCCTGAATTGTCTGTGCCTTGACTGATATTTTTAACACGTCTTTCCAGCTTGGAGTGCCAGATCAATGGAAACTATCCCAAATTACCCCGATACCTAAAACACGACCTGCGTCTATTGACAATATTCGCCCTATCATGCCTATTGCTCTCACAAGTAACTTTGCTAAAATTGCTGAATGTTTTGTTGCAAAATGGCTTTTAGCAGACATCGAGAAACACATTGACCCACGCCAGTTTGGCAATAGGTCTGGACTTTCCACAACACATTATCTGATACAGCCACTGCATTCTCTTTTTGAAAATGCAGAAAAGAATAAATCAATATCAACAATTGTGTGTACAGATTTCAGTAAAGCTTTTGACAGGCTTGATCATAACATCCTTATCCGCAAAATGATTGATTTTAATGTTCGACCGTGTCTTATTCAATGGATTGTGAGTTTCCTAGAATGCCGCAGGCAGTGTGTTAAGTATCAGGGTAAAATATCACATTGTATGAATAACAACGCTGGAGTACCACAGGGTACAAAACTAGGACCCTTACTATTTTTGATCATGATCAACAACGCATCTCATTCTTCAACCATCCCATATTTCAAATATGTAGATGACCTAACCCTGGTAGAGTGTAGAGTTATATCATCACCTCCAGAAATGCAAGAATGTCTTGACGAATTGCAAAGTTGGTCGTCCAATCATCATATGAGGCTGAATCCTTCAAAATGCTTTGGTATGAATGTAAACTTCATGAACATCCTAATCCGTAGTGACCTAGTATAGTTGGTGATTCTGTAGCATTGCTTTCCTTGCGCGCCTTCTAAGATATCGCGTGTGGAAATACAGTCAGATTTGAAAGGGACAGTCACGTGGTGAAATTCTAAAGAAATGTAACAAGAAATATATATATGTTAGACTGGCTCAACGAATATGGTGTGAAGACTTGAAAACGTGCTTTGTGGGAAGCTCAGGACGGGCTCTACTAGAATTGTAGCACCGTGGGATTTAATGGAGCCCTAACAAAACAACAATGCGAGACGCCTTTGACGGCGAGTACAAATATCAAGATCTAGCAAAAATAATACTAGGAGAACACACATCTAAACCAGAAGCTTAAGCCTCGAACAAGGAATTGATTGGAAACTTTGGATTCTAGGGGGAAAGTCTCCCTAAAATTGCAAATTCTCTGACTAATTACCACCCATTAACGTATGAAAGACTGGCTCTCCGTCCCCTAAGGTCGGCTACAATATTTACACTTTAAGGAAATGGTGTGGGAATTCACCTAGATTCGGACACATTCAAGTGTAACCAACGATTCACGAAAATATGCCTCACTACTATTCCTTCATAGAACGGTCGTCAGAATTGTTAGTTCTGAGAATCAATAGATGCATTCAATTAATCATCATTCATACAGCAGATGCATTCTCTCGATAAATTTGATTGGCATATATCTATTATGATATCAAGTCCTGTATTATTATATTACATTGTCTATGTTCCAAATCACACTTTATCCTTATTATCTATATCAATATGAATGTACCTTATAAATATCATACCGGTGAATATCTTCATATTGCCATACATGTACAGACATCTCTTCTCTTTCCCTACTCACTTCTATTCCCCTCCTCTTCTCTCGAATTTCTCATTGGATCCTCTTTATATAGTACATATCATCCTTCTTCTTCTCATCTTCTAACTCACTCAAATGTCCTAGCATTCTTAATCCAAAAAATTGTATATTATGTACATTACCATTTTATATCGACTCAATTTTGGCACACTAATATGAATGTAACGTATTGCTATCATATATTAAAGTATTAATGTTAGTTGTTTCCCTTTTATTTTCTCCACGTTTTCGCTCCACTCTTCTCTCTTTTTTACCTTCTTCCCTCCTCAAATTCATTCCATTCCATTCCCCTTTTCTTCCTCTTAATATCTCCACTCCTTTACACTGTTTACTTTTGATACTAAACTTTATAACTACCTGGCCCATACCTTGTTTAATCTCTCTCTGATACGCCAATATATTGTTGTAATAATGTTTCTTATGTTAAAAATTATCTTATTTGTCTACTCCATCTATTGATATCTATTATGATAGGCCTATTAGTAGTAATTTATTTTATAATGTGAACTATTGTTATGTCAACTGTTATTGTACACATGTTTTATTCAGCTTTTGGCTGCGACACATGTTTTTATGAATAAACCATTTTTGAATTGAATTGAATTTGAATTGAGAACCTTCAGTTCAGTAAGGAGCGTGAAAGTGAACCAATCACAATTTCGCAAGACATTTTCAGAACAATGGGGTTCAGTGATGCGCCGAGAGAGGATTCATTAGAATGGTAATGAGTTGCACTTTCCTATGATATAAATTTGATAATCGCTACTGGAATATTTTTTGAAAACTATTGATGATCAAACTTGCGTTTCCGTTTTTTTTTTCTCTCTCTATCGATGCACTCAGTATACGAGGGAATGATATAATCTGCTAATGTAAACTTGCAAATTGTCATGATTGTCGAGATGCTGATGAATAAATATCACCATTTTATTAGCGCACCAAGGGAGCAAGGGACACTAAAATTGTGCTCCAGTCTAAGAATGAAAAATAATCTGTTTTTTCCGGTCACTCGCACATTTTTTAAAATACTTATTATGAAACATGGAATGAAGCTATGGAAAGGAAATTTTCAGAGCTTCATCTTGACACATTATGACATGCACTGACAGCATAGGTTACATATTTTCTAGATGTCCGTAATTTTATTCTAACACAACCGATTTGATATAACCTAGCACAAAAGTTTGTAACTTACGTTCTGACAAACAAAATTAGTAGACCACAAGGAACAATACATTTAAAGAGAGAAGGGGGAACAACAATGACAAAACAATGTTCAGAGCAATTATTCGGGACTAATTCCGACCATTAATTAACGTTTAACAAAGTCTACAACTTTCATTGAAATTCATTCCATCTGTAATTACAAATGTTAGTAATGAATACATTTTAAAATCAAGTAAAATATAGCTCAGGTTCCTTATGCTTCACAGATAAATAGATGTTTATTAGGAATAAATAATATGTATTTACTCATACATATAAATATGAATAAACGATACATACCAAGTTCTCAGATCTGCATTTTCTTTCTAATGGAATGGTGCTGCCGTTTTCGCTAGTTGCTTGCGGGGAAAAAAGTGCTGATGACAATTTGTGTATGGGGTTTCAGTTGAGTGTCGGTATGACCTCTTTAGGTCATATTTCTTAAACCATGTAATCAGTGACGGATGCAGGGGGCGCAACATTCGTTCCAATTATTTTTGTATGTGTGTGAAAAACCACCCATGTTACATTCACCCCTATTTTCAAATTCGTTTACACACATTTGTTTACACTGAGATATTCCGAGAGAACGTTAGCTAATTTTAAAGGCATTATGTTGATAGGCTGACGAACGTCGACGCTTAGGCCCTTTTGTCTGATGTTGACTGATGCAGCAGACAAAAAAAAAGATCGCACAATAGATTTACATGATGAACTTGCATCTCACACAAACTCAGTCTTCGGTTTAGAATATGGGCCTTAGTGTTAACTCTGTCTTGTTGGAAGAAACAATAATGATATTCAGCTACTGTGGCAAATCAACTATATACAATAAATATTTACTCTTTAATTGCACATTGTCACCACTTGAACTCCGCCTCATGAAACATAATACAGATGGTACATGTAATATGAAGAATTAGCATATTATAGGATTTCCCAGTCAAATTCGGATGCGGGGGATCAATCGATTTGATAATCGAGTAATTCAAATTGGCCAAATAAATCTGCAACGTCACATTTTCCATAAACAAAAATACCCATCATGTGCATTCAAATCAGTCAACCGGTTAGCAGGCCCCATTCAAGTTTTTAATACTAGGTTCATTCAAATTAGCATGCGATTTTGCAAATCATTTTAGACTCTAATCCCCTTAGAATACTTTTCTGTTTAGCTCTCATTATTAGAGAATCCAACGTATCAGCATATCAGCATGTCGTTTTGTGTGTGTGTGTATGTGTGTGTGTGTGTGTGTGTATGTATGTGTGTGTGTGTATGTGTGTGTGTGTTTATTACGGCATATAAAGTGACATTTTTTAAATATGTCTCATCACTTTGAAGTTGTCTTGTTTTAAGCATGAACATTTAATCACGGGTTTCATGATATGTCCTAATTGTAGAGTCATCCCCCAGAATTTGTTGGTTCCATTTTCATTTCGATATTTGCACGCATGACTGAGTAACAAACAATCTGCCGAAGACTGCAAAATCTCAATTCTGCCAATCGGATGAAGATTTTAAAATAAAATGTTGAAAGCATATGTATACACAAATACACATAAACGTTCTCTACACACCCATCCTCCCTCAAACACTCACCACATGATGTGCTACGCAGGCGTGTCCCCAAAAAGCGTCGAAAAGGGTCTGTTTTCAGCCTTTCGGCGGCGTCGACGCTTTCCTTAAAATAGGGGTGTTTTTTTTTTTCATTTCAGTCGCCATTTTCATAAAAATAGGGGTGTTTTCAGCAGGAATTGCCGTTTTAAGGTCAAAATTTCACGGTGTTTACGCCATTGAAGGTATGTTTTTCCCAGTCAGACGTCGAAAAGGGGTGCAAATTTGACTACATGCAATGAGACGTTTAGGGTCCATTTTCAGGAGGCGGGGACACGCATGGGTAGCACTTTTTTCTTTGAGTGACCCCCTACCCACCCCCCGGGGGATTTCGTACACACGTCTCGCATCGCATCGCGATTTAGCTGACCTGTGCACTAATTTAGATTGACTGTATGCAAATTAAAGGGAAAGTTCACCCTGGAATTTTATTGGTTTTAAAAAATGCAGAAAAATAAAAAAATAATACGAATGAAAGTTTGAAGAAAATCTACCAAAAAATAGCGAAGTTACGAATATTTAAAGTTTTGATTCTCTGACGTCACGTGCGAGCAGCTCTCCCATGTGTTGTGTATGTAAGTTCCATAAATTTGTCTTTTTTTCATGGTTCTTGATAAAGGAATGGGTCAATTTGATAGAGGCATGTATATTAACATCTATGTTTGATGAATTATCGACCGCACAGGTGAAATAATTAATTGTATTCTGCAAAAATGACACTTTATCGAATTTACACTATATAACAGGGCAAGTCCAAGCTATTTTGCGCGGTAACAAACGGGACATTCAGAGCCAAAAATAGGGCTTGTTTGAAAAATCTTAAATGAAATCTCAATCCTTTGGTATATTCCTGAAGGTACTAAGAATGTTCAACAAAAACATAAAAAAGAGTTGTAATAACTCAATTCATAATTAATTTATGATCATTTATTCGTCGGTAACAAACGGGACCGCACAAAAATGGTGTTTTCAAATTTTGACTTTGTTCACATATAACTCTGAATTATAAAAGTAGATCTAAATTTGCAGAGTCATATCCTCTTAAACATGTAATTCAATTCAATTTCAATTCAATTCAGTATTTATTAATTCCGTTCTTTCAGGAAAAAAAAAACCCCCAACAAAATAACATAACAATCATATAAACATAATCTTAGAAACAACGTATTACAAAGTTAATTAAAATTTAAAGCACAATCTTTGGCATAAATATCTTGTTGCATTTGAAGAAAAAACAGAATAAGAGACATGTTAAAAAGCATGGCTTGTAGATTTACCATGCACCCTGATGAAAGTGAAAAAAAAACAAACGCATAGCAATTCCATTATATTTATGTTGTGTATCAAATATAAATTCTACGCTAATATACATATTATTTTACAAATGATAATGTTAAGATGAACAAAAAAAAAAAGATGGGAGGAGAGAAAGAGATATTCATGAGTAAAAAAAAGGGGGGGGGAAGACGAACAAAGGGTATGTTGAATATGAGAATAGAAAGTGAAGGAAGAAAAGAGGAAGTTGGCGAGAGAGGTGGTACTGCTTTGTTCATCTGAGTTTGCTGTGTACTGTGAAAGAATGTGTTTTTTTAATTTGTTTTTTGAAAACGTTTAAGCTCAGGGAAGTCTTATATCTTCAGTTAAATGAGTTCCAGTATTTCGGTTCCGTAGAAAACGATAGTTTTAGAGGCAAAAACAGAGTGCGAGATCCGAGGATATGATAAGAATTAGCCTGTCTTGGTAGGTGCGGAAGTTGGTTTGTTATTTTGGCTGTTTTTCGGCAAACAATATTTGTAAAGACGTGGGGAAGTTCTTGTTTTAGTTTACATGAATTGCCTGTTTGGAAATGAAATAGGTCTGAAACTTGAGAATTTTTGACTTAAGGAATAATGGGTCAGTGTGGCGCTCGTATATGTGTGTTATGCATAATTCTAAAAGCCCTTTGTAGCGTGGTTATTTTATCAATATTAGAATTGACTTGAATTACCCATGCCATAATGCAATAGTTAAGATAGGGTAAAACTAGGGAGAAGTATAAGGTACAAAGTGTGGAACTGGGAAAAAAGTTTAACTTGTCATATAACCGATATTGCGGGAGATTGATGTTTGGCAAATGTTAAAGTATGTGATTTCAATTTTATTTGTCATCGAAAGTTAAACCGAGAAATCGGGAAGATGAAACTTTGTTGGTGGTTCCATCAATAAAGAATATCGCCTGATAAGTCTGCCAGTGTAATTGCAAAAACATATAATTTTGTTTCAAAGTATTTAAAGAAAGATGTTTGCGTTAACCCATTCTAAGACATTTCGAAGTTCTAAGTTATTGTTTGATAGAAGATGATATTGGTTGGAATGTGAGTAAAATAAATTTGAATCATCTGCAAATAAGATATAAGCAGTGTTTTAGAGGATTTTGTAAAGTCATTGATGTAGAATGAAAACACAGAGGTCCAGGAGACTACCCTGAGGTACGCCACAAATACTGGTTGGGACGATGAAATTTGTTATTCTGATTCATACAAATTGTTTCTATTTGATAAATAACTCCTAACCACCAAGGCCTTCCCACGTACACATAGTCGCTCAAGTTTTATGTAAAGAATGTCGGGTTAATAGTGTCGAAGAGGCTTGGAGAAGTCCAGGAATATTCCAACCAGTTGTGTAGACGCTGATCTATTGCATGGCAATATATGTTTAATACATGTTAAAATTGCGCGAGTGGTGTTGTGCTTAGCGCGGAATCCAATTGAGATTCACAAATAATGTCATTTGCCAAAGAAAAGAATGTCACCTCTTAAAAATTATTTTTTCAGGACTTTCGAAAGATGGTAATATAGGATATTGGTCTGTAGTTGTTTCGTTTCTAGTGTATCGCCTTTTTTGAAAATTGGAATACTTTTGCAATTAGTATTATTTGGTACCATACCATGGATGGAAAGAAACAGGTAGGGATTTCAATTGACAAATAATTGAATTTAAGTAAGCATTGTCTTACCATCGTTGACGCTGAACTTTTTATTTTCTCATTATTTATACAATGTCAATGATTTCTTGTCGATAGTTGTGGAAAGGAAAAAAATTGAATTAGGATTCGGTTTATAAGAAAGGTACGAAAATTTGTGTTTGTGGTGGGAATTTTTGTCTGCAAGATTTTGTCCTATTTTGGCAAAGTATGTGTGTAAAAGATTGCGCATCGATACGGGAATCTTTAACGACTGTGTTATTTTTGAGTTTTAATCTTTTTCTATCTTGACGTGATTGTGGTATTTTTTGTTGCATCGCTAGTTTATTTATTTTCCAGGTGCTTTTTAATATTGTTTTGTTAATGGTGAAATTGAGTTGAATAGTACTGTTTTTTGCCTGACGTAATACATTAGTAAGGGATGTTTTTGTTATCGGGTATATTTATTGCGGTTTGATCGGTTTGATGTGCTTGTGTAACAATAGAAATAATTTCTTTTTCGGTAATCGATCTTAGGATTATTTAATATCCCATGGAGATCTTTGATGTCTTTTGTAATTACTCGCTTTTTCACTTTATTGGTATTAGGTATCGAGCTCTTTAGTGAGTAAATCAATGAATTTATCGTACGCCTCGTCACACTTCCTCAATAACATATATTTGTTTGCCAGTCGATATGCTAAGATTTATTTAAAAGTTCACAGATTTCTGCTATGTAATTTTACGGGATTTAATGTCTGGAGACGGTTTACAGAGAGGGGCAATCATATTTAGAGAAGTGTTGCAAATACAGGTAGTAGTGGATGCAGTATGCTGAAAAACTATAATTACTGGAGCATACGGCAGGACTGCATGTTGGAAAAGTATGTAATAAACATTGTAAAGGACAATTTTTAACTTAATACAAACTTCGAGTTTTGGCAAAGGTCAAGTTTTAAAACTATGATATCTGGTAACTAAACGGAGTAACACACGGGACAATTATTCCCTTTAATATTTTTTATTAAACAATTGGTGTAGCCAAGGCGTAGCAACATCTTTTGTTAAAAAATCTCTTTTATAAAACAAAAGAAACATAATACAAAACATAAATTTAAGAAAAACTTATTTTGTTTCATTTCTAAAGGTGGGAGGGTGGGTAATAAAAATGTATGATTTTACATCAGCTCAGTAACTTTCGTGAGACTATTTCTGAGACCTGAATATTTTAAATCTAAAAATATGGAAAGCTATGTGCTAGGTTCGTGATATTTTCACCAGAGTTAGGCAAGAAAATATAGAAACAGAAAATACTTACTTTTTGGTTGTACTCCTCTGACAAACCTCTTTTTTAAATGGTTGAAAATAGCATTTTTAATGCATTTTATATATTTTTTCATGAATATCAACGAGCCTTGTGACGTTATATGACCTTCAAATTACTTTTTGACCCCATTTGCATTAAGTTCATTTCATACTCTTTATGGTGATATATGACACATTATGTATACATTTACAAACCCATTGACACACTTGACTAAAAAATGGTCAAAAAGTCGAAAAATCACCATCTCGGGAACAAATAGCGTGGACTTGCCCAACACATAAGAGAACTGCTCGCATGTGACGTGACAAAATTAAAACTTTAAATATTCATAACTTAATTATTTTTTGTTCGATTTTCTTCAAACCTTCACTAAGATTTTTCTTTTATTTTTCTGCATTTTTTAAAACCAATAAAATTCCAGGGTGAACTTCCCCTTTAAGTCACCATCTTCTTGAAACAATGGCTGCGAACAGGGAGAGAGCGCATCTTCAATCTTTGTTTTGCCGTGCGTGTGCAGCTTTAAGATCGCGGCCATTTTGGATTTGACCATTAAGTTGGCCAAAGAAACAATATAGGTGTTCCCGGCCAATTTCATACATTTATCATTCATTTTCATTTAATGTGTATTCAAATATTATTGTGTTTCATGTGACGGACCGACTTTAGTCAATTAATTTCGTGTTCATGCTCTGAAATTCGTTTTTAGGCAAACAAAGTAATGGTTACAAAGTTCAAATTCGGATGTAGGCATTTAATTTCAGTATTAGAATTTGAGTATACGGAATGAAATGTCGACAGAATGAAGACGAATTTGAAACGTTATTGCCGAATGTATATGCTTTTTATGTAAAGTAGAATGGGCAAATACGAAATCGATCACAGCAATCGTTAATTTTGATGATTGAATACGATTTTTAACTGGCAACATTTCGATGCATCAGCGTTTTTCCCGAAAATGAATACCTCTAATATGCAATTGATTGACAAAACAATGAAATTGGCCGCGAAAACCTATAATATAATATATAATAATAATAATAATAATAATAATAATAATAATAAAATTGTATGAGCAACAAATTTGATGCTTTTGTTAGATTAACAACAAAAATATCCCTCCCCAGATAGCACGGTTTCTTTGGGCAAACGTCGGCAATGGTCGTGGCTACACGTTGAGCCAACGTGATTTTTGCCGCTGGGCCAACGTCGGGACATCGTTGCACGTTGAGCGCGACCATAAGCCATGGTTGGACCAACGTTCGCATTTTGAGTGCGCGCGACGTCGCACTTTTGTATACAACTTAACGTTTCGTTGACTTTCGTTCCGTCTGGTCAAAATACCTATACTTTGTTTTCCGTACTTTTTATTTATTATAATTGTTTTTGTTTAACAACAACGATGTCGTTTTTTTATTAAAGACATATACGACAGATATTTTGATTTTCTAGATTATCCTAATTATATGATTTTCTTTCAAAAGGAAAAAAAGAAAAAGAAAAAGAAAAAGAAAAAAAAGAACCGGAAATGATAAGGCGTAAATATTCATGCAATGAATGAAAGCGCCGTAAAATATAAAAAAACAAAAACAACAACAACGTTGATCCAACGTCGTCATATGGTCGCGCTCAACGTGCAACGTTATGCCAACGTTGGCCCAGCGGCAGAAATAACCATGGCCCAACGTAATAGCCACGACCATTGCCGACGTTGGCCCAACGAAACCTTGCTATCAGGGTAACAGCCCCCACTACACTACCCTTGGGTAATCTTTATGTTTTGATATCACCACCGATTCCGCTGAAGCTCCCTCTCAACTCCTTTTTTTTTCAAAGCCTCCATAATTATGTTGCTCTCTCTATCCCACCTTAACCCTATCAAGACCAAACTTTCATACGCCATATCTATACGCTCGGATCATTTTCCACCAAACTTGCCATGGCAACCACAAAATGGCAACCATGTTTATCCAATTTTTGTTCATTTTCAATATCCATAGTTATAAACAATATTAGGGTGTTATCAATGGGTTTCTATATTCAAATTGAATTGAAATAACATTCCAAACTGAATACCAATCTTCTTTTTTGTTTTTGTTACTTTTCATGTGAAAAATGGCGCCAAAACAATAGAAGTAATTGAAAATATTGTAATATGAATTTTTCACATTTCTAATTTCTAAAATTAGTTTATCCTTTGAAATTGACAGAATATGGCTATTTCTTATTATAAAGTCATTGTGCATAACTAAAAAGTGAAAATAAGTACAAAAATTATTAAAATTCAATCATTTTAGTTAATTACAGAAAACGCTCTCTATTGGTGAAATTGAGTTTTCTTATTTAAGAACATAACGCGCCCCCATTTGGCAACCTTGAACATTTTAAATAGATGAATGAACATTGTATAAATTATAAAACACATTTGTAACAGTCCCCAATCATCAAACTGTGATTTTAGGTAAAATGATTTAATTCAGATTTTGTGCATTTTCTATGTAATTCTTTATTTCAATTCGAATAGCGCCCCCATATGATGACCTTGGAAATTTTTAGTTCTACCAAGTTGTAGAGCTTGAGTTACTCTATCATATCATGCCTAATATGAAAGTGATCGGTCACTTCATAAAAAGACAAATATGGATGGGCAATGTGCCCCCCCCCCTCGGGCCTGGGAACGATCAAAATACCTTGGTCTTGATAAGGCTAACCACCACTCTTGTTTTCGCTATATCTCTCTCCCCTCTTTCCTCTGACTCTCTGCCCCCAATGCATCCATCTTTCAATAGATATACTTTTTTCACACCGTAATAAAAGTCTTTTAAAAAATAAGAAAAAATTAAAAACGTGAATTTACCACCATCATAATTATACTTAATATCCTGGCCAGAGCCTTAGCCATCAGTCATTTATCTCTCTCTCTCTCTCTCTCTCTCTCCATCTGTTTTTCCATCAGTGATTCTCTTTTTCGTGACTAAACGTATGGGCCAATGATAGAGCAGCATTTTCAGCCCGTTGCGTACAGAGTAACATAATTTGCAGGAGACATAATCCTTTTCACCGAAATTCATCTATTTTTTATTCCATAGCTTTGCATAGTTCACCAAACAACACTTAAAGAGTGATACAGTATCCCCATGTTTATTCATAGATAGTCTTTACAAAGATAATGTTTCCACACAAATGTTGACAACATTTTAGATTATGTATTTAATACAATGCACCCCAATTCCGAAATATACATTAAAGAAGAGTCAACAAGCGCTATTTATTTATAAATCATCCCATTTTCCATTTTCAAACCAAAATTTAAACATTGTAGTATAAGCGTTATACAAAAATACAATAGAAAAATAACAAACATGGTTTCCTAAAACAATAATCTTATAACGCGTATACCTTTCAAAATAAAAATTAAATAAATAAATAAAATGATTGCGTTATATGAAAAAAAAAACAATCACAAAATAAATCCTACAAAAGTAGAAAACCTCATTACGAACGTGTATATTGAAAATGATGAATGGGCACGTGTTTTGAACGCGAAATTGCAGGAGGTTTTGTTTGAGGCATATAAGCATCATAGCCCATTGGTAGTAGATAATATCATTATGTCAACAGATTGAATATTGGTAGGGTACTCCTTTCGAAAACGGCTAAAATATGAGATTAGACTGAATACAACTTTAGTATACTGTAGTTCAATTCCACAGTCGAAGGAAGAAAAAAAAATGATATTCTCAATCACATATTTGCACTTTTATGACGTAGTTAAGGATGGACATAAAAAATCGTTTAAGAGATTCTGTTTCATAAAACAGAACAATACACACAACTGACATGTAAGTCTCCCCAAAGTAACCGAGCCGTGATACAGATTCCCCGAAGTCCTAAGACTATAGGGCAAGTCCACGCTATTTTGCAATGTAACAAACGGGACATTCAGAGACAAAAATAGGCTTTGTTGATAAATCTTAAATTGAAATCCCAATCCTTAGGTATATGTTTGAAGGTACTAAGAACCTTCAACAAAATCATGTACAATAATTGAAATAACTCAATTCATTTTTAATTTATGATAATGTATTCGTTCGTAACACATGGGACCAGAAAAAAATGGTGTCTTTCAATTTTGAATTTGTTCACATGTTACTAGGAATTTAAAGAGCAGATAAAAACTTGCATAGTCACATCCTCTTAACCATGTTATAAACTTTGTAAATACATATTTTAATGTCAATATAGCCTCACGTATTCTGGCAAGGTCAAGTTTTATAAAATATGACATGTAACACATGGGACAGTAACACATGGGACAATTATTCCATGAAATATTTTCCATTAAATATTTGGTGTAGCCAAGGCGTAGCAACATGTTTTGCAAAAAATTCCCGTTGATAAAACAAAAGAACCATAATACAACACGTTACAATAAAAAAGTAAATATTTTGTTTCATTACTTGAGGTGGGAGGGCGAGTAATAAAACTTCATTATATTACATCAGTTCAGTATCTTTTGTGAGACTACTTCTGAGACATGAATACTTTAGGAATAAAAATATGGAAAGTTATGTGCTAGGTTTGTGATATTTTCACCACAGGAAGCCAAGATGATATTGAAACAGAAAATATGTACTTTTGGGTTGTGTTCCCATCACAAATCTTTAGAAAAATTGGGTGAAAATAACATTTTTAATGCATTTTATCAAATTTTAATGAATATTAATGAGCCTTGTGACGTCATATGACCTTTAAATGACTTTTTTGACCTCATTTGCATTAAGTTTATTTAATACACTTTGTGGTGACATATGATACATTATATGTACCTTTAAAACCTCACTGACACACTTGACACAAAAATGGTCGAAAAGCCGAAAAATCGTCATCTCGGGAACAAATAGCTTGGACTTGCACCATACTTATGTTGTAAAAGGGGAAAGCTAATCATCCGAAAACAACCGATCCCGAAGGTCCAAAAGCAATGCTTTTGAAAGGGCTCTCTTTAAACGCGTACGCTGTTTGGACACTTCAGTCCTTGCCCGCCACGTGAACAACATATCCCTTGTTCCTTTGATGGTAACCCTCCCTTCGCAACGATTGGTTTCAAAGCAGCGTCTTTGAGCACCAGGGCCAATCTTCAGGGCTGTCATTAAAGACTCCAGTAGTTCATCCGTTTCAATCTCCTCAGCTAATGTCATCAGAAATTCATCATCAAGCCTCTCCGAAACCATCCTAAACAGTGATAAGTATAAAACAATTTTTAACAATATCTTGTTTAAAAAAATCATTATAATTTGTTATGTGTTGTTTTTTTGGTGGGGGGGGGGGGGGTTGAGGATCAGTATTATAGCATTAACAAGTATTCTCCTCGTAATGGGTTCATCTTACGTTCTTATCCTTCTTATCCTAAGGTTTTCCCTGGACACATGCTGGAAGGTTAGATTCACCACAAAAAAAAATCGTGTCATTTAATCTGAAAATAAAAAAATGAAATTCGTTGATACAAAAATGACAAAGGGTTCGTGAATTGGAAAATAAATAACATTGAATAGTAATCCCTACAAAAAGAGGGGTATATCTAAATTCGTCGGCCTCATGCCAGAAGGGCCTTAACATTTTTAAAGCCCATTCATAATGTACACATACTAAAAACGTTAAGGCCCTTCTGGCATGAGGCCGACGTAATGTTGGGAGTTTTGCCATTTTGGATGAAAACCTTATTTTATTTTCGGATTAATGAACCTGAATTCATTGGATAAATAAATGCTATTTTGTTTTTGGAGAATCGAACATTCAGACCAACAAGCTTTAACCAGTGATTTGTGTTCCTTTTGGATACACCATCGACCCGTGGTATAAATGTTTTCTGATCACAATTCATTCCTTGTATGTGTATCATCAAACAAATTAAGACTTGTATAATTATTGCATGGTGACATTTGACCTTACTTCTTTCCAATTGTGACGTCAGGTTCGGATTCCTGCGTGACATTAATGCTGCTTAGTGACACAACACTTTGTCTTCTCGTCTCTGTAATAAACGAGGGATGTAAGGAAAATTATTATAATCACTCTAAATGTCACTCTTAATGTCATTTTACAGTGGCGGATTCCATGGGGGGAGGGGGCAGGGGAGGCGCATCATCTATCATTTGAAAACCAGTCATTGTCTGTACAGGTTGAAATCGTAAAAAACCTCAGACGGCGTTCCCCCCCCCCCTTTATTTTTAAATCCAGGATCCGCCATTGTTTTAAAAAAAGAAGAGAAGATAAGTTATTCGGCTGATGCACATTGACTTTTACTTTAAATCTTATTTCGTTTTCAACAAATTATAAATTATAAAGAAAATGCAAGCGTTCAAATGAAACAAACCTGTTCCTTTTTTATCAAAGGCGATACCGAAAAGACTAGGCGTGTACATTTGATATGGAGAACTGAATATTAATATACCAAAATCTATAATGATTTATCATTACCTTGATTAAAACTATCAACTATCATTATCAATACCCTTCAGTTCAATAATTAGCAAGCCATTAAATTTTAAAATATTTACCTTGAAGTACCGTACGCACTTGGATGACTGTTTCATCGAACCTGGACTTCTTCTCTTCCCCTTGGTTAACATTGATATCAACTTCCATGTTGTTGTCCTCTTTATCCGTATAATCTAGTTCCACGTACACCACATTACGGTCCAACTTGACGATTTTTAAATAGTCAAGGTTCTAAAAATAGAATTAATAATAATTTATCAGAATGCAACATTGATATTCAAATAATGTCTATCCATGAACCATTCCCCGGACCTTATGCCTCTAAATGGACCTTTACTGCCTTTCAGTTCATTCCTCAAACCTCTTGTAACTGCACTTCAATAATCGCTCCGTAAAATCCCTCAAACCAGCCCGAACTTTGAGCCCTTTTCTGAACCTGTGTTATCCCGTCCGTTTTTAGCGATACCCTAAAAGATATCCCAAATTTAGTCTCGACTAAAATTTGGCACGGAATATTATCCTCTTTCAAAGATGCACAAACACGAGGTATTTCTAACGCCACGACAAACCCCAGATATTAAAACATTAAGGTAAGCGGAAAGCACGCACAGGGGATTTTTAAAAAAATCATTAAACTTCTATTTCGTGTCTTGGACTGGGGTTTTACGATGGAACATCAATGCTCATATCCATTTATATTCTTCTATCACATCTGCTTACCACTTTGTGTTCCACACCCTTATTGTCCTTCACCAGAATGTGCAAGTCCTTTCGATTTCCTTTCACCAGGAGCTGACTCTCTGGGGTGGGATTTCGAAACTCCAGGCTGAATTCCTCATCTTTGATGCGCTACATGGCGGGAGAAAATAAAGTTAAGATCACATCAATGCTCCTTGCACGAGGGATTGACGTGCATAAAAGCGCAACCACTATTTGATCATCATGTTTAATCCATTTATTAATTATTTTTTTTATTCCTGTATAGTTTCGAATGTGCGTTTCAAATATTTTGCATCTTCCTAATTTTGCACTGAAATGAATACATTTCACACACCCTAAAAAGTCCGATTAAACAAAAATGTGGTGTTATATGAGGGTGGGGGGGGGGGGCGAATTACAGGCGTTAGATATCATACTGGACTAGTCCTTAATCCATATAAATGACAAATGTAAAAAAAATCATGAAAAAAATTGATAGCTATATTTAATTAGTTGTGATTAAGATAAATTAAGGCAATATCACTTCCAGTCGATGTGTAGTAAAACTAAATAGTCGGGCACTTAAATGTCCTGTAGAGGTTTTGGTTGGAATGAAACTCTTCGTAAACTCTCTAATGCACACAAATTAACTTGACGCTTGACATTTTGACCCACGCTTAGGCTACAAGTAATAATTATGTTCATGGTTTTTTGTTTGTTTTTTTACTCAAGAAAAATGGACTACTTTTTTTTTGTGCTTTTCCACTTTAAACATTCATTACACACGTAAAGATAACCCTCATTTTGTGGCATATTAACACATTTCGGCCCAAAAAATTAACCAACTTTATCCAACCCTAGTCAAAATGTTGTCCACAATTTTGGGGATCCCACAAATTGATGACTGAATCAGGGAGAAATCTTCCTGCTTGAATTATGCCTTAATAAAAATTCCATTTAGTAGAACTCAGTCGTTTTGCCAATATTCGTACGAACCACACAAAACTTTATATACTAAAAATGGCTGATTTTGACACGACTCGGAGTGACATTTCATCTACCCTCCTACGTGATGTACCTGCAAAATATGTGTCTAAAAAGAAAGTACGGGTTTCTACTAAACTGAATCAGGGAGAAATCTTCCTGCTTGAATTATGCCTTAATAAAAATTCCATTTAGTAGAACTCAGTCGTTTTGCCAATATTCGTACGAACCACACAAAACTTTATATACTAAAAATGGCTGATTGTGACACGACTCGGAGTGACATTTCATCTACCCTCGATCCTACGTGATGTACCTGCAAAATATGTGTCTAAAAAGAAAGTACGGGTTTCTACTAAATACGTCATGGAGAATTGAAGGTTTCAAGTACGACGGATTGTGACCACTGCATTAGTCGTGTTTAAAACGCTACAATAATAAAATGACATTTATCCTTAATTTGTATCACACTGTAAGCTTACGGATAGAACAAAAATGAAATCAATAATGAAAAGCTTTCTTTTTAGAAGAGCTCCGGAATTCTTCTTCCCCCCCCCCCCCGAAATATCATAAAGAGCATTCTTACTTCTTTGTGGCCTTCAGTCAAGTCATAGACATAACATCGCAGAATGGGTTTCCTGGTGATGGGCATCTCCATGGGTAGGAAAGGGAGACATCCGACCCTCTTTCCACTGCTGAAGAATGACTTTATTCGCACCCAGAAGTCACTGAAGTGTTTCACGTAGACGTGGATCTTGTCTTTCTCAAATTTGCACATCGGAGGGACAAGTTGTTCTTTCGTGATAGCATGAGCTGTAGCCTCTTCTCCTAAAATTCAGAAACATCATATGAAGGAACTAATCTTATGTGATAAGCTGCGTGTGAGTCTAGATGTTTCATTATCATCATTACCCATTATTAGGGTAAGTCCAAGCTATTTTGCAACAATGTCCCAGGAATAATTTTTCATAAACTAATTACGAAATGATTAAATTCAATTATTTTTCATGTCCTGGATAAAGGTTCACAAATTCTAACAAAAACATGAAAAATAATTGAGATGAATCATTATGGAAGAAAGTTATGGTTAATTATTTGTCACTAAAGCATGGGACACAGTTGCAAAATAGCTTGGACTTGTAAGGTCTTAACACAGAACTTACATTGATAAGTATATTCAAATTGTTGCCGGGTCTCATATAAAGTTGAAATAGGTATCAACTTTATTGGAAGTAAACGATTCGAGAATATTCTTATTTTTATTATGATGATGATCAGGCGCGTATCCAGGATTTGGCACCACGGGGGGCCCGATGTGAATTTGATTTTTCACGTCACGCGGGCCTAGCCGTAAGCGGGGGGGGGGGGATGTTTAAAAAGATTTGGGCCTGCAGCCAACCCAAAGGTCATATATTAACAATAGTGGTGCGTTTAAAAGGTCAAACAGCTCAAATCATCCCCATTTCTCCGTTTTTAATTTTTTGTTTTTATTTATTTATTTATTTTTTACATTTTTTTCAATTTCGCGCCCCTAACATGCCTAAGGGCAATTTGGCGCCCCTTTGAGGTCATTTTGGCGCCTTTTCGGGCGCCTACCCGGGGGGGGGGCCCGTAAAGTTTGTTGCGTCATTATTTCAATGTATTTCCGGTTTAATCCGGTGCGTTCTAATCGTACTAAATACTTGCTTCTGTACAGAAGTTGTACAATGTGGAAATTTCTTTTCGTGCTGGAAGTCTTTTGTAATTGCGCAGTGCTGTTGTGCGGTCCTATTTTCTAACTCCGTACAAGTCTAGTCAGCATAGTAGAATATTGGCCACAGTGTTTCACATTTAAATCAAATTTCAGATATTGCCAATGTTTTCCTTACTACATTCACGTATCATTCTGTATTATAGGTTACATGGGGTGTTTTCATCCCTACTAAAAAAAATCAAGCAGTGTTTGGTCATAAGTGCAATTAGAAATTATAAGAACCAATTAACATATTCTGCTAAGTACCTTTGGTTGCTGAATTTGTCTCCTTGTTTTCGTCCCCTTCGCCTTCTTCTTCATCTTCACCTTTCTCTCGCCAGTACAACACCAAGTCGCCCTCCCCGGCTAGAACCTTTTCAGTCAGCTCAGCGCAGTGATTAAAAGTAAGTCTGATGGGTTCTTTAAAAGTCAGACCGGAAGGACTACATCGTACGCTCGGGCATAGCGAAAACTCGTCGGAAACACCTGCTGTGGAAGTTTCTGGGAGTTCCTCTCCTAGGATCTGTACTTTTATGTCTTGGTCACCTGCGATGGAAAATCAATTTGCTTCTTATTTAGTCATGCCAACTTCAAGCTAATCACAGACCTCACAGTATATTCAATTTGTTGCCTGGTCTCGAAAGTTGGAATAGTTATCAACTTTATTGGAAGTGAACATTCCGAGGAGATTTCAATTGTGAAAGTGTTAATTGTACATTCATTAAACACTTAACGGCGTTCCATGACCGGTCATCTCTCTTTCCTAATCTATTGACGCCGGTTTTATTTTTGCTTTCTCAAAATGACGCGCCCGGGATTAACAAAGAGAAATTTATTTCTTTTGAATAGGTTCTCCACATATGTCAGGGGTTTACAAATAAGATAATTATAAACATACATTCATGTATGCAATTGCGGTTATGATAACAAAGAAGCAATTTAAAAAGAAGTTTCTTATGGCATATTTGATAGCTTCTTTCTTTTGAAAAGAGAGGAACTTGAATTTCAGTTAATTAAAATTCGTCAAAAAATTAAACGAACCTTTTAAAGCACCAGGAGGGATCTTCATTTTAACTCCATGACCTGTAATCCCTACAGATCCACCTTTTCGTCCGATGGTCTTGGTGGCTGATGGTTCTTCAGTTAGCTTTCTGAGACGTTTTTCAGCTTCGGCCTGCTTCTTTTCCACTGTATTGAAATAATTGTCACCCATTCAATTTAACTTGTTGATTGATTGATTGAAAATCACATTTTTTTTTCTTCAAAAATAAACATACATATTGATTTACATCTTGAACGAATACAGTATACATTATCAAAAGAAAATGAAGGGGGCGAAAACCCAAAAAGCCTAAGCTTGTGTTGGGTACGCCATTTACAAACAAAAAGTTAATGTAAGGAATATACAATTTGCTTTGTTATTCATTAAGGAAAATAAAGGTACAAAATACATGAAAAAGAGAGAAGAAAGAAAAAAGTTTGGCATGTAAGTAAGGTTTTTTTTAAAAAGAGTAAGATATTCATAATAAAATAGTCTCGAGATTTACTTCACGCTTTCTGCATGGATACGAGGATCCCCCTCCCCCCGAAAAAAAAAAAACAAACAAAAACAAAA
>CALNVZ010003433.1:31231113-31268786 GCA_940671915.1 Paracentrotus lividus
TGGATACGAGGATCCCCCTCCCCCCGAAAAAAAAAAAACAAACAAAAACAAAAACAAATACAGTGCGTCCCAAAATGAACTATACACTTTTTATTTGGCTACCAAATGAGAGATTAATGGTTTTGGGGGAAAGTTTAGATATAATTATATAAAACTCATATCCTCAACTGTCATTATGACACAAAAAATGCATTCTTCAGTGAGCAATACCCACTTTTTTCGGCCAACCAAAATGTCATAGTACAGCTGGCTGTAGGAGTAGGTTTCAGAAGTCAATTCATTCCAATCATGTAGTCTATATTTTTTTTCATTTTTTTTTTTTTTTTTTACTTTTTCTCGATTTGGCGCCCCCTAAGGTCAATTTGGCGCCCCTTTTAGGTCATTTTGGCGTAAGCCCCTCCCCCCCCCCTCAGAATACGCGCATGCAGGTAGTTCAGGACAAGATCGATAAGGTGCCATTGCAATGCTCGCCTATACTTTATGTAATACTTAAACATATCAATAACTTACGTGCTATTTAGGGTCACGGATGAAGGTCATTCAGAGGGTAAAAATTGAAGGGAAAAAAAGAAACACAATATATAAAAATGAAGGGACGTAATATTGTGATAGAAAAGAAAATTATTTTGTATATGAATATTGAAAAAAACCTAGGGTCTATTTATACAAATCCTTGCTTTATAAGATTAAGGTGAAGAAATAAAAGAACAAAATAGAAGAAAAAACGCACGACAAGGGTATTTTGTATGACAGTAAGTTAATATGTTAAACTTAAAATTCATTAAGGTTAACAATGACATTGAAAACATATTGAATCGCTGAAAACAAGTTTACACAATTAAGGCATCATTCATATTTAAATTTTTTCAAAACTGCTGTAAAGAAAAGAAAACTGCTGTGATAAAGAAAAAAAAAATCTCGGATTTTCAGAAAGTTTGTGTAAATGTTCCAAAATAAATGTAATATAATCATGAATACACTTACTTGCTAATAGTCGATTGAAGTTAACAGGAACATACGAGGAAAAATAACGAGTAATATTATAATTAACACAAATAAAAAGAGATACAGGAGATTGACTCTCCCACTCCCTTTTCCAGTGCATTATGTACCCTGTATGCTTTGCTACAAACTCGCGTTTTTCTTTGAATAACGTTTGCTATAAACTGTTTTCTTGGAGAAATGTAATCACAATAGGTTTTCAAAGAAAAGTATGCTTTATAATACTTATATTGTTAAGTAACACTCTTGGCTCACCATGTCAAATATTTCACTTGTATAAAAACCTATTTTTGATTTAAATTAAGCTTTAGATTCTATGCTTAAGTTATTGATACTACATTTGAAAATTTATAGATGATTGAACAAAATTAATACTTACTCTCTTTTTTGTTCGACAATGATATAAAAAAAGAGAAATATGATTGAGTGAAAATTTGTTGTGTATCACATTGTTTTAATCAATATTTAAATAATTTTAAAAAAAATCTACCAGAACCAATCAATAAGTTAGAAATACTGCAGGCTGTATCAAATGAACTAGTGCACAAGGGACTAATTTTTTTTTTTTTTTTTTTTTTTGTATATAATTATTTAAAATATTAAACAAAATCTGGAAATGTTAGTATTTACTCAAAGCAACAGAAACAGATTTTCCACTGCTTTTTTTTCATGTTATTTAGTGCTGAGGATCTTTCTGCCAAAAAAATGTGTTCATTATATTACACATCGTACACTGTAAACATAAATTAGTCATTTGACTAATAAAAATTAGTCCTGCCCTATGTGTGAAATGACTAGAATTAATTAGTCGAATGACTAATGTTTAGTCAGATGACTAGAATTAATTAGTCGAATGACTAATTTTTAGTCATTTCAGACACTTTTGGATTTAGCCAGATGACTAGAATTAATTAGTCAGATGACTAGAATTAATTAGTCGAATGACTAATGTTTAGTCATTTCAGACACTTTTGATTTAGCCAGATGACTAGAATTAATTAGTCAGACAAAGCCAAATATTAGTCAAATGACTTATTTTAATTGGTCATCATTTTAAGGCCACATTTTATGTAAACACAAAAGAAATGAAGCAACTAAATCTCTTCTCGATTTAAAACAGATTTACACTGTACCACGTACTTTACCTTGTCTGAATGTACTGCATGTAGTGAAATGCAACATGTCATGTATACATGTGCATATTCAAAGCAATACGTATACACAATTATTGTATTATTTGAAGTGAAGGTGATGATTTGGAATTTCTTCATTGAAACCAATATTTTCGAATTTACACGTATGCGTTCTAATTTACTTTCTTTTTTTTTCTTTTTTTTTTTTTAAATGTATATATAGATTTGTATTAGACTTTTCCATACTTCTCTATCCTGGGTGGTGTTGCATAAAACTTTTTTTCTAACCCGAGTTTTCTCGGGTTAAAAATCTCAGCTTATGTAGACCTATTTCTTAGGTTTTTCAACCCGAGTTTTAAAACTCCCTAAAAATTTATTGCATTAATACTTTTGAAAACTCTGGTATGTTTTTATGCAATGGAAAAAACAGTAAAAAATCCAGAAAAATATTGTAACCGGAGTTTTCGGACTTTAACCGGAGTTTTCAGATTTTAACCGGAAAAAACTCCGGTTAGAAGTTTTATGCAACAGGGTCCTGGTTTCTCTCTTCCTCTGTCATTCCCTCTTGTTCTCCTTTCACTTTACTTTGTGTCTTCCTCACCCTCTCACTCTCTTCCTCCTATGCTATTCAAGTGTATTGGCCTCACAAATTTGCCTTTTAGTACAGTAATAACATCATTACAACAATTCAGAGTATCTGCTATCGTGATAATGCTAACTATTATGCTATTTTTTTTTATAATTTATGTTGTACTATGTAAAAATGAAATTTTGTACATTATTATTATTATTATTAATATGTATAGCCCGATTATGTTGAAATAAATCTGTTTTAAATCAAGAAGAGATTTACTTGCTTCATTTCTTTTGTGTTTACATAAAATGTGGCCTTAAAATGATGACCAACTAAAATAAGTCATTTGACTAATATTTGGCTTTGTCTGACTAATTAATTCTAGTCATCTGGCTAAATCCAAAAGTGTCTGAAATGACTAAACATTAGTCATTCGACTAATTAATTCTAGTCATCTGACTAATTAATTATATTCATCTGGCTAAATCCAAAAGTGTCTGAAATGACTAAACATTAGTCATTCGACTAATTAATTCTAGTCATTTCAGACATAGGGCAGGACTAACTTTTATTAGTCAAATGACTAATTTATGTTTACAGTGTATAGGCCTAGGACTACGACACGTAAAATGAAGATAATTAACTATAACTTTGGATTTATGCATACGATACGGGGTTTAATAAACGCCAACCCAAACATTAGTCCGAGCAAGGGTTTATCAATAAGAAAGAAATCAGATATTCAACAAGAAAAGAAAATTACTCACTCACTGCACAGTTGCATAGCATGAATTGTAGGGAAAAAGACAAAAGGAAAATAAAGGTATAAAGTAACATATTTAAAATTCAAGGAATAATCTATCAAAGAAAGAAGAAAAACCATAGTCCTGCAAATTTTGATTTATATTGATTGAGCTCTTACTAACTGAAAATTGGGAAATTTCCCCTGCATATTCCATATAATTGCTACTAAATCTTGAAGTATGTGACGTCATTTAGACCTAACATCATTTTGTAAAATTATCATGTGAGTAATATTTATGAAGGTCATTTTTATTAACATTTCCTTTTTATGGCACAGGCCGTTGGTAAAAAGTTATTAGAAATACACTGTATATTGAATTAAATGAATTTCTGTATTATTATTAACAATCAAAATTTGAATCTTTAATCTTGAATGAAAATGCATATAACATTATAATTTTGCTATTTGACCATTGCTGCAGGCCAGGTTCAAAGTAGTAAATGTTTGTGGAAGTACTTTGATCTCAATCATGAGCGTGAAGTCCTGCCCGTTGTCTTTAACGCATGGGGGGGGGGGGGGGGGGGGTTTACTTAACATAACCAAATACCAAATAGTACTTACTAGCTTCGGGAGTTGAAGTGGTACATCAGCATATTGAAGATACATACAAAAATAAAAGACAATTATTTGGCACATGTTAAAGTCTATTCTACTCAAATTTAAGTAACTTCAATATTTATGTTAATGTCATTCATGGTTGCTTAAAATAGTTGTTTGATTTTAAGGTGGCGATGATGTACTATCATTGCATAATCTCAAAACAAAGTAATGTTATTTCAAAACATTTCTGTGTGTGTGTGTGTGTGTGTGTGTGTGTGTGTGTGATAAAAGTACACATCAATCCCCTTTTTATGTCTGGTTTAAAAAAAAAATAATTAATATGATTATTCAATCTTTTTATACATTAAATAACACATGCCAGTAATAAAAGATATTTAAGATGAAATGCAAGATTGCCACATACCTTCTGTTTTCAGAAAAAGGCGGATTTCATGAAAAAAAAGAAGAGAATGTACAAAACGATTGAATTAAAAAAGAACCGCATTCCATTCATCCTATATTAAATTGGTTAGAAGGCGTCTTTGTTGTACATTATTGTAATCTATGAGCTATTATCTTTAGCTATTATAGATTGAGTAAAAAATAAGCCTATGATTTCGATCTTAGCAGAATCCTCTGACAAAGATTCTGCTACGATCAACAGCTCAGGCTTATTTTGACTCAATTTTACTCCACCAACTCTCATTTATTGGATAAGCAGTTTCGGCTGTTGAGTTATTAGCTATACCGAGTGAGTAAAAAAAAAACTTTACACCCATAAAAATGTCAATAAAAAGAAAACCAATTTATAACCCCCAAATTATTTTACATATTCGGAAAGAGTAACTCTTCCTGCATCTTCTGGTACCATTTTTGTGTGGCATGTCTTTACGTTTGGATGAACACGACGCATTGTTTGCGAACATGTCAATTTCGAATTGTGCCAGAATGGGAGTAAAATCAAAACAACAAAAAGCTAGAAAAAATCAACTTCATCCTGATTAAAATAGCATAACTTTTTTAACGAAAAGGTCTTCCGCTTAATAACTTGGTAGGGGTATTGTTACACATGTTCACTACATTTTGTATGAAAATGAGATAGATCTGTAGAGTCAGGCATGAGTGAGCACACGTCAGAGACAAAATAATTACTTTTCAAAAGTATTAAGAGGCCTTTTTGGTCTGTCAATGGCAATTTACTTTTTAATGTGTACTCATTCGTGCATTACTTCACGAGTAAATCTAATTTTCATACAAAATGTAGTCAATATGTGTAACAACACCCCTGTCAAGTTAATAAACGGAAGACATTTTCGTTAAAAAGTTATGCTATTTTAATCAGGATGAAGCTGCTTTTTTCTAGCTTTTTGTTGTTTTGATTTTACTCCCATTCTGGCACAATTCGAAATTGACATGTTCGCAAACAATGCGTCGTGTTCATCCAAGCGTTAAGACATACCACACAAAAATGGTAGCAGAAGATGCGGGAGGAGTTACTCTTCCAGAATATATAAAATAATTTGGGGGTTATAAATTGGTTTTCTTTTTATTGACATTTTTCTAGGTGTAAAGTTTTTTTGACTCACTCGGTATAGATGTTTGGATGTAAAACCATTTCTTATTGTTAGCCGCCTTTACCTTCACCTTATGTAAAATACCAAAATAAATAATAATAAATTAATTTTTTTAAAAAGTTATGCATATATTTATGTATAACTTTTCGTCATCATAATTATTTATCCCCACCCCCTCTTTATAAAATAATATGAGGGTAAAATATGATTAGTCTATTGTGATACCAAGTTTGTACTGCTCCCACTGTACATTATTATGTCGATTGTAATACTACAGTCACACAGACACTTGCGTTTAGTTACGTTTTTGTTGTTGTATCATTATTTCATCTTCTATTCTATCATTTCTTATTTATCAAAAGGGTATTTCTTTTTCCTTTTAGGATAAAATCTAACCCCACTTTAATTGTATTTAAAGGGAAACTAGTGAAGTGGGAAAGATGAAAAAAAAATTATTGTTAGCTTTTCTGTTATTTTAATGCTGTATGGGAAGAAAATCATAATAAAAAGGTCAACAGTAAAGGATTGCTCTTCAATTGCCCCAAAAGTAATAGTATGACACAAAATTTACCCAAACAGCAGAAATATTCGGGTGCCAAATATTTTGTGCTGTCCCATACATGCATTTCTGTGTATAAATTTGCATGTAACTCAAAGCAAAAGTAGTTCAATTTCTTTTCATTTTAGCTACTCCAAAACCTCACGGTACACAATAATGCTTAGCTAAACTGTTATCAACCTTTCCCAAGCACTTTTAGACAGTGTCTTCCACATTTCAATCTCATGACTAGAACAATAATTTCATTTTAAGAGAGAATGTTCAGTTATAAATGTAATATTATAAACATTAATACTTACGTGCTGCACATGGGCAAAAGAAAAAAAAAGAAAAGCGTTTAACAAGAAGCAAGATGTTTATGTTTATACAGTACATTTACATATTTTAAATTACCAGCAGCCTAATATTTTTAATAAAATACTTTAATCAAAAGTTAAAAAAAAGTAAAAATACTAAAACATATTTCCTAATGCATATTCGAGATTACAGATCTTCTTAATGGGATTATTTGAATTTAGAAGAAAAAAACTCTTCCATCGAATGCGGTGTTAATATTACAAACCTTTAAATCAAACAGGAATCGCCTGAGATTTTGAAGCTAATCAGTTGTTTAATTGCTGAAATATTGACCAAGTCACAAGCGTAAATAATGTAGGTCTACACAGTCTATGTAGCGGAAATAGTCACGTGTTTACTTATTGTGAGTCATTTAATGATGCTTAGGAAATTAATTTGTTAGGTTTCCCTCTATACACACTATTGCGTGCACTGACAGCACATAGGGCCTCACACCTTAAATTTTTGCAAACTTCTACGAAGTTACTCAATCACTTTAAAGAGGCAGGCTCAAGAGGCTCTTAGCGGAACTACCCTGGTTTTCAAAAAACCATTAACGAATTAATAAACAAAACAACTTGATATTTTTAATCAGAATGAAAATCAGAAGCAAATACGACTTTCATGTTTATTCTTTCAATTATGTATTGAACTTGCCATACATATGGCGTTTGTGAAGCGATAAGTAAATGTAGCGGGACGGAGAATGTGAAGAAAATGGAGCTTGCAAAACATACCTTACCTTTAATAGCAACGAATACATTTTATACTCAATTAAGTACTAAATAAGAGCGATCGAGGTTTTTTTTTGGTTTTTTTTTTGTTTTTGTTTTTTTTGTTTTTTTGAGACAACACCGGATGCAGAGGATATCGGTGACTGGGGTTTCACATGGGATTCACATTTATACAACACACGCTCTCCATCCCGCTCTCTTGTGATGATGTGGTGGGGGTTGTAAATACATTTTGTAGATCTACAGATCGTTTTGTACTTACCTCCTGTCAAATACAATAAAAAGATAAAGACAGAAATGAGACACATCAATAATTATTCATGAATCAATTTTGATCTGTCAATGATGTCAATTGATGTCAATGAAATATATATATAAACCCCTCCCAAAAAGTTTCGCAAGTGGACTTTGGGCCATGATAACTTTTCAGGTACGCTGTAGTTTTTCCTGATATTCATACCATTGGTAAGATAATTTATTCGCCTTTTTATTGATATCCTACTTGTAATGATTATGTCATGCTTCAATGCACAGAATATCCGAATATGGAGAAATGTAAAAAGTCAAATGTTGCAAAATGCATTCATTAAAGTGAAGTTCCGCCACTCGACTTTAGGCCCTGATAACTTTTTGGGGTGTTTTATAATTTTTATTGAATTTTATACCATTGTCAATTAAATTTATTCCTCTTTTTAACGACACCCCAATTGTAACGAGAGTGTTGTTCTTGCATGCACAGAACACCTGAATGTTAGGACAAGTCAAAAGTTAAATGTTCCAAATTGAATGCCTATTGTCAGTATTACTGTCTGTTGCCAGCAATAACAAAGCATTTCGCTATTTTCACTTTTTACTTTGCATTATATTCATGAGTTATGTGCATTGAAACATGATGTTACTATATAATTGCAATTAGGGCATCAATAGAAAGATGAATAAATGAACTTTTTAATGCTATGAAAATTGATAATGCTTGAAAACCCACATTAAAATGTATCAAGCTTCAAAGTAGTGTTACAGAAATTTAAACTGAAAATTATCTTTCGCTTTGCCATGTATTCAGGTGGTATTCAGGGTTCCTGTGGACCCATGCATGACATAACCATGACAAATAAGGTATCAATCAAAAGAGGAATACATTAACTTGACAATGGTATAGAATTCAATAAAAATTAGAAAATATCCCCAAAGTTATCAGGACCTAAAGTCAAGTTGCGGAACTTCAATGTGATCAATAATAGTGCATTTTACAACATTTGACTTTTTACTTTTCTCCATATTTTGATATTATGTACATTGAAGCATGACAAAACCATTACAAATAGGATATCAATAAAAAAGGGGAATAAATTATCTTTCCAATGGTATGTATATCAGGAATAACTAAAGCGTACCTGAAAAGTTATCATGGCCCAAACTTTTTGGGAGGGGTTTATATATTTAATTGAGGTTCTTACAGGGGGCGCAAAACGTTTTTTTTTTAATTTTTTTTTTAAAGAAGAGTGGAGTGCACGTTTAGCCCCCTCCCCCTTGATTATGAGACACAATAGATTTCGAATATGCTTCAGCATGTTACCGAATATTCTTTCGTATGGTGCTTAAGGCCGGAATGAGAAAATCGTTATGAAGTCATTCATTGTAGTAATTGTTGAGGCTACCCTAGTGTCGCGTAATTTTAACACAATTTTTTGTTTTTTGTTTTTTTGTTTTTTTTTATCTAATCAAGCACAAAAATGAAAATAAGGTATTTACTTACGTTCTAGAATCGAATCGGTATAGACGCCAATGAACAGTGTATTTGTTGAGAAAATTAAAGGCATAAATGTTTATTGCAACATTATTAATCTCATTTTCACCACTAACGAACGTTACAGGGTTTATTAACCTACCGATACTAGGTCCATTATTGAACTAGTGTAAACATATGATATCGAACAAATTACCCCATTAAATACAATCTTGCACAGAAACATATTGATGTTTAAAAATATATATATTGTTCGATGAATTAACTTTGAAAACTTTCATTCGAAAATAATATACATGCATGTAGTTTATACTGTCAATCTTACTGATTGCAAAAAAAACAAAAAAAACAAAAACAAAAAAAAAGCTCATTTTACTTTTTTTTATCGTGACACATGTTTTCTTTCGTGTTTAGAAAGTGAAGATGGATGTAATAATATTTTTTCAAGTGCGACAGAATGAAAATAAATTGGGTCATCCTTAAGTTAAAATGTTTAAATACTCAATTTGTACTTATATTCTCTGCTGCTTACTGAAAGTATATAGGAAGAGTCTTCATGACAAATTATTTTACATTTCCAGTGGTTTCGATATTCTGTACGTTGTATTTTGTTTTATTATCATTTCTGTGTTCATTAATAGGCAGATCGCTGAACGAATTCGAATGGCCACTGGCTTAAATAAAATGGAAACATAATGGTAAAAAAAAATGCTCAGAGAGCTGTCTGTAGAACTTAAAGGATGCGTGTTGACCTCCCGTGGCACAAAGGAGCATAACATGGTTATATCATTAATGATACAAAAAATTTGATACTTACGCCCTTCGTAGACATTGCGTGGTGGGAAAGAAGATAATATGGACTTATTTAATTTAGTATACTTAGCAACGCATATTAAATGTAACATATTTTCTTCTAATAATTGTAAACTCATAAAAATATTTTACAGCGCTACGTTTTTTAAATAATAAGGTTCTAATTTTAGTCATATTTAGATTTGTTAATTGCTATTGCCTTCCTAAATATAAACAAAACCATATGACATCATCCAATTCTTCTTCTTTCTATAATACTTGTCAATCATAATGTTTTAGAGAAAAACAAAATTTCACAAACAAAAAATATCATGATTAAGTTATTTCAGAACAAATTAATAAACCAAAATAACAACATAAACGTTTTGGTACTTACCGACTGCAGTGAATCGGTGTCATTTCAGAGGGAGAAAATACAACAATTATTTTCCTTAGATTAAGATGAACAAAGTATTAAGTACGGTAATTCGAGACACATTAACAAGGAGGAAAACAAATGTTGACAAGCTGGGATTGATATATCAAAAAGTTAATAAATAATCATTTTATAGAAATATATAAACTACCACAAATATCATCACTTTCCAATATATATATATATATATATATTATTTAATAAATAAAGATTAAAAAAAAAAAAACCTGCCCTCACCCCCCCCCCCTTCCCACTAAAATAATAAATAAACAAGTTAGGGGGAATAAAACAAAAGTTAAACGAGAATGGACGCTTGATTTCGTGATCGAAATGTCAGTAATAAAATTGTCTTACTCTTTTTTTTTATTGGGGGGGGGGGCCACATCGGTATCTTCAACACAGTTATATTTTGTCATATTTGATAATTTGTTGTGGCAAAGGTTATGACAAAAGGTACAACCGTTTCCTAAAATGCTACCCCTGGTTCAAATATCAAAATATCTCAAAAATTTGCAATATATGCATCAGTTTACTCACGTGCTTCGATGTTGCAAAATATGAATAAAGAAAATAACGATTAAATATGATAGGTTTCTACAAACTTTTGAATCGTATCTGTTTCATTAAAAGAAATGGCCTCATGCCATAGCATTATATGAAACATGCCTATATCAAATGAATTAGGTTAAAACCCTGTATCAAGAACAAGTCTGTATTAAATGAGTATTTTTATGGCATGGCAAAACCTTTACATAGATTTTGATGAATATCATGTTTTAATTTTCAGGTATTTCGCATTTTAGTGCTGTTTAAAAAAAAAAAACCAGTCTATGGTAATTCAATTTGTGTTTAATTTTCTTTAGTGGGCTTTACAGGCCGGAACTCTTGAAATTTAACATTCTTTAAGTGGATAAAATCAAATATAATTGAAAATAAACTCAGAATCGCATTTACATTGATACTTACAAGCTGCAGTTAGTTGATATGAAAAAGGAGGTGAAAGAAAATAAACGAGTTTATTCTTTATTTTATCTGAAAAGTTGAAAATTCCCGTTTTCTATATTGGACATGAATTTTGTATATTATCTCAATTTCGAAAGAGAGAGAGAGAGAAAACCTTCTTTTACTGTTGACAAAGATATTCATATGTAGCTAATCTGAATAGAAAAAGGGGTTTTACACTACAGTAGTTTATTTTTTGTCGTGAGAAGGACGTGTTATGTGTGTGTTTGTTTCTTCTTCTTTCTTTTTTTTTTCTTTTTTTTTTTTTTCTTTTTTAGTTTAAGATATATCAGCCATTGAATTGTGTATATTGAATCAAGCGAAATAAATAATTCTCTATGAATTTATCATCTCTTTTTTTTTCTTTACATCTCTTATCAATAATGTAAAACAAAAGTTTAATTCTTTAGTATTATGATTTGTAAAATCGTAAGGACATAGTACGTTCTTACCATCTGCAGCGCAAAAGAGAGAGGGAGAAAAGTATTAGAAGATTAAAAAAGTCGTAATATAATTGTTTAAAAAAATCACGAAAAATTTATATTTTTCTTTGAAATGTAAAAGTTACAAAACTAGAATGCGTTTCTTTTTTATTTTATTTTTTATTTTTGCTGCACAGGATAGGCATTTTTTAATTATTATTTACGGAAATTACATATCATACATACATACTACATCATAAAAAAGAGTTGTCAAGCACATCTGCAATATAAGATTAATTTAAACAAATTCATATGGACTTTCCCTAAATAAGGATTACTAAAAATGCTAAATAATTTATACAATCAATTGAGGTTGGCCAAAATTACTATACAGTGACGTATCAACAATAAAATATACTCACTTCCTGATAGATGATGATAATGAAAGAAACAGGAAAAACATGAATGGTAATTAGAAATTGAATTTACAAGAGAAAACTGTAAGTAAAATTATAGAGTACTTATCAAACATAAAGTTCAATCTTTGCTCCTACCAAACATTGGGGTAACTTCATTCGAGTTAATATCGAAATTTTTAACAATGTAATATTTTACTAATCACTGTGTAAACGAATTATTTTTGTGATAAGCCTATTATGTACAAAATTTGTTTATGATTTCTTAATCATACATAAACTTATATTTAAAACCATTACAATCTGAATTATCACAGTCAATTTGACGTCTGTCTATATCACAGACACTGAATTACAAAAATCATTACAATGATCAATGCGTATTTGACTTCTGTTTATCTTCCTGTTCCATCTTTGATCTTCTATCCAGCTCAGTTATATGAATAGATAATATGAAGGAGTACAAAACCTGAAATTCACCATTAAATTTTAAAATTGTTAAACTGATTCAGTACTTACTCGCTGTCATAATTTGATGTTACACATGGGAAGAAAATAATAGAAAAATTATATCACATTGATAAAGTAATAGCCTTTAATGTTTAATCTGCTTTATTTGGTTCATTAACTTAACATTATTATTATTTTTTTTATTTTTTTTTTGGGGGGGATCAAATTAAATGTGTATACAAACGGCTTCTTCTTGCATAATTGACTCAATAGGAGGTGGATACGGAACAAAATGAGAACAGCGGGCCAACTCTTTTTGATAAGCTGGTTTAATAACTGCACTCTAAGTTGAAAGGCTTTAACATAAATCCTGAGTGACTGTGGAGAGGGACAAATCTATTCTCTGATTAAAATTTGAATCTCAAAAATGTCAATTTTTACATTTTATTTCTATTTTTTGTTTGTTTGTTTTTTGGTTTTTTTTGTGTGTGTTTCGTTTGTTTGTTTTGCTTTTTTTGTTTTTTGTTTTTTGTTTTGGTTTTGTTTTTTGTTTTTGTTTTTCTTTGTTTGTTTGTTTTTTGGTTGTTGTTTTGTTTGTTTGTTTGTTTGTTTACTTGTTGGTTTTTTTTTTAATCATTAAAAATCGTTTTGAATCCGAAAAAGATTGGTCCCTATCCACAGTCGTTCATGACTTGTTTTAAAATCCTTCAAATTTAAATTGTAGTAATACAACTGCAAAATTATTTAATATCAGTTTACTTCGTTTACTTACAGTCTGCATTGGTGAGGGCACACACACACATCCATGCAAAAAAAAAAAAAAAAAAAAAAATTACAAAGAAAACTAAAATATTAATCAAGAGTCGCTAACACTCAATCATTGATATTTGTATTACAAACTGATAAATGAACAGTAAAATATACGATTTGAATATTGATTTGAATAAAAAAAATAATAACTTGCAGTACATTATGTAAAAATGTAAAAGTTTTAAAGTACGGTGTGCCAAGCTGTCGCAAGAACAATGAAATACACATACGCATATTAATATTCGACATCAAAACAATTATAACTGAGAAACTTTCAAGACTTTTCCCCAAAGAAAGAAATACTTACCGCCTGCAATAAATAAATAGAGAAAAAATAAATAAAAACAAAGATTTTAGGATCTACAAATCATTGTAATTACCCTGTGAACAAAGAAATATAAAGCATGCACAACGATACATGAATAAAATTCTCATTTATGGTTTACTTCGTCTATTAGTGGATATGTGATTAAATACTAACTTTTAAGAGCCCTTTGCTTCATCATGGATTGTATAATCCTCTCGTATACATATTAAACATTATTTTGAATAATGGTTTAACGAACGAATATCTTCATTCCGGGAGGTCACGTGATCCGATTTCCCGCTTTTCATTGGGCCTCTTTCGATGAGGCATCCTTTGGTTGATTTTGACTTGTTAAGTATTGTTGACAGACTGATTAACAAGTACACGTTGTAAATGATCTCATGACTGGGAATTTCCCTCATTGGCAATAAAAGTTGAGAAAACTGCAATAACAATGATAACTGTATTTCTTTTCGAAACTGTAGTTTTGCGTCTATATGATTTTGAATAGCAAGGATTGCAAGGAACTTACGAAAAAGAAATTACTTCCGTGGCATTATACGTAATCTGTATAACAAATTATCTACTCATTGTTTGTTTATTTTCCCCTAAAGTCATAGGCCTATTAAACAATAATCATTAAAAAAAAAAGTCAAACTTACTTTCTGAAAGATGAAAGGGAAAAGCAAAGATAAAATTATTAAAATTTATTATTTCGAATCAAGATAAAGATATATATCATTTATACGACTTGTTATGATTATGTATTGGCTCCTATCGAATGATAACAATTTATAACGAAATAAAACTGAATCAATATAATTTCAAGTTTATACATTATGCATCGCAGATAATTATCAAGACAAGTTGAAGTTGTATATACTTACAAATTAAACGGAGCTTTTAACCAAATTAATGACTGTTGTTTTAAAATAGACCCTATCGTTGTAGAACCTCAAAGTGGTTTAAAAACATTACATGTAAAAGAAAAAGCAAATGTTTATCTTCCTATTTGGGGTCAAGTGCGATAACCCGCTCATTGTTTTAATTAAATTAAAATGGCTCTATTATGTACTAATACATTATTGATATTTGCTATTCAGGGAAATATAACAAATTTTAATGCGTTTTGTGTTTCTATCTATGACGTGTTTGCCATGTTTAAACAAGGGAAGAGGAGACAAATAAACATCTTCGATGAAGAACCTTTCAATCGTTGTTGTATTAGTACTCGGGTCCCCACCTCTTTGTTTCTTGTTTATATATTTATTTATTTATCTTTATTTATTTATTCCCAACTCATGGGTGGAACACACTTCTCAGCTATAAATAGCTGTTCTTTTAAGGGGTCCGTTGAAAATACATCTACAAACAACAACAGTCAAAATACATATGAATATACATTTATCATAAACATAATAATATTTAAAGAAAAAGTGCAGTGCGGGGGAGGGGGAGGGAGATGGGGAAGGGGAGAGGGAAGGGTATAACAAACCAAAATCAAAATCAAAATCAAAAATCATACAATGGGAGTTTTCTCGAGAAGGCGTTTAAATGCTTGAATAGACCTTGCAGATTTGATATAAGAATGAAATGAATTCCATAGCTTTGAACCACGATACATGAGCGATCGTTTCCCGTAATTTGTTTTGGGTTGGGGAAGTTTTAGTTTACGTGGGCCAGATCTGGTATTATATTTAGATTGATTGAAAATGAAGAGATTGCCGAGATAATTAGGGCATTGTTTTATGTATTGATCTATATCAGAGGCGGCGGAACCAGGGGGGCAGGGGGGGGCACTGTGACCCCCCACTTTTTCATCCATCCTAAAAGTGCCCCTTTTCATGACTAAAAAGTGCCCCTTTTCTTAGCTAATAAAATGCCATTTTTATATTAAAAAGGGGCACTTTTATTACTAAAAAGGGGCACTTTAATACAAAAAAGTGCCCCTTGTTACTCCACATGTCTTTTAAAACCCAAATTTTCGGCTCGCGCTTCGCGCTCGCGGATGCTTAATAGGGTCTATAATGCACAATACTCAAATGTAAAGCTCATAATTTTCAACTCGCGCTTCGCGCTCGCGGATACTTAATAGGGTCTCGGGCTTATGATGCACAATTAATTCCAATTTTGAGCTCAAAATTTTCAGCTTGTGCTTCGCGCTTGCAGATATTAAGTTATATAATGCACAATAAATTAACTCAAATTTTCAGCTAACGAATTTAAGCTCGCGCTTCGCGATCGCGGATACTATATAGGGTCTATATTTATAATGAGCAATTATCTCAATTTTTTCGGCTCGCGCTTCGCGCTCGCATTCCGTTTGTTTATCATGAATAAAATACAAAGCCATTACAATTTTTAAAAGCACAAATTTAAAGGCAAATTTATTTGCGCACCCCTACTTATCTGAATAATTTTCTCTTTAAGCCTCTGGTCTCAAGTGCCCCTTTTTCAGATAAAGTGCCCCTTTTCCATCGTGACCCCCCACTTTCAAATTCGTTCCGCCGCCTCTGATCTATATAAGATACATGATAAGAGCTTAGACCAACGTACATTCAGACGATCTAGTTTCAGTAATTGGTACAAATCATTAGAAGGAAACAAATGGTCCACATTTAATACTGTACGAAGTGCACGGTATTGTAGAATTTGTAATTTGTCAAAATATGTCCTGATACGGTTTTATAGGTATTCGTCTAAATAGAACTGCAGTAGTCACAGTTGCTCTGCAATATAGTTTTATAAAATAATAGTGCTGTATTTTGGTTAATGTATGGCCAAAGTCTTCTCAAAAGGTAAATATATTTCACAACTTTTTTCTTAACATGTTCAACATGATTTCCCCACTGCAAATTATTGTCAATAACAACTCCCAAATATTTACACCGTTCAACTTGTTGAACTTTTACACCATCAATAAATATTTCAAAGTTATTAAATATTCCGCATTTGTAACGATAGATTAAAGATATTAAATACTTACGGGCTGGTGTGAAGATCGACCATTGTATTCAGGAAAAGAAAAAAAGAAAAGGATTAGTTAGTACTTTCATTCACCTGTTTATTTTCATGCACCTTGGAATCATTATTGAGATACATGCATTTCGTAATATAAACTTGAAGATATTATAGTTAAGTAAACTAAGGTAAGATTGATAGATTTACTCATTTTTATTTTAAAAAAAAGGACTGTACCAACAATAAATCATTACGTTAATCAAGCCAGCATTATTGTGAATTACAAAACGGAAAAAACAGACAAAAAGTAAAATCGTTTTACTTACCCTCTGAAAATTATCCGGATCATTAAAAATAGAAGAAAAGGTCACATGTAATTACAGTGTAGCTATATGACTTAGGGCTATAATGTCGGTATTCCAAAATGCAAACGTATTCACATAATTTTTTTGAAACATTTGCAAATTATCTAACTGATTTTTTGTTTTCATAGTAAATTGGTACACTGCGTAAGAATGACGTCAATCGAAATCACAACTTAAATGTTTCAACTTAAAATGTATCAAAAAAATTTACATTATTTTTAAGAAACAAGCAGCATATTCAACAAAAAAAGCACTAGCAAGATTTGAGAGTTTCTATAAATGATATCCTAATTACCATATTAATCATGTATAACAGAGAAAATGCAAACTAATTAAATATTAAGACAAAATTAAAGATCTTATAGTCTGCTTGGAGGATTCCATGACAAAGAAAATAAATATATGAAAAATGCGTTTACTTACTCCCTTTTGTGTGCCCCAAAAGTTATATATCGAAAATAAAACAAAAATACAGTTAACAGAAAATCATTCTCTGTACAATTATCACTCAACATAGCAACAACAAAAAATAAATAAATAAATAATCTCTGAAAGACAGATATACAATACGCGTGTATGAATATTCTTCCATTTACATATCTTTATTCATTCTAACTAAATATAACAGCTTCGTATAATTATAAAAAAGTATATATATATGCATTTAGCTAAATACTGTTAAGCATTTGGATAAATTATGTTAAATTTCAAATTAACCTCACTCATAGTTTTGTTTTTAAAAAAAAAAACACAATTTGATGAGGTACTTACCAACACATTATTTATGAAACACTATAATCTATAGCATGACAAGTGAATGTAATGTACAAATGATACTTACAGCCTGGAGTCAAATTTTGGAGGGAAAATGTAAATATGATATTGAATAAACATTATACAAAATAAATTAGAATTTACCCTATCACTTTTCATTTTCGAAAATTGAAATAAAAGTAGAGGTCTATGGTTTTCTATTCGATATAAAACAAAAATTAGAAACATTAAAAAAAAAAAAGATCATTGCCAACAACTAGGGATCAGTTCCGTGTGTTACCAATAATTGATAATACAAGCAACTAAATAAGAAAAGCCTTTACTATAAATGTTACTTAATCGCGGTAATATTTTTTGAATAATTTCATCAAAATTTCATATGAGGGTGTTTGAAGTTACAGTTTAGATTCAAAACGTGGTATAGTGATATATAAATAAAGAGGGAAGGTAGAACATTTGGAAAGGAATTAACACATATCAATATCCACGAAGACGTAGAAGGGTACTTACTATCTGTGTCGGCAGCGAAGGTAGTAAGCAAAATTACATAAATAGAAATAAGAAAAGGTAAATTATTCTGTTTCCTTGTTTGTTCGTTATTGTTTTGTTTTTAAGTAATTATTATTAATTTTGCTTGTTTGTTTGTATGTATGTATTGACCTATATAACTATTCATCTGTCTTTACACAATTTAATTTGATTATGAAAATTATATATTTATTTCCAAGAGTTAAAGTAGCATTTTATTATGTTAACAGTTACTATCAGACTAGTTTTATATCGGATTGTACTGTCTACATCTTACCTCCTTGGGTGTCGGGATCGTGAGCGAAATATGAAAAGGGCAAAGAAGGTGTAAAGTGAGAATTTGCCTCCGAAATATAGAACACTTTCATGCAAAGTGTTTTTATATAATTTACATGAGATTAATAAAAGTAGCTATTTATGGTTAGGAAAAATACTAAAAGCGATATGAAAGATTTAGCAAGTGATATCTATGTGAAGGTGAGCTAAAATAATTATTCACTTCTTGAAGAGGAAGTTGATGGAGTGAATGTGATCTGCCACTGACTGCGAAGGCGGCTGTGTCTGCTTTGGAGCGATAACAAATTATTTACCAATTAAGGCCGGCTGTCTGGTGGAGAAGAAATGAATAATAGCAAGGATGCATGCAAGGAGAAGCATTATCCGAAAATGTTTGGTGTTATTACTCTAAACACTTCCTTTAAGTCTGCCTAAATTCAATATTATTTTCAAGCATCTTACACGCCAAGGCCTAGCAGCGCACGTGCTCAGAAAATATTGCACAGCGAGTCCCATTCTTGCCATGGTCTCATGAGAGAGGTCGTTCAAACAGATAATTCATAATTTTTTGCGGTTTATTGTGCTAACTGTACCAGTATAGATAAAATAGCATATGACTTGATAGTTTCTGTATTTACAGGATTGTGTTGGATACTCCGTAAGATTTGCACTTATCTATTTCGGCCCCTCGCCCCTCTCTATTTGACATGTGTCTAGTGATTGGAAAATACTATTTTGGATATTTCTTCGTTTATTTGAGACCTCGTCACTTCTTACAGCAAGCAATTTGGCCTGTGTCTAGTGATTGGAAAATACTATTTGGATATTTTCTTCGTTTATTTGAGACCTCGTCACTTCTTACAGCAAGCAATTTGGCCTGTGTCTAGTGATTGGAAAATACTATTTTTGATGATATTTCTTTCGTTATTTTGGAACCTCGTCACTGGTTACAGCAAGCAATTTGCCTGTGTCTAGTGATTGGAAAATATTATTTTTGGAGATTTTCTTCGTTTATGGATACTCTGTCACTTGTTACAGCAAGCAATTTATCATACCAAACAATTTCATAGTGGGACAATCCGAAGGCGAAGGCGAAGAAAAGAGTGCAACGGAGACGCGATCGCAGTTGTTGGTGTCGCGAAGATCTGGGGCTTCGCAGCCAGGAGCCAACAGATCAGGACATCGACTGGTCGTCGGTCATCGGCGCGACAGCGACAGCTCCGACTACATCGTCAGAAAACAATCACCAGTCACAATCAGAGGATGCCCAGAGGGACATAGATCCTATTACGCCGCTCCTCGGTGAGTCTTTTTCCCATTATTTTATCGGATTCAGGGATGCAGAACACGGAGATAGGGCAAGTGAGTCCCCTATCGCCCCCTCTATTGTTCCCCCTCTCCAGCAGCCCCCAATGATGAGTAGCCTGTGCGATGAGCTTGGCTCAGGGATACAGCAGGCATTGCGCGAACGAATATGGAAGGGGAAATATAAGACCTAGGTTTATTGCTCAGAGAGGGATCCCCTGCTGGGGAAGGGGTAACTTTAACCATCGATCAATCCAGTGGGGTTTCCAACTTCGCCCCCAATCGCGTGCTCCAACTATTCGGTCGATTGAGCAGTTACAGTGCTGACTTGTGTTTATATCCATTCACAGAACCGCATGATACAGGGCGCGTGAGCTACTCAAGTACTGAGTATAGTTAGGGCGGCTGCAGCGTCGAATTTTAATTGGCGGGGATACGATACTCAATTTAGGCTGCGCCAGCCACTCTCCTCATGCATTGGGCTGTCGTCGACATGGAGTTATGGCTCCTTGTTCGGCGGCTCATATCCTTTCGGGGTTATAGGAACCGTCTACAGTGCGAGGAATTCCCCCACAGGCAGCTACGCATGTTGATACGATTTTCCAAAACAGACCAACTCTGCGCGTGGATGGGTCGTGTAGTTACATACAGAGTGCGTAGTGCGCTACATCCGTCGGCTGCGGTCGAGTATTACAAACATTATAACCTTTTCAGGCGATGCATATTTCAGACGTTCGATACAACTCTCCCTATAAGATATGAATTTAATAAGGTGTTGCGATATTGTATAGGCAAGCTAGGACTTCCAATTCAGTGTAACATTACCCATTCATTTAGGATAGAGCTCTGAACAGCTGCAGCGATGAGGGGGCACTCCAATGAACAAATTAAAATAATGGGACTGGGGCTTCGGATTCATTCCGCCGGTATATCAGAGTAGAGATGCAATAATATTAACACCTAGTAGAGGGCTTCCCATATTAAATTAATAATAATAATAATGAATAATAAATAAAATAAATGAATAATAAATAAATAAATGAAGTTTTGAAGTTTTTCAGTACAAGATAACTTGTTGACCTATGCACGGATTATCACGATTAAATTTTTTTTTTTTTTTTTTAAAGCTAGGCCTCCAAGTATTATATGCAATCATGTGAAATAGGAAACTGCCTGCGTCTTTCTTTTTCTTTTTTTTACAGTAACAGCGAGGGCAATGTCTGGTCTCCGCTATACTCCTCACATTTTGATAATCGGGGACTCTATCGTCTATCGGGCAGCCATTTGGGGGCCATCAACGACAAAAGAACACCTTGGTCTCCCTGTGAACTTAACTTGGAGAGGCAAGCGCGGACTTTACCTCTCTGGGGACGGGGGGATTTACCCAATCTTACTCGGAACAGTTGGTTCTGACACATATCATCACATGTAGGGACTAATGATATTGGACACCTCCAAAATTCAAGCTGATGGTCGAAGTGGTGTCGCGTAACATTCACTTGCATGACAAAGAGCATATCACAAGGTGGTGTGTGGTCCGATATTCTCCTCGTGTTATTTATGACACTTTCCCCACATATCGCCAAAACATAGCATGATTCGAAGGGATGTTAATAGATACGCTCGGTCAGTATATCCGCCATGTCAATGGAGCGTCGGTATCACACCACAAGTGACATATCTAGACAAAATCATCTTATCCCGCAATGGATGGAGTACACTTATCCGACAAGGGTATATCCCTCTTTTTACAGAACATACCCAATTTATCTCATCCATTTAGCAGGTGTTTATTCAAAGCGGTTACACTATAACATGTGGACAAGGAGGAAGATGTTGCAATAAACAGAAACATCCACAGTTATGAAGTTGCGCCTCCCCCCCCCTGACTCGAACCCATACTATCTTAATGGTAAACCCTACAGCCAGAGAGCTCGGCTGGGTGTTTAGATTCAATAATAGCAGCTCTATGTTTTAAAATAATGACCCAATAGTGATATGTGTTATCACTTATTACATTTATTACGGGAAGTTAATATAATATTGAAATGAATAAGTAGTGGCTGTTTATCACAATTCTCAGTTCCTTGGAATACCCATTCCTTATATATCACTAAGCTTACAATTTGTTTTATAACCATGGGTTAAGAGAACGTTCCCAAGCTTAATTTTCTATATATATGCTTTGTTGTTATTGGTTTTGCTTTTGTTTGTTTGTGTTGTTTTGTTTTGTTTTTTTTGGTTGTTTTTTCTTCTTTATTATTTGTCTCTTCAGTTAGTTTACTAAGTATAATATAGGTATTCATCGTTGGTTACATGTTATTGTGGTATAGAGAAGCTTTGTTAGACTGTAATAACAATATCACTTTATTTATTTATTTCATTTTTATGTTTTAATTCTTTCTTCCAGCTTCATGTTAGGAGTATCTCCTATCTAGGATTTAGACATATAATCAATCGGTTAGCTCAAAACGAATATGGAAACGCCGGGCCACGTATTATAACTTAATGTACATTATTCCAACAAAGAGTTTGTGCTAGCTGCGGGCTGTATCAGTTTTGGTTGATGATGCAAATAGTGTCGTTATTCGTCAGAGGAGAACTTAACGTTGTACAGAGTAGGCTTTTTATTACAAATAAGTTACAGCCGTCAAGAGCTTAGCAGCGATTCAGAAGTCGCGCGAGCTATTGACTAGCTCGTGTGCGAGCCATTAGTCAATATAGGGCTGCCTAAAATCGCCAATAAAATTATGGTGTTTTAGATTTTCCTTTAATGGGAGCTAAGCAAGCGATACTGTTAGGAGTAGAGATAAGAGAGTATGTTTATTTGCCATCCTGAGAATAGTTTCTCCTGCTATGGTTTTGCGAATGCTGATAATGGATATAGATATATATATTCTGTTCATGCGGGTGAAAGTGCTGTTCTGCTCCGTCTGTGTCCTGTGTATTGGTAGGAGAATGCGTTGCGAGGTGCAGTAGATGTGATAAAGAGTTTATATTGTCCAGAACAGCGGGGGACACCGCTGTTTGTCCCGTTGTAGTACTTGATTGATCCAAGTATTAATATTGCGGCGGAAAAAGCCTTAGTTCACCGAAGGCTGGCATAAGTTTGTAATAGAGCTCAGTCTATATATTGCTCCAGAGTTCAGCGGACGGAAACTCCTTGTTGCCGATACTGAGAGTTTTTCATGACTATGATGTCGGGGGAACAGTCTAATCTATGGGCAGATGATACAGTCGTAGTGTCAAAAGTTGATAGAAACCGATGTTGCATGATTTTTGCATAAGAGTCCTATAAGGCTATGTTTACTATTAACGCAATTCTCTGCTGTACAGGATGACTATCATGAGGTAGTTCAGCCGGCTTGCCAGTTGTTCCTTACACGGTCGCTAGCGTTACCATAGACATTATAAGTCATTTAACATATCATCTTTATAATGTTACAGTAAATTGTTTGATTATGTAACGCTATTAGCTTTATTGTAAAGTTACGAAAACATATTGCACCAGTATTCATCTTATTATTTGACGTGTAGTATTATTATTCGGCCAATATATGTTTCATAGTTAGTTAAGAAATGAATTTGCTACATAGCCAAAGGACTTTCGTCTTATTAAAGGCCGTTGGTCAAACGCTCAGAAACTAATTGTTTGTTGTTGTTTCTTTCTCCTTGGTCTCAGATGTGGAAATAGATAGATTTTAGCAAGAGATCTTCCTCTGTAGTAAGGAGCTAATAATTTGTTTTCCACTTTGTAGAGGAGAATGGGGTGTCTGCATGCTGCGAAGGCGGCGTTGTCTGGCTATTGGAGACCTAACAAAAGTACATGAGCGATTCATGCAAGGAAGTTTACCGTAAAATGTTTGTAGTGTTCATATACTACTAAACACTTCCTTTAAGTCGCTGGCCTCTATAATTCAAATATTATTTTCAAGCATCTTACACGCCAAGGCCTAGCCAGCGCACGTGCTCAGAAAATATTGCACGGCAGTCTCCATTCTTGCCATGGTCTTCATGAGAGAGGGCGTCGTTCAAACAGATAATTCATAATTTTCCTCCATCCCGCCCCAAACCACCTCCCTCAGCATTAGATTTACGACTGTAAAATGAATTATTGGTCCGTGTTTAAAGCCTGAGGAGTTCATTGGTTTGTTTTTATTTTCGCGGCATTTAGTCAAATGATACGTGCCTAATCCGCCCAATATTATGTGTTTATAATTTTCCTTTAATGGGGAGCAAGCGAGTCTAGATAGGAGTATGATTATTCCATGATATGAGATATAATTATTCTCTCATGGTAGAAAGTTTTTCTTGCCGTTGGTCACTGTTTCGTACCGAATGCTGGATTAATTTGTATAAAGAGTATATATGTCAGACAGGGGACAGGCTGGATTTGCCCGTGATATGTCGCATTTGTCCAGTAACGTGAGGACGTGGACAGCCTAGGTTGTGCCGCGAAGGGTTGTCGTGATATTTGGATAAAGAGTTGTATATTGTCCAGACAGCGGGGACACTCCTGGTTTGCCCGAGTACTGGATGTCAAGTATAATATCGGGGGAACAGGTCTAGTCTGCCCGAAGGCTGGCAGAGAATTTTGATAAAGAGTATATATTGTCCAGATTGATACGCGGGAAACCGATGTTGACATGATTTTTTATGCATAAGTGTAGTCTCGTATATCGAGCTTAATGGTTTAATAATTTAATCCGGCATTTCTTTACACAGCTGGCTAACTGCAGGTAGTTACAGCGGCTCCAGTGTGTTCCTTACAGGTCGCTAGCTTATCTAGACATTATTTACACTAACATTCATCGTATTGTTTACAGTTGTAAAGTAGATAACCGTTATGCTTATGTTAAAGTTACGAAACATTATTGGCACCAGTATTCATCTTATTATTTACATGTTATTGATCCGGCGAATATATGGTTATGTTAGTTAAAAATTGAATTGACATGCAAAGACTTCGTCTTATTAAAGGCCATGGTCAAACGCAGACACTATGTTTTACCTAGAGCAACAACAGGGAACCTTAGATTTGGATAAAATCAACGTTCTCAAACAGAAGGACGGGTTGTTTTGAGTCAGCCTTGGACAATCTGAGAGGCTACGGATTGCCGACAACGGTGAATCATGAATAGTATGCTATTCACGGGATCCTGCCTCACACCTCTTGTTGTGTAGGTGTTGTTGCGAATTTTCTCTTGGTCTCAGTAGTTGCGAATTCTAATTCTCGTAAATATTACCATGTAAACAACTGACAGTGCTCAAGATTTTTCGTACCAGAAAGAAATTACAATAAGTAGCACTTGACTTGATTTCACAATTATGACTTCTTAACAAAATGCAATATGTTAAATGTTATTGTAGTTGTATGTATCAATGCCTAGAGCACTCTAGAGAGTGGTTTTGGCGCATTTATTATTATTATTATTATAATTGGGTTATGCTGCAATCAGGTCAAGTTGAGTTTATGACAATTTAATTAACCTAAACTGACCCAATAAGGCATTATGACTTATTTTTGCTGAGAATGTAAGGCATTATCAGCGGTATAAATCGACTCTTACATTAATGTTGACTTATTCTTTTATTTAATATTTGCAAGTATACTTTTATATGAATCGATAACAAAATTTTATTTCTCTTTATGTCATACTTACGTCCTGTAGGGGAGTACGTTAATAGAGATATTAATGGATACAAAGAAACAAGAATGCAAAGATTTATTACTTCACGAAAAAAAAATGAAAGAACGTTGAATAATAAACCTGGCTCGATCTAGTTATCCTGATAAAAACCCAGAGGTTTGATATATCAACAAAATATGCGAACACATCTCAATGCAATTTCTCTTAATTATCTACCATCGAATCCTTTGTTATGATATAACTGCATAATGGTCAAATGGGGGCAACGAAACTTACATGACTGTAGAACGGCAAGTATGTGAATGCGGAGAGAAGGAGGCCATGAGTCACTCTTCTACATTGCCCTGCTCCCAAGCTAATCTTACTACTCTTTCGCCCAATGGGATCGCTGCCTTTAGTACTTAATGGGTTAAGTCTTATTCAGAGTTAGATTCAGTTTCAGATTCGAATTCCCCTGAGATACAATGTATGTGTATAATTATACAACTAAACAGAAAAATAACAGAAAGGACAAAGGACAAAAAAAAAAAAAATAAGAAGGCATATGTAGGCCCAATATTTCCTACTGACTGTGGGGTGTGTTGCTTAAAAGAAAAGAAAGGGAGATTTTTTTTTTTTTTTTTTTTTTTTTTACTTTTTCCATTTTTGAGGGAACCTAAAATTACTTAGAAATAGTGATGAATTGTTACTTTACGTTCTAAGTTTTGTGTCGTTATGCGATAAAGGGGAAAGACAAACAGACACAAAAAAGTAAGACACCTATGACATCTGAAGTATTTGAATATGTGAATATAAGTACGATTAAAAAAAAAATCCATGTCTGATCACTTAAAACAGTAAAACTACACATCTTATGATTGTCCACTGAGGACTTTGATAAGTTCCTCACAATTCAGTGAGGCATTTCTTGGTGAATTTCACGTAACACGAGATGTGCTTTAAATGTAAAGCAACAATTTTCCATGTTTGACCCAAATTTGCCAAAAATTTGACTTATACCAAGGTCTTCATTTCCATAGTTCTTAAACTACCTTGCTATTGTTTGATTCTGGATTTCCCCTAAGCAAGTTTCACTTTTCAGGGTTAGTTTCATTTTTTTTTCATTATGTAAATCATTACATCATGTAAATGATTGAATTGAGTCCACAATATGTTTTCGTTGAAAACAGATTTCAATTTCAATATAGATGTAGAGTCCTTTACAAGCTTTTATAAGCATTACAAGTCAATGATAACTACATGTATTTCATGCCTAATATAATCATGTTTTAATACGACCATAGCTCGAGGATGAATAAATACAAGATAATTATATATATAATTATACTTACGCTCTATTACACGAGAAAGGGAGTTAAAAAGAAAAGAGGGGTACACAGAATAATTATATGTCAATTAGCGAAACACGACTATCTAAGTATAGCATGAACTATTAAACTCATATTATCTACCACGAGAAAGCAAACGCAATTACCTTTTTTTTTAACAGATATAATTCGATATTCATTGTATATATTAAAGCGATCTAGTGCATTGTATGGTGTTATATGATACTGCTTTGAATCTGAATTTCACTCCCTATCACAATAATGGTGTGGGATGTCGAAGTACATGATCAACTTTAAGCGTTTATATCATTGAATAATTGAGGACGATGAGCTATACGATATTATCCTTTCCATTACAAAAGTATTAGACGTAATAAACAAAATATAGAGTTTTATGCATTCATATGTTACCTAATGTGCTCCTCCCTGTAATCAAATAAATACTCTGTCATTATGGTATGGCATTGATATCAGTCTACATGACAGATAAGCTTTTCTCTTTAGTGTGATATGCAATTCTTGTCTCAAAATTCATTCGGTTACGGAAGGGGTGTATTCATAATTCATTAGTATTATGCCACGATAAAATTTTAGATAAATCTCATCATTTCCGTTGAATTCTTGTAACCTTGGCTACCATCACTACTTTATAATCTAAAAAGCGCTTTGATCGAAACACAATGCATGATTAATGATAGTTGGATTGATAACCCATTTTTTCGTAAAGATAAAGGTCCCTTCATTGTGTTATTTTTCCAGTCTATAGCTACCATAAAAGGCATTCAGGCATGCTTTTTCACAAGGGGTACATAAATAAATTTATTTCCAAGTGGTAGAATAGTATTTTGTTATTATTAATGCTATACACTTACTTTCTGGTTACAGCAGCGGTGAAGGGAATTCATTTGTGTATCACAAAATAGAAGACAAATATGTTAAAGTTGATCATATAAACAAAGAGAAATAATGTAATCAAAAGATATCACTGTCATAAAGGTTGAATCATTTAATTTGATTGAACAACACCACTTCGCTATAGTTTTTATTATTATTATTATTATTTTAATGTATATTTCACTCATAATCCTATTCAATTGTTCTCATCAGGGGGTCCTGACAATCCCAGACTTTTCCACCAACCCTTCCCGGGATAAACCTCAAGAAGAAATGTTGGACCACACCTCTAAATTATGTCCATTATTTAGACCGTATTACCATTTTCATGCCCCTTCTTGTTGACCTGGGCTAATGAGCCATCAGTTCTATATCCAAGAAACGAGCATTGTCTGAGCATTAGAGTTGTGCTTGTTCTTTAAATCTAATTTGACTTCTATTTGAATAACGTTAGGATATTTTTTGGGTTGACGTAAAAAGTGTGATAGGTGGAATATTTTATTCGACGTTTAATGTCAACGAAAAAGAGGACAAAGGCACTTTAAACTTTTATTTAATTTCCCCCAACTTTGTTTTTCTCAGCGTTACAAAGTTGTAAATTAGTTTGTTTGGTCGATATTTGGTTGAGATTCTACGATACATCTTGGTTAAATTTCTATTGTATGAATAAAAATGGAATATATTTTGTACACGAATCAAAAAAAAATTTACCCTTCCCCTGGACTACAATTCTACGAGTCAGTATAAAACCATAAACTTACATTTAAATCAAAGGACAAAAAAAAAAAAAAAAAAAAAAAAAAAAAAAAAAACCTTCACCACAGACGCGTGCCAGCATTAACAAAAAGAAATGAGAAAAGGGGGCAAATATGGCTTTGTATAATTATATGATATATATTTTTTTATTTTTCTAAGTGTTTGGGAAAGTCTGGGATGTAGTCAGGATCCCGAAAAGCGAAAACGGAGTTGGACTGACACATTCAAAACAATAATTAATGTTCTTTAAGAAATTCTATCTGATGAATAATATTATTGTTATTGTATAGCCTTTGTGTGTACTTCTCATAGAAATGATTGGTCGGTATTCATTTATAGTATGAATGCATGTCATTTAGCAAAGTAAAAGAAATGACAATTTCACTCACCACCTGCCATGCCAAAGGGGGGGGGGAGGTGAAAAATAACAAATGATTGACATAAAAACAAAACCTTTAACAGAAAATGAATCTATTTCATAACTTTTTTTTCTTTGAGTTCCCTTAACCAGATGGAATCCATTCATCTCCTTTTTATCTCTCTTTCATTTTTTCCTATTGTCTTTTTTTTTCTTTTTTCTTTTTTTTTAGGGGGAGTGAAGACTTGCGTTACTGGTATTACAACTACCGAACTATTAATTAGCTGTTTGAAAAGTAAATGCAAAGTCATAACTGTTTAAAATTAAAAATTGAAATTGAATTTATTACACATCACTAGTAAATGTACATGATATTTAATAAGTGCTGTTTATATCCATACATGTTTGTCAATTTTCCATAACGCTAAAATGCTTTTGGTTGCATTCAAGTCCATCAATTCGATTCAATTCAAATTTTGAGTCCAGACTATTTTGCAAATTTAAGGCGAGATACACACAAAAAAAATATACATGAAATTGCCAATAACATATAACAAATAAATAAAAATCAAAAGTTTTCACGATGACTGCCTTTTATTCGCATTACTTAAATGAAGCTTACCCCCAAATCCTGGTCGTGATGCAGCTAATGTATGATATAAATTAAATGAGAATATAAAAGTTAATCAATATCATTATTATCATTATTGTGTTGTTTTTTTCCTCCTACAATTAGGGGATATCCCCGAAACGAGAATTATACTATAATAAAACGTAATGATTTATTACAAAAGAACAAATGACACATCATCAATGATATGTGTTATTTAGCAAATTATGCGTCTACCATCTAATCTTTTTCAACTGAATAGGTAGAATAAAGCATTCCTTCTATTTTGTTTAAATTTATTTATTTGTTTGTTTTTTGGGTTGCACAGGTGAGCCTAACTCTGAAATCATGTGTCTCCGAATTGTGGCCTCCAATAATGCATGTTAAAATATTTTTATTAAACTTGACTATACATAATTCAGTAGGGGCCTATTAGAACTTCAACATAAATATCTTGGCTTGCTTCGTCTCCTTCTTCTTCCCTTCAGTAGAGGTGGGGGGCAAAATTAGAAACAGGGGTTGCGATCACTTACCCACTATGAATCAGTCGTCAAAGTGACAGATTGCAGAGATGAAATTTAAAAGGAAAAACAGTAAAGCGTTTAGAAAACGGTATAGGTAAACAAATTTATGGCATACATTTCTAATGTTTTCTTGTTTGGGGCACATATTAAAATGGCTTTCTCTTTAAATTATAAATGGAAGTTTCAGAGAAACGTGCTGTATGGCAATGTGATTTTTTTTTTTTTTTTTTTATAAATGGTGGAACGCTTGAACCATTCATACACAGACTTGTAATGTCAATTCCGTTAACACTATTATGTCAACTTACTCGTTTTCGCGCCAATTCTGGTTATAAAATAGGCAACCTAGAAAAAAAGAACAAGAAGAAAGACAGAAAGACATTAGTATTAAAAAAGAGGGGGGAAAGAAAATCGTTCTCTCTCTTCCTCTTATTATAAGCATACACAATTCGGCAAATAGCCTAAACATTATAAAAGCATTATTAAATAAAATATATGTCAAGAGTTCACAGCTTCGATAACAAAACAAACACAATTCCTTGAACAAATATAACCTGAAAATAACTTTAGAAAGGGCGTCATTTTTAAGTCTACTTACTTTTTAAAAATGTGTGTCTTCAGGTTAACCAGCCATCCAGGACTCTCCCTATATAGTTGCAGCTCATCGCCTGGCATAAGACAGAGCTATTTGGAAAAGCATCATCAACAGGGTCACAAAGGGTCAGACATGACTTGTATTACATCGATCGATCGCTAATAAAAATGACATTTCTATAGGGAATAGCAGACTCTAAAGAGAGGCCACGGGGAGGGGGGCTATATAAAAACTTGATTGACTGGACGTTATTCTCTTGGAACCAAACAGAGAACAAAAATGGGGGAAAAGTTGTTGGTTGCATTGTTTCCATTTTGTCCTACATGATTAGACATTGCCATTCCCTCCCCCCCCCTCCCTGACCAAGTGCCCTATCCAGGGCAGGAGCGCGCGACGATCATTTTCAACCAATTTTGGGAGCCACCATCATTTGTCATAATTTTTAAACATCGCAAAATCCATCTAACATTTATGCAAAAAAACGCCTCTCCCCCCCCCCCCTTATCTCATTTTCAATCCTGGATCGCCGCTGTGAAATGTGAACAAGGAGAAGGGGGAAACCCCCATTTCTGTTATCGTTCTGACATGACTTTGCCGGTATTGTAATGTTTCGATAGATTCCACAATCGCATACCCCTTGCTGAGTTCAAGGAGACCCACACGAGGAATTATCAAATGAATGCATATTGTATACTGCTATTCATGCTTATCTGATTAAGATCAATCTTAAAAAAACTGTATGTATGTATGTATGTATGTAAAGTTCATCAGGTATGACGCATAATAGAACTTTTTGAATGGCGCTATGCAATATACAGTAAAAAAAAACTGTAGCCTAGCTACTTCAAACATTTAGCTGGGGAAATGGTTATATTGTTAAATTATCCCAAACCACCTTGACTATTAAAGACCCTGACCGGACCGAGAAATGAAAACCCAAATTACATATAAAACGAAAGCTAATAATTTTTCATAATACAACAATTCCCGATTTAAGCATTTTTATTGTCAATCTAGAAAGTATTTCATTAAAAAGGTGATCGAACCTCAACAGCCTATCCCTCCCAAATACTCGAAAAAGTACCCCTATTTTAATGGCTCGACTGATGACGTCAAAAGATGTCATCGGAATGCCACATGGTAAATGCTGAATGAATTTGCCCTTTCCTTTTATAACAATAGAATTCTAGCACACATGGGGTCTATTGTTCTGACATAGCAATACAAGCGTGTTTTCTAAAGGCGAAACCCAATCATGCCTGGCCGTAGCATTCCCTTAAAGGGATTAAGTAACTTCCAAAAACAAGTGCAAAAGAGATCGAAATGAATAGAATTCTATCGCTCTGACCGTAAAAAAAAAACTACTGCAAGTTTCAGATCAAATGCAAGTCATTTACTATCTTAAAACAGTGAAATTTCAAACGCGGCCGAGGATACGGCTGCGCATGATTAATTTATACCGCTCCGTTGAAAGCTTAGCTGCCCGGTAGGCACGGCGACTTGACAACAGGAAATGCGGTGAAAACCACGTGCGCTGAAACGCACGTGGTTTTGTAAAGCGTCTCGAGGCGGGTTAGAAAATTTGAGTATAAAATCTTAGATATCTCGAAAGTAGAGCAGGCAAGTAGACTGCAATTTTTAAAGAATACCAGACTGACCTATGTGTTCATAATCATGATGGCAAAATGAGCTAAATCCAAAGTTTGCAATTTGAATATCATTCAATAATACTGCATCCCTTTAACATTTTTTGACGTCATCAACCGCGCCATTAAACTAGGGGGAACTTTTCGAGTATTTGGGAGGTTTGATCACCTTTTTATGCCTCCGCCACCGAAGGTGGTGCCGGAGGCATTATGTTTTCGGGTTGTCCGTCCGTCCGTACGTCCGCTCCCCTTTTCCTCTCGCTATAAAACTTAAGAAAACGTTGACGGATCACTTTCAAACTATGAGTCATGTTATGCATATGGTAGGACCAATGAAATCTGATTAGACTTTTGGGGTATCTTAGTGTCAAAGGTCCAAGGCTCACAGAGGTCATTGTATGCATTGGATGAAATGGGGCTCCGCTCCTGCAGCCATAACTTAAAAACCGTGTTTGAGAAGTGTCAACTCAAACTTGGGTAAATGTGTACCTATGGAGGCAATAACTGATTAGATTTTTTGGTCATGAGTCAAACGGTCAAAGGTCCACAGACTGTCATTGAGTATAACAGTGAGAAATGGTTCGTCTCGCAATAACTTAAGAACTGTAGTGTGACGGTGTCAACTTCAACTTGGATAAGTGTGCATGGGAGGGACAATGAATGATTAATTTTGGGTCAAAGGTCAAAGGTCACAGGTCTGTTGTACATGAAAATGGCCTTGTCTCGCAATAAACTTTAAAAACCGTTTGACGGATCAATTTCACTTGGGTCAATGTGCATATGGGACGGACAAAAACTGATTAGAATTTTAGAGTAGAGGTCAAAGTTCAAAGGCCACAGAGGACATTGTGTTACGTGAAATGGCTTGTTCTTGCATAATTAAGAAACAGTTTGATGGAGTATGAACACAAACTTGGGTCATGTGTGCATATGGTAGGGACAATAAATTTATATATTTTGAGTTCATGAAGGTCAAAGGTCAATGGGTCACAGACGTCATTGTATACATGAAAATGGCACGTTCTTGCTTGTAACTTCTGAACCGTTTTATGGAATCAACTTCAAACTTGGGGTCATGTGGGAGGAAAGATGAACTGATTTAGCATTTTGAGGTCAGGACATCAAGGTCACTGGTTATTTATGTAAATGACTCGTTGTGCAATTCTGAAAAACCTTTGACAGATCAACTTAACATGTTTATCCTTTTATTACATCAGTAGCCATCCTTCCTGAGTTGAAATAATTCTGATGATACAACTTTAAGGGATGCAAGTAACATTGAATGATATTCAAATCACAATTTCTTGATTTAGCTCATTTTGTCAACATAATTATAAACTTATTAGGTCAGTCTGGTGTCTCTTCAAAATTACAAGTTAATTGCTTGCTTACTTTTCGAGATATCATGATTTCATACTCAAATTTAGTAAACCATTCCGGTGGTGGCGAACAAATTGCCATGTGCTTCAAGGACACCCCCACTTCCTGTCGTGTTCCCCCGACCCTAGCGGGCTGGAGGGTTGCTGCCAAAGGGGTTGAAAATTCACTCGCGTTTGGCTGTTACACTGTTTTGTGGTAGTAAATGACTTCCATTTGATCTGAAATTTTCAGTAGGTTGTTTTTACTATTAGAGCAATATAATTATTCATCTTGATCTAATTGCTCTTGTTTTTGAAAGTTACTGTTCCCTTTAATAGATTTGGGGTCAATATCTCAAAGATGTCATGGTATAAATGGATGTAAATACTCAACATGCGCATGCCTTTTTTTTTCATGTGCAATACGGAGGGCATGCCTTCCGACCGTGCGCGTCGAAGATTCATCTAGTTATGAATACTGTATGAAAATGTAATTTATTTTGGGGTATTTATGTTATACGCCTTCTTAGCTTTCAATCGATGTAAGGTTACTCCGTCCACGGTCTTTAATGCAGTGGTTCTCATCCACTTGGTAATTCCATTTCGTCTTGCAATCATTTTCCCTGATAGCCATTTTGGTCTTATTGTCATTTCGTCTATTTAACATTTTGTCTAATTGCCAATTCGTCTTATGTCCATTTTCGTTCTAATTTCCTCTTGGTCTAACATCACTGGGTCAATTCTGTAACAAACTGGTATTAGACCAAATATTCATAACACTTAGACGAAAAAGCAATTAGATCAAAGGTAATTACGCGAATAGGCAATTTGCCAAGTGGTCATTAGACCAGTTGAGAATATTTAGACCAAGTGTTTTAGACAAGGAATTGGACACATTTTAGTGGCCAAATGTGTTTAGCCCATGTGGCATTACACAATCTAGTGAATTGGACCGACTGCTCGTAGACCAAGTGGATATAAATCGGGAAAATGGATCATAATGTTTGTGGAGTTTTCAAGTTATAATTAACTAAATATACAGCACCTCGCTCATTTAATACTATGATCCTTTCCTCATATTCTAATAAAATAACGAATATAGTTATGACCTCTCCCTCTATAAATATCTTTAGTTATATTTCACACAAATCAGCATAATCAGCATCACCTTAATTCCTCAAACAGCTCAGATGATATTGGCTCATTGGAATTACACACTTCATTTATGTTCAATACATTCATTACGCAAAATAAATGAATGGATCAGAAAGAAGATAACTTCTGAATCAATAATAATGTTTACATGGTAAATCAGACATTGCCGTACATTTGTATGTATTACTTGACATTACCCCCCCCCTAAGAAATAAATAAATGAATGAAATAAACAAATAAATAAAAGGAACAAGTAATATATGATAATAATAATAATAATAATAATAATAATAATAATAATAATAATAATAATAATAATAATAATGATTGAATGAATGAATGAATGAATGAATGAATGAATGAATAAATAAATAAATAAATAAATAAATAAATAAATAAATAAATAAATAAATAAATAAATAAATAAATAAATAAATAAATAAATAAATGATTAAATAAATAAATAAATAAATAAATAGATGAATAAATAAATAAATAAATAAATAAATAAATAAATTTAAAAAAAAATTATAATAATAATAAATAAAAAGAAATAAATGAATTTTGAAGCAAATGCCAAACTAAAAAGAAAAAGAAAATAAAAAAGCAAAAGCAAGCAAAAAATAAAGCTATCATAATGGGTTCCAAATTGTTGAGGGGTTTGAGGTAGTCATTCGGTTTCTGACTTCAGAAGCATTAAGTTGTTCTCGTAGATTAGCTTCATTTGACCCGGTGCATCATTTTTGATTTTTTTTTTTTAATTAATTTATTCATTTATTTATTTATTTTTGTTGCTTGCATGCATCTCAGAAATTGCGCAAAATAAGAGATCTCGCCATTACGATTTGATATGAAAGAATTGTGTTTGTTGGGTTTTTATGTTTGTTTGTTTGTTTGTTTGTTGTTTTTTTTTAAGGCTTGTTTGTTTATTAGAATAATTAGTTTTATTTATGAAATATTGAAGCAAAATCATATCCAGCCACACTGAAGAACAGCTTTAAAATTATATATTTTGTGACCAAAAAAAAATTTAATTAAAAGCCTATACCGTACTCGGCATTATTATTATTTTTTAATTTAATTTTATTATTATTATTTTTTAATTTAATTTTATTATTTTTATTATTTTTATTTTTTTATTTTTGCATGCGTCTCAGATATTGCTAAAAGAGAGAATAAGATTCATCTAGTTATGAATACTGTTATGAAAATGTAATTTATTTTGGGGGTATTTATGTTATACGCCTTCTTAGCTTTCAATCGATGTAAGGTTACTCCGTCCACGGTCTTTAATGCAGTGGTTTCATCCCACTTGGTTTAATTCCATTTCGTCTGCAATCATTTTCCCTGATAGCCATTTGGTCTTATTGTCATTTCGTCTATTTAACATTTTGTCTAATTGCCAATTCGTCTTATGTCCATTTCGTCTAATTTCCTCTTGGTCTAACATCACTGGGTCAATTCCTGTAACAAACTGGTATTAGACCAAATATTCATAACACTTAGACGAAAAAGCAATTAGATCAAAAGGTAATTACGCGAATAGGCAATTTGACCAAGTGGTCATTAGACCAGTTGAGAATTAGACCAAGTGTTTATTAGACCAAGTGGAAATTGGACCACATTTTAGTGGGCCAAATGTGTTTAGCCCATGTGGCATTACACAATCAGTGAATTGGACCGACTGCTCGTAGACCAAGTGGATATAAATCGGGAAAATGGATCATAATGTTTGTGGAGTTTTCAAGTTATAATTAACTAAATATACAGCACCTCGCTCATTTAATACTATGATCCTTTCCTCATATTCTAAGGTAAAATAACGAATATAGTTATGACCTCTCCCTCTATAAATATCTTTAGTTATATTTCACACAAATCAGCATAATCAGCATCACCTTAATTCCTCAAACAGCTCAATGATATTGGCTCATTGGAATTACACACTTCATTTATGTTCAATACATTCATACTGCAATAATAATATGAATGGATCAGAAAGAAGATAACTTCTGAATCAATAATAATGTTTACATGGTAAATCAGACATTGCCGTACATTACATTTGTTATGTATTACTTGACATTACCCCCCCTAAGAATAAATAAATGAATGAAATAACAAATAAATAAAAGGAAACAAGTAATATATGATAAAATAATAATAATAATAAATAATAATAATAATAATAATAATAATAATAATAATAATATGATTGAATAATGAATGAATGAATGAATGAATGAATGAATAAAATAAATAAATAAATAATAATAAATAAATAAATAAAATAAATAAATAATAATAAATAAATAAATAAATAAATAAATAAATGATTAAATTAAATAAATAAATAAAATAAATAGATGAATAAATAAATAAATAAATAAATAAATAAATAATTTAAAAAAAAATAATAATAAATAATAAAAGAAATAAATGAATTTTGAAGCAAATGCAAACTAAAAAGAAAAAGAAAATAAAAAAGCAAAAGCAAGCAAAAAAATAAAGCTATCATAATGGGTTCCAAATTGTTGAGGGGTTTGAGGTAGTCAATTCGTTTCTGACTTCAGAAGCATTAAGTTGTTCTCGTAGATTAGCTTCATTGACCCGTGCATCATTTTTGATTTTTTTTTTTTTTTTTTTTTTTTATTATTTATTCATTTATTTATTTATTTTTGTTGCTTGCATGCATCTCAGAAATTGCGCAAAATAAAGAGATCTCGCCATTACGATTTGATATGAAAGAATTTGTGTTTGTTGGGTTTTTATGTTGTTTGTTTGTTTGTTTGTTGTTTTTTTTTAAGGCTTGTTTGTTTATTAGAATAATTAGTTTTATTTATGAAATATTGAAGCAAAATCATATCCAGCACATGAAGAAACAGCTTAAAATTATATATTTTGTGACCAAAAAAAAAATTTAATTAAAAAGCCTATACCGTACAACTCA
>CALNVZ010003433.1:31268811-31296214 GCA_940671915.1 Paracentrotus lividus
TGACTTTCCATACTCAAATTTAGTAACCATCTCGTGGTGCGAAAACAAATTGCCATGTGCTTTTCAAGACAGCCCCACTTCCTGTCGTGGGTTCCCCCGACCCTAGCGGCTGGAGGGTTTGCTGCAAAGGGGTTGAAAATTCACTCGCGTTTGGCTGTTACACTGTTTTGTGGTAGTAAATGATTCCATTTGATCTGAAATTTCAGTAGTTTTGTTTTTACTATTAGAGCAATATAATTTATTCATCTTGATCTAATTGCTCTGTTTTTGAAAAGTTACTGTTCCTTAATAGATTTGGGGTCAATATCTCAAAGATGTCATGGTTAAAATGGATGTAAAATACTCAACATGCGCATGCTTTTTTTTTTCGATGTGGCAATACGGAGGCATGCCTCCGACCGTGCGCGTCGAAGATTCATCTAGTTATGAATACTGTTATGAAAATGTATTTATTTTGGGGGTATTTATGTTATACGCCTTCTTAGCTTTCAATCGATGTAAGGTTACTCCGTCACGGTCTTTAAATGCAGTGGTTTCATCCCACTTGGTTTAATTCCATTTCGTCTGCAATCATTTTCCCTGATAGCCATTTGGTCTTATTGTCATTTCGTCTATTTAACATTTTTGTCTAATTGCCAATTCGTCTATGTCCATTTCGTCTAATTTCCTCTGGTCTAACATCACTGGGTCAATTCTGTAACAAACTGGTATTAGACCAAATATTCATAACACTTAGCGAAAAAGCAATTAGATCAAAAGGTAATTACGCGAATAGGCAATTTGACCAAAGTGGTCATTAGACGAGTTGAGATTAGACAAGTGTTTATTAGACCAAAGTGGAAATTGGACCAACATTTTAGTGGGCCAAATGTGTTTAGCCCATGGCATTACACAATCAGTGAATTGGACCGACTGCTCGTAGACCAGTGGATATAAATCGGGAAAATGGATCATAATTGTTTGCTGTGGAGTTTTCAAGTTATAATTAACTAAATATACAGCACCTCGCTCATTTAATACTATGATCGCTTTCCTCATATTCTAGGTAAAATAACGAATATAGTTATGACCTCTCCCTCTATAAATATCTTTAGTATATTTCACACAAATCAGCATAATCAGCATCACCTTAATTCCTCAAACAGCTCAATGATATTGGCTCATTGGAATTATACACACTTCATTTATGTTCATACATTCATACTGCAATAATAATATGAATGGATCAGAAAGAAGATAACTTCTGAATCAATAATAATGTTTACATGGTAAATCAGACATTGCCGTACATTTGTTATGTATTACTTGACATTACCCCCCCTAAGAATAAATAAATGAATGAAATAACAAATAATAAAAGGAAAAGTAATATATGATAATAAATAATAATAATAATAAATAATAATAATAATAATAATAATAATAATATTAATAATATGATTGAATGAATGAATGAATGAATGAATGAATGAATGAATAAATAAATAAATAAATAATAAATAAATAAATAAATAAATAAATAAATAAATAATAATAAATAAATAAATAAATAAATGATTAAATTAAATAATAAATAAAATAAATAGATGAATAAATAAATATAAATAAATAAATAAATAAATTAAAAAAAAATTAATAAAATAATAAATAAAAGGAAATAAATGAATTTTGAAGCAAATGCCAAACTAAAAAGAAAAAGAAAATAAAAAAGCAAAAGCAAGCAAAAAATAAAGCTATCATAATGGGTTCCAAATTTGTTGAGGGGTTTGAGGTAGTCAATTCGTTTCTGACTTCAGAAGCATTAAGTTGTTCTCGTAGATTAGCTTCATTTTGACCCGTGCATTCATTTTTGATTTTTTTTTTTTTTTTTTTTTTTTATTATTTATTCATTTATTTATTTATTTTTGTTGCTTGCATGCATCTCAGAATTGCGCAAAATAAGAGATCTCGCCATTACGATTTGATATGAAAGAATTTGTGTTTGTTGGGTTTTTATGTTGTTTGTTTGTTTTTGTTGTTTTTTTTTAAGGCTTGTTTGTTTATATAGAATAATTTAGTTTTATTTATGAAATATTGAAGCAAAATCATATCCAGCCACACTGAAGAAACAGCTTTTAAAAATTATATAATTTTGTGACCAAAAAAAAAATTTAATTAAAAAGCCTATACCGTTACTTCGGCATTATTATTATTTTAATTTAATTTTATTATTATTATTTTTTAATGTTATTTTATTATTTTTAATGTATTGTTTATTTTTTAATTTTTGCAATGCGGTCTCAGATTATTGCTAAAAGAGAGTGTCTCCATTATAAATTTCAAGCAAGGGAATTTTGTTTTTGGGTGTTTTTTTTTTTTTTTTTTTTTTTTTTTCTTTTCTCTTTCATTTGACTTGTTTTTTTTATTAGAATAATTAGTTTTTATTCATGAAACTATTGATGCAAAAATCATATATTATCCATATAGAGAACAGCTTTGAATTACCATTTTGTGACAAAAAAAAAAATCAAAAGCCTATAGGCCCTACTGGGCATTATTATCCAAATTTCTTGTGTAACTATATGTTTACGAAAGACCTAATAAAAAATATCTTGTATCTTTGTATCTTCATTTCTAATCGAGTGTCTTTTACCCGTCTTGTCAATTTCATTTGTATCTTTGTTTTTCCAACCTCCCCCCCCCCCACATTTTTTTAATTTTTATTTATTTATTTATTTTTTTTAATTTGCAGTAGATTCTGGCTCTTATCGCTGAGGACGACCGATATAGGAGGGGTCCAGCCTGAAATGCCAAGGGTGCTGGTAACACAAAGTTTGGAGAGCAATTGCATATTTTGAAAGAACTATTTCTTTGATATTCTGATAAAAGTTATTAGTTTCTGATAAGATTTTAAACAAAAAGTGCATGCAAAAAAAAAAAATAATAATAATAATGAGCGATCGATTTCATGGTTTGTCGAGTCATGTTGAAAAGCTGTTGTAACATATTACCGTATACTCAGATCAAAAACTGGAGAATTAAATAAAGAAAATGGTAACTAGCTATAAGGAAATTACGACTAAAATCACACCTTAAAATGTCGATTCTCTGCTATTTAAGGAAAGTCAAAAGGAAAGTTGAACTACCAGTAATTGTCCGGCAAACATTCCAAATGATCTATAGTCTTGACTTGACCTATTTTAGGGCGACTTTAGCTTTTCAAACAACCGTGTTTAACCATGGGCGACTCGTTGTCGACCCATATCCCAAAATATAAATCGTCATATAAGTCTAACGTTAGGGCTACAAATCTGCTTTCATTGATGTAATCATCTCCTCACCAATCTTGTGAATGGTAAGTATCCTTCCAGCAAGTCCCCTTTTCTATCATGTCTGTAATATAGATTCTAGACCTCTACTACTAACTAGTAACTTAGAGGATTCTAACTTAGATCTCTGCGTGCAGACGGGAAGGAAGAGAGGCTAACTAGGAAAACCACACCGGGAAAGTTATGGGGAGGCAGGTGAGTGAGGGTGGGTTGTGGCAAAAATGGCCAGCAGCTAATAGCCTTAGCTGCAGCTAGCAGCAGCCGTACTTGCTAACGATTAAGGGAAATCGAACGGTTTAATAATTTTGACTTGCCGGTGTCTTAAAGAGGTCTACTAAAACTATGTTCAGTCTTTTAGTAAAAGACTGAACATAGTGTGACTTTTGTTCCATTTTCCCTCGACGCCCTGAAGTCTCAGGAGACGTCACCACGACGTTTCCACGACTCGAGAGACTCCTAATTGCGAACACATCTCATTGCCATTGAGATAGACTCCTAGGTCCTTTGACAAATGAGATTGCTGAGCTGTGTCCATATTGCAAGTATGGTAGATGGCGATATAAACCCGGGGTCGTGAGCGCCGTCTGCTAGGCAGCTATAGCACTCTGTGTGCGCTGCTGTTTTTGTGTAGATTTATACCATCAAAACCATGTATGGTGGTGTGACCATAATTCGCGCGTAACCTTAATTCACGCACGCCGGATATCTCAAAAAGGAATTAATGATAGCTCCATCAGAAAGAGGGATCCCGAATTGCTTAAGAATCAATCTGCGTGGAGGGTGTGGGAGGGGTGTCCCCCTGCCCCTCCCACACCATAGAGATTTTTTTGTTTTGTTTTTCGCAATGAAAAATTATGATGTAAACATGTGAGCGCGAAGCCCGAGAGGAAATCTTTTTGCACAGCGACTAGGAAGAAAAAGTATTGTGCTTAATCATTGTTTTGTTTATCGTTTGCGAGCGCGAAGCGTGAGCCGAAAATTTTGCCTTATAACGACATGAGAGGCATTGTCTTTCACAAATATTGTGCGCCTTACTTTCTTAATAAGCATATCTATTAATTAAATGGTTCTAAAATAAATATCGTATATTCCTTTCTGAAGCGTGATGATAAGTCTTTTTATATATAAACATACGAGCTAGCCGCGAAGAGCTAGTGGAAAGTGTTTCTACATATGTTAAGCCGACCTGAAGTCAGCTAGTATTTTGGTTTAATTATTGTCTTTCCTATTTGCTTGCGCAGCGCGAATCGCGAGCCGGAAATTTTGCCTTATACAACTGGTTTTTTTTTAATTCCCCCACGAGCTGATAATCATTGTCCTGAGCAATAAGAGCGCAAAGCGAGCGAAATGTAAATCCATCAAGGAATGGAAATGATATTACTTTTATAAGCAAACCAAAACTAAGCGAGAGAAAGCTTTTCTACTCCTAGCTTATATTTGAAGAAGAATATTTTGTCTATTCATTGCCTTGATGTTTTGGTTAGAGAGCCCGAAGCGTGAGCCGCCAAATTTTGCCATTATTATATAAACATGCAAACATTGTATTTCACACATATTTTTGCCCTTTACTTTTTTTTTTTTTATTCCTTTCGGAGCTGATATTCCGCCTTTAGGAAAATACGCGCCAAGTGCTTGAGTGAAAAATCACAATGATTAATAGGTCTATGAATTAATTTATAAATGTTTATCCCTTTGAATATGATGATCATTGAACGATACAGTGTACGAGCGCAAGCAGTGAGCGGAAAATTGTACATGGAGAGAAACTTGAAAAACCAAAGTATTAAAAAATTGAATCATCGTCTTTTGTTGTTTTTTTTTGTTTTTTTTTTTTAATTTTAAGCGTTAAAACTTGTTGTTATGCCCGAAAATTTTATGTATAATGGACCTGAAAGCAGGTAGTTAAACTTATTTTGCAACTAACTGCACGAAATCATCTCCTAAAATTGATTAATAATCTTCTGATATAAAGAAGACAATCATAGTAAGAGCGCCGCTTGGAAAGATTTTTTTTATTAAGAATTCACTTTTCCTTAAGAACTTATCAATATATTTGTATTCTATCAAAAGATAGATGTAGTCATCCTTAAAGAAAAAAAAAAAGGGAGTATTTAGCCGCGAAGCCGCAGAAAAAGATAATATAATACTTAGGGTTGGCGAAATCTCAACTTTTTTTTCAAACAAGTTTATTCTACAGTAAAATTGACGTTAGAAACTGAAAATGACAAAATTATTTTTGCATACGATGTACGTTCTTACGTCGCTAAAGTGCCAAAAAAACCAAAAATGGCCGCCAAAATAGCGTATTATGCCAATTATCACACTTTTATACGTATAAACCATTTTATGCGTTTTATATTGCTTTTGGGTGTCTGGGAACCAACATGATTTAATCCAACCATTGATTAATCCTTAACCTAAGTTGACTGTTAGTGTAGTTTGGTAGTTAGTCTCAGTCAATATCGAGCAAAAATCACCTCATATCAAAATCACATAATTAAACACCTATAAACCATAACTAGGTACACTGCGTACATGCATAAAATTGGTCAGATTTGAGCTTTTTAAAACCATCAAAATCCATAAAGAATAACAAATAAAACCGGTTTATACCTTATAAAGTGTGTGAATGAGATGGGCAAAATACACTTATTTTGGTTCTTTTTGCACTGTGTGTAGCGACGTCAGACATCATCGACACAAAAATCATTGCATTTTTGGATTTCTACATCAAATTTGACTATAGAAGCAACTTGTTTGAAATAACTTTTCAGAAAAAAGTCATTATTTGCCCAACCCTAATAATATGGGAGATACAATTCGGCTGCTGGGAAATGATGTCCAAAAAATAGCGGGCATGCAAAATACTAGAACTTTATACCCTATCACATTTCGAATTTAGTGGCGCCGGTGTTCGAAACAAGCGGCAGCATACCCCCCCCCCCTATATATTTGCTTCTCTTTCGCACCCCTTTTTTTTCTCTTTGCGCTTTTTTTTTTTTTATTGGTCTGGCGACGGGCCTGAACGCCCATGCGTTGACGTTTTGTTGACTTTTTCAGCAGAATGCGTGATCGTTTGATTGACATAGAATTTTGAAATCGCGATATCGTCGAAACCCTTTGACCTAGTTCACTTCTTTGTTCGACGAGACGGAGTTTAGAATTTTGCCGTTTATTTGGTATTTATAGTTTTTGTTGATTTTGTGTAAAATATGAAATATTGTTGATTGAATGTCGCACTTTCTATAATTTTTTAAATTTGCGCGAACTGTGGTCTCCCCATCATATAATTTCCATTCCCTTCTACAGCGCTGTCACTATAGATCTATACCATTAGGGCCTATATCAAAATGAGACACAAGTCACCTCTCTCTATCCTTCCTCTGCCCAGAAAAGGGATAGATTTAGAATTCATACAAGCAAAATAATCAATTCTTAAATACTTTCCCCTTATAATTTTAGTTTTTCTTTTCTTTTCTTTTTCTTTTTTTTTTTTTTTTGTACAGAGGACACATTATTCGTTAAATATTTAAGATTCAGGAAATATCTAAAAATCTGTGTTTCCCAAGTTTGACATTTGTTATTGATTTGCTGATTTTGTTGACCCTTTGCCGAGTTTGCTTGGTGACTTGTGTCTTATTTTGGTCTACTGACAAATTTCCCCTTATTTGCTCAATAGATCTGCTCTACTATTATACTTTTTCTACCAAAATCATTTGGTAATTATCATGTATTTTTAGTTCCTCCCATTTAGTGTAAACATGCATGTATTTTGATTCTGTGGGAAATTGTTTTTTCATCATTACATTATAACCTCAAGTCAAGTTTTTTTTATAAATTTTGTGAATGATTTTTTTTTTACCTGTTCACCAATGCAATTTTCTCTTTCTACAGGGACCATTCCGTTCCTACCAATCCTCAGGAGAGCTCCATATACACAATGGATGATGCAGGTTTCTTGTCAAGGCACAAGCCAATGGAAGAGGATACGAAGCAAACAGAGATTCTTCACCAGCCTCTTCATAAGACATTGAAAACAAAGGAACAAAGAAGTCATGTCCACATTGAAGATCATATTAAAGGGCTTGACCCTTGCATCCATCGCCTTAGTCAAGCAGAAGGTCCTAGCCATCCCATACGGAGAAGCCTTGAAACCGACAAGCATAAGCTATCTTGCCCTGAAACAAGGCAAACAGACATTTCTAATAATCCCCTGCATACATGTGGGACACTTGAAGACAAAGCCGAAGAACATGACGGTTGCATGATCTTTAGTGAGGGAGTCAGACATCATAGCCATAAGCAGGAAGAGCAAGGGGAGGTTCCACACAGTCCCCTGGAGAGGACACTCAAAGTCAGAACTAAAGCAACAGATCATCAGACCCAAGGCTCTGTAATGACAGGGCAAGTGTTTGCCTCCAAGAATGCAAGGTTTACCAGTCTAGCCAAAATAGTGAACCATTTGCGAACAGTGAACAAAACCAAGGAGCTCCAATCTGTGAATGTACAAGCAGATGGGGAACCCAGAGAACATTCCCCAGTTCATGGTAGGTACATGTATATTTACACGATGTGCTTCTGCTTCAAATAAAATAGCTCCATGTCATGAGTTGTGTCAGGCTTCCTTGTGTTGAAACTCTCTATAAGAAGGTCCTTTTGACCAGAAATTTGTGCTCGTAATTATCAGGTGTCTTTATAAACCAATACTCAGTCAACAATATACTAAAACAAAATAAATTTATTGCATTCTGACTGTAGAAATGACATTTTTCCCTGGGGGGGGGGGGGCTATTTTCTTTTATCAAGGTTTGTTACATTTTATATGAACTTTTCACTCTACCTACAACATGCACTGCACTCCGCAAATTGTGCTGGTTTTTAAATTTGTAGAGCTCTTTCTGTCCACAGATGATGTCTCCCTCAAATTTCTGATTTTTGGGGGTTAGGGGTTACAATGTAAGGGGTATCATTTCAGTATCTTGTATTTTTGGAGATCTATATTTTATTCAACATTTGTCTGAAATAAAATCATATCAATTGTGAAATTGCACAAAAAACTAAATGTTTATCTTTGAACCTCATCTCTCATTGATCCCTTACTTCATTCTCTCAAGCTCTTGAACAGATTTTTATGAAGTCTGTTTTTATACTTTTCTCAGATGCAGTTGCTACCAGAAATGCTAGTGCAGAGGATTACCCCAACAGTGAAGAAACCAACATATTGTCACCTAGTCTGTCATTCAGCAACCCAAACGATATGGACAGCCCAGCAGATCAGGATGTAACTGGATACCAGGGCCAACTGAAGTCTGCGCGTAGAAAAGATACCTCTGATACCGGTAGACCAATCAAAAGAAAACATCGCCAGAAAGAAACTCCTGAAAAATCCTGTGGCCAATCCGTTGGAAGTGATTTAGCTGACAAGAGGTGTTTGATAGTTGAGAACCTTGTTGTAGGTGAAGCCTGTCTTGCGTCTGTTAGTGGTAGCAATGGTCTGGAGAAACCTTTTTCTTCTCCTGGGCAACAGTGTGCTGTGTGCAAAGAGCATGTTCCTCAAGCAAGTCTCAACAGTCATCGCTGCAAGGTTGATGCCTCAAGGGCAAAAAAGTTGCTGAATATTTCAGATACCGAGTCTTTCAAAAATTCTAAGAACAAAGATCCTGAACCATCGTCCAGTGGCCAGGATACAGATTTTAAAAAGCAAGATCATGCTAGCGATACCACAGAAGTAACAGAACAAAGCAACAATGTCAATGCCACAGAAAATTTACGGGTACCAGTAGTTGGAGGTGTATATAAGTGTGACCATTGTGAGCAATCTTTTAGTAGCCGTGGGAATCTTAGCCTTCACCTCCTGAGCCACGTCAAAGTCAAGATACATAGCTGCAATGAATGTGACAGGACTTTCCGAACGGAAAACATGCTGGTGACGCACAAACGAATACACGCTGGCCAACACCCGTATCAGTGTAACATCTGTGCCCGTACCTTCAGTAAAAGCAACACCCTCACCTGCCACTTGCGAACACACAGTGGTGAAAAGCCCTATCAATGCAATCTGTGTGACAAATCATTTACACAAAACAGCGCCCTCACAGTTCACAAACGTATACATTCAGGCGAGGAGCCATTCCGATGCGAGCTCTGTGGAAAAACTTTTCGAGACAAAAGCAACCTGAGAAGGCATGTTCGTACACACAGTGGGGACCAGCCTTATGAATGCAGCGAGTGTGGCAAGCGATTCAGCACAAAGGATCATCTGAATACACATTTCCGCATTCACACTGGTGATAGGCCCTACCAGTGCAGTATGTGCGATAAGGCGTTTAGACAGAGTAGTACACTGGTGGGTCACATGAGGATACATACTGGAGAGCTCCCCTACAAGTGTGACATTTGCCAGAAGGGGTTTAGGGATAGAAGCAATTGTTCTTCCCACATGAAACTGCATGCACAATATTCTGCTAAGAATAAAGCTACAGGATCAAATTTATAAAATGTGCAATATTACTAGTTTAATAACATGCATATCTTTCCAAACCCCAAGTATTTGGAACATGTTCTAGTGATCAGTGATTGATAGCCCATGTTCCCCCATCCAGATAATATAACTCAAGCCCTTGAAATTATGTTTAGTATTGTGAAAAATGTCAAAGAAAAGTTTAGGGGTTTAACCCTATGCTGATTGGGGGGGGGGGGGGGGGGTCAATTTAACCCCCCCCCCCTGTACGAAATCCGCGACTGCCGGGCAACCGCTGCAAATCGCAACCCGGCGCTCTATGACTTTTTTCTTTCAAGTCTCCCGCAACTTTTGACACCAAGTTTGAAAAAAATCAGACACTCCGTTGTCGCATTACGCAACATTATATAATCGCATGTCAGGCCAAACTTGAACGAAAATCAACATTTTGCATGCGTTTGTGTACAAAATACTGCTTTTCCTAAATTGCTTTATAACACTGATAAATGTGACTTCTGAGCCTTTTGATTGATTTAATTCGTCTTTACGGTATATTGCTCAAGAAACATTTCTAGCATAAAAAATTACAAAAGCAAAGAAATACATAAGAAATAAAAACAATAGAATACATACATGTAAGATATTCACAAAACAATAGAATACAAAAGAATTAATTTGAGATTTCTGAATTTGTCAATTCAGTACTGTTGATTTTGCTACTCATCAACTTTTAGAAAAAATTTGAGATTCATGACTATGTTTATTAATGAAATATTAACGATTTCAATAAAAAAGCATCTAATTTGCATACATGAGTATGCATAAATTAGCATAAATTAATTGTGAATTTTTTTTTTTTTTTAAATATATCAGCGATACCCTTTACATGTGCAGCGACGTTCGTGCAAAATTTCGCGACAATCGGACAATCCGCGGCCAAGATCTCAAGGGGGGGTCAAATTGACCCCCCCCCCCCAGTCAAAATTTTCATTTGAAAAGCCCAGTCAGAATAGGGTTAATAGATGTGAATGTACATGAGACTTCAGGTGTTATGAAAATGTTTTATTTCTATGGGGATAGAATATTATGCATTTATAGACTTACGTATTGTTCAAACCTGACGGACTTGTGCTGGTTGGATAGCAAACTCTTAATTTGTTATATTGGAACAAGGATAATTACATGTACCTCACAATGGACAGCCCCTCCCCCCCCCCCAACCCAACCCTATTGACAACTAACAACTTCTCTGGTGGGAGTTGTTGAATGTCTTAATTGAAATATATCCATGAATATATAAACTATTTTTTCTAACTGTTCATGCAAATATGTTCGAGAATTTATTAGATACAAATTATGCTGTTCATATGCTTACCCCCTACTTCCATGGTGCTGCCATTTTATTAAGAATCTGTACCTGTTAGTCTTGTTGATGTTACAACGGGCAATGTTACTTTTTGAAAAAATTTAAGTAAATTTTTTTCTTTTAATAATTATGAAATGTAATTTGGATAAAAACTAATGATATGTAAGATGAACGAAAACAATAATTCCTGATTGATTTTTGGTAAAATGATGCAATCAAAATTTTTATTCCTGACACAACCTAACATGGCAGTACACCTTTTTATATATTGAATTTATGCAGACTGCATTCTGACTACTGAAGTATGTCTTTATAGCAGGTGTACATACATAAATGCGTTGAAGCATGTACATGTGTATGCTTCATACATGTTTGAAATTGGTTAATTAGGCCTATAGGGCTGGGAAAATCGCCCCGTCCTAAACATGATTTTTGTATCCATGCGTGTTGTTAACCCTAACTTACCTTGGGGGGGGGGGGCATTATGGCCCCCCTTAACATTTCTCGCGATAAACCCGCAGTTCGAAAAAAATTTATCGCGTCGCTCGCTGACTTTTTACTTTCAAGTCTCGCGCATCTTTTAAATCCATTTTCGCGAAAATTGGGAGTACCGTTACGACGTTCCACGATTTTCAGAAATTTCATTCAGACCGAAAATGGCTCACAAACGTGATTTCATGTATAAAGTCAATCCAAAATATGTTTTCAGCTAGAATTCATAAATCAGTGATTTTTTTTTAATTTTATTGACAAGAGTAATTTAATTTGAGGCTATTTATGGCCGAAATAATGTCACGGACGAATTGTGTAGAAAAAACAATAAAAATAAAAAGGTCAAAAAACAAAGAAATACATTAGAAATTAAAAATACTATAAAATACATAAGAAATCGATTTTGGTACCAGAATTTTTTTCTTTTACAATTCTTAGGAATGCTATAAAGAATAAAAAAGTTAGCTTTCTATCATGAGCTTTATTTAGTGAATTTAGCAAAAAGTATGAATTCATGAATTAATTAGCATAATTAATTCCTGTAAAATAAAATATATGAATTTAGTGCAATCTACCTATGCAACCGCATATATGTTATGTTATTCTCTACCTTCATGCAAATTTTCGTCGCCATCGCGAGATCCGCGGCCGAGGTCTTAGGGATAATGCCCCCCCCCCCCAGGACTTTAAGCTCTCAAAATAGCCCAGGTAAGTTTAGTAGACTGTACACTCTTCATTAGACTGATCAAAATAGTATTCTAAGTTTTTATAGTGCATTGAACATGCATGCATGCAATTTATGTGAACAGATATGTACACTTATGATTAGGGTTCTGTCAATCTGTGCAAGCCTGAAGGGCAATGACAATAGTATTAATAAAAATATGTGTTGATACTCTTAAAGCAATAATTAAAATCCAATTTGATCTTGAACTTCTGTCCTAAACTGTTCTTTGAATGCTCTAAAGATTGTCTTACATTTTGAACATGGCCTTTTGCTAGTTTGCAGACGAAATGTCAAAAGGTGTCTTTTAAACTTGTACAGTCCACTCCTGTTATTACAAGGTGTTCTGGACAAAGCCATTTGCATCATTATATAAATAGTGCATGCTCTACCATGCAACATACTAGATTATGTGCACGACAAATACTAAATTATCCCGAGGGCACCTTTATTTCACCGAGGCCATAAAGCCGAGGTGAAATAGAGGTGCACGGGGGATAATTTAGTATTTGGAGTTCACATAGTCAGTAATGTTGCATTAATAGGTATTTATTATAGTAAATAGCCCCCTAAAATTAGCCACCCCCTCAAAAAAGGACCCTTTATTTTCTTCCAAATTTGATATAATAATAGGAAAAAAAATGAATAAAATATATGCCCGTATGCCCCCCCCCCCCCGAAAAAAAAAATGGGGGGCTATAGAAAATAATTAATAAAAATCAGCCCCACATTTTTTTTTTTGTGGGGAGATTGAAAGAAAAAATTATCTGTGACAAAGAAAAATAATTAATGTAATTTATAATACTGGATGCAATTTATACCATACTTTTGGCACTCCCACTTGAAGAAAATGTGCTTGGAATTCAGAAATATAAGAATAGATTGAGAAATATAGATAATGTATTAGGCCTATGAGCGGAACATTAAAAGAGGGGCAAATTGGTGATGAAATGAGTTGAAGAGGGATTGAGTGAAAGAGAGGAGGGGCCAAGAGAGGGAGTAAAGTCATAATGGGTGTTTGTGTATATATATATATATATATATATATATATATATACATGTACTATTTCTATAAGAGGGAGAATAGTGCCGATCTAGTGATTGTAAGACTAAGTATCAAAAGAGTGAAACGCAGAAACATGTAAGTGAAAAAAGAGGGAGTAAGTCGGAGATAGAAAGTCAGAAATAGAGAGACAGATAAAAAGTGGGCCTAAATAAAACCTGTCAATATAAGAACAGCGGCCATAAGGGCCACAACTAATGAAAGCATAAATCTGATTTTAAAAAGTCGAAAATAAAGTGAAAATCAGAAATGAATATCATAACATCTAGAAATGAATACAAGAATTTGTTTTTTTAAACTTTGTTCTATAAAGCTGATTTACATGTTGTGGGTGATGCTCAGTGCACTCAATCATGAATTATTTTCAGCCTTTTTGGTGTCATATTAGATGAGGATTATGAGCTTTCTATACACATAATTTTTTTTTTACCCAAGTACCATTTTTTATATATATAACTGCAACCTGGTAGACATTCCAAAATTGTATAGTTTTTAGGGACGCACTGTAAACAGAATTTATGCTCACTGCTAGCTAACTAGCTAGCGCTAGCGCTAGCTAGCACTGCTTGTGTCTTGATGGTAGACTAATTGTAAGGTCATTTCGGGTGATTCGGCATCCGACTCCAATCCCGAGCGCATCAAAATAACAATCAACGAATAGAACTTGTAAGTAAGCAATACGGCCATAACTAAGTCATGATTTTTAATTGTTCTTCTCAGTTTCATACTACACCTGATAGTCATCAAAACTAAAATGTAGAAATCTTACTTTTCAATGCAATCAGCTTCACATTTTGTAAAAATTATAAATCGTGGTCCCATCTGCTGCAGTTGGTGTCAGTAATTTATGTATGAAGATTGTAATTTGTAATTGTAATTTTAGATCTAACATATTCTTATAACTTTGCCATGATTTTAATTTATTTTCTTTAATCTCATGAAAGATTAAATATAGCCTACAGTGGAAAATTGTTTTGTGAGAATCTATTATAGGAAATCACAACTAAAATTTTTTAAAAGAGGGCCGAGGAGGGGCCAGGCCCAGGGCCAGGGCCGGGCACGTAGAAATGTTTAGATCTAACGTTAGAGTCTACTCCATAATTTAATGATTTATGCACGACGCTCGAATGAGCACGTTAAGCATATGAAATACACTACCATTGTGCCTTCCAATGAACAATAGTCAGGATAAAATTTAGATTCGTCATTTATATTTTTGGTAAGTCCTCATTTCTTTATACGTTTTCAAGTGTTGGGCGTAGTCCGACAGTGGATTCTTTGAAGTTCCTTTTTATATTTCTCTTCTTTATTCTAAAAAATATTGAAAGAGTGGGTCTACGCTTAACCTTTTGTGAAGTCGAGTCTTGCCGTTTTTCTTGCGAAATGGGTCCACTTTGGTGATGATTGACAGCGCCCACGACAAAGCGGACTTTAATATCGGGAACAGCTGAATCGTGTTGTTCAGTTACGGTCAACGCGCTTCAGTCATCGCAACCAGGAGGCAGAGCTTCTCGCGATAGCTACCGGTAGCTAATCAGAGCGCCCAAAAGTCAAAATGCATTGTTCTCTAGCTCTGCAAAAGCGAACTAGTAGACTTTTCTACGTGCCGGGGCAGGGCCGTTGTTGTGGAATTTCTTTCTTTAATTTTAAATAAAAATGCAAGCTCACATCGTGAGCCACATTCTGCCATTTCTGACACGATACATGTGTAGATTCTAGGCCTAAACTCATAACACTAGCCGCCTGCAAGATATTCAACAAAAAATGTATAATTGATAAATTTGTCTTTTCACAATTCTTTTGCAGATAGTCGTTGACAGTTCCTGGACATAATGGAAGGATCTGACTGTGAACAAGTGACAGTGACACATGAGGATGTTTCAATGTCGTTTAGTCATAACATTGAAGAACTGATTGGTGAGTAATTACCAGTACCCCTAATCTTAGTAAGCAATACAAGTATATAATATTCTATATGAACCATTTTTTCCAATTTGGCCATGTGTTATAAGTTCGCCGCCTTTTGCGTTACATGCCAATTTCACTACAAATGGCACTTTTTCACTTCAAAGACCTGTATCTCGAAAAGTATACACCCTAATATATCTAAACTATACATTTTCTGAAAGGAAATTCCTCAAGGAATCTAAATCTGCATTAAAAAATTAAACCAGGTGCAAGATAAAAAAAGTTGTTAGGAAAAAATTCAAGAAATTTAGATTTTTTAAATTTTTCATTGTTTTTATCGTCAAGTCATCTATAATCACCCAAATATTAATAATATCATTATATTCCGATAGAGAATAATAAGACCTTTCAAACAAGGTATAATTCATTATGGTTTAAAATTTTAGAATTAAAAATATAACGATCTGAAATTTAGCCTAAAATATAGCTTTTTTCAAATTCATGAGGGGGTTGGGTCCTGCCAAGTACTGTTGCACCATCAAACATATTGTTAAAGTGATATGATAGTATCAAGCAGTTTAAAAAGCTTCAATTTGGTGCTAAATTCACAATCATAGGCTAAAATTTGGCAGAGATATTGCAGTTTTCCCAACAGTACTACAATATCTCTAATTCCAATGACTTTGTACAGGAGGCATTGCCTTTATAGGTCAAATAACGATTGTTGAGTCTTCTTGGGTACTATTGTAACATCAAACCTTTGTTCAGTGATTTCAATGGTATAAAACAGTTTATAAGCTTCAGTTTGGTACACATTCACAGTCATAAGCCAAAATTTGGCAGAGAAATTCAAGTTTTCCCCAAATCAACCACAGAAATGTAAATATTTCCATTGACTTTTTACAGGCGGCGCCGCTTCCGGCACCACCCCTACTGTCCCAAACTTAAACCATTGTAACTCCAGAGAATTTTACCTAGAACAATGAAACTTCACAGGGAGCTAGCACAGTAACATAGCTTCAAAATGAGATCAAATTGTTACATGGTCGTGTGTCACATATTGGGGTATAGTAAAGGGCGGAGGCGTTACATTTTTAAGGAAAAAATGCCACATTTTTTGACATAGCATGAAAACCATGTACAGTCATGAGCTGTGCAATGTCTCATATTGTAGATAATTAATTAGGCTACATGTCTGTGAAGTTTCATTTTTGTCCTGCTAATAGTTTTAGTACAAATATAATTTGAGTGGAGTAGGGTAGGGGGGGCCTACGGAGGAGCCTACGGTGGAGGAAGCCTGCGTGGAGGAGCCTACGGTGGAGGCATGTGTTAAAGCATAGGGATTTTGCATTTTTGTAACTTTCTTATTTTTTCTTGCCTTATATTTTTGCTTACGATCAGTCTTATAGGTTGGTTGATATATCATTCTTTTCAGAATTTAGCTGGCTTTTAATAAACAAGAAGCAAATTATTTGAAAATTCTGCTAATTAATTTTAATTAATTAATTAATCAATTAAAACATACATCATGCATGCACCCTCATACACAATGCATTGCAGGTACCAAATATTGCAACAAAATATCCCTTAAAAATACTGGTACGTGGTAATCTCAAATGAAAGGACAAAACGATGGCAGATTTGAAATCGTTGATGAATCCCCTTTCCAAAAATACCCATTTTGTGAAGAATGACCCAGTGGTTCCCGAGATATAGGGATTAAAAGGTAGGCGACCACGCCCTTTTTTGCAGAAAATCTCAAAATTATGTGGACCGTATCTCCTGAACCCCTCACCCGATTGACTTGAAATTTAAAATTTGGTGTTGTGGGATGACTCTCAAGAAGTACACCAAGTTTTAGCAAAATCGGAAATGGTATTTTGGGTGATTTGGCATGGAATGACCATTTAGTAATTGAATGGCATTGCATTAAAATGGTAATACCTTTTTTTTTTAACACCCTGAACATGCAATTTTATGTATTTTTTTCCTTTTCTTTGCATGTATGTATAGACAGAGTTGAGTTGAAACATTTTTCTTGCAATAAACATTGTTTAAATAGTAAAACGTATTTAGAAGAAAGGGTTTACGTCACTTTTTCACTACATTTGTTTTCCTTTTTTTGGACACCTTGTAGCGCGGTTGGACAAAATAATTTTGTGTTACATGTTTATATTTTTTTAAAGCATAGGGTCTTATTAACACAGTCCAAGTTGATTCATTTCAATTGGTGCAAGGAATAAGAAATTACTGACCATAGAAATGGTGGCACTTTTTAAACCATTTTTTCTTGCATCACCCTGTATAGCTTTTAATACACACCCTGTACAGGTAAAAAAGAATGTTAATCTTCTTCCTTACAATCTAAGCTTTCAAAATATATATACTTTTATACAGGTCTGATTCACTATAAAGCAACTAGAGACATATGATTGTGACAGTGCGTATTTCTCCAACTTTTTGAACATGTAACGCATTTTGCCCCCAACTCATGACACACGACCGCATAAACTTTCTTACTTTGGAAAATATGGACAAATTATTGCTGAAAAATAGCAAAAAGCGTAACAAAACCACCCTATTTGGGTGGCGAGTTCATAACACATGACCATTTGTATTGCCACCAAGTATTATTTCTATTTTTATTATCTTTTATATAATGCTTAACATGGTACACATTTTCTGCTATTTGACAGCAAATGCTGTAGGACATCATATTCTTCCACATCCTCTTGCTACATGTGCATGTAGGCCCTACATGTACCTATCATCTCGATGAGGGGGAAAAGGACCCTTAACCTTCATCAAGAATTAATGGAGGATTAAAGTCTTAGAATTGTTCAACATGTTACGTACATGTGTGTTATGGATTTTGGATTCCCCTGTAATGCAATTCAAATTCATTACCGAACAATTAGAATGATTCCATAAAGCCCAATAGCATTGAAGAACTAAAATTAAATTTACCCTTTGTACATGTAAATCCCTTTGAGGATTTTCTGACTTTTTGAAATTTCAAAATATATTTTAACTTGAATTTTGCACCAAATGTATTTTTTATTTCCTGTCCACTCACTTTCTACATGTATTTCATTGAAAAAAAATCAAGGATAAGAGGAATGTGAATTTTAGGAATAGAATCTACTCTTTACATTTAACGCCATAATCCCAAGCTTTAAATTTCGGTTCTTCGTTAATACTTTTTTGTTTTGTTTTTATAGCACATTGGCATAATTCCATGTCTCTATGCGCTCAAAAGAAACAGACGTACATTTATAGCAAGTCGCCCCGTTCAAATTCAGCATAGTTTATGTGTTCAGAAGGCATCGGAAAGAAAGGATTGGAGGGACAAGCCATTGTCTGTCAACATTGGCGTGCCCCTCCAATGCTTTGTATTCTCAGAGCGTTCCAATGCCTCTGCTTCAATATAATGAGTTACCGGTAATTAGCTTGATGGCAATCCCCTCATTATCATAGTAGTCTGAATGAAAAATTATTTTATATCTCCTTTACATTTCTAGGAGGAAGTGGAAACCCTGTTGAACAGACCTCCAGGGAAAATAGAGGTGGCCAGAACATGGGCTGTGAACCACTTGATGGAGAAGGATGGGCTGATGACATCACAATGCCTCCAGATAACGATGATGTACCACCTGTCCAGTCACACAGAGAAGCTTGCAACCCTGTATGTCAAGGGGAAGGGCAAGTACCCACTGCATCACCTGGCTGCTATGATGTAATGGGGGAGACACACGAAGATCATCTGAATAGTATACATGTACATTCACCTTTCATTGGGTCACATCAACATGACTTACACTCATATAACCTGGGAGAGAGTCATGCTGAAGAGCAACTGCCTGTTACATCACACAATCAGTCAGATGACAGAGTACCTGATGAAGGAGGGGAATTGCTTTGCTCAAATTCTCCACACCGTACTTCTGTGAACATAACCAGTCAACATGGTGACAGAGAGGTGGAGCCAACCTACAGAGTCCACCAATATGAACCCTCTAAAAAGAAGCAGAAGAAAAAGAAAAAGAAAACCAAGAAAACCCTTTCAAAACAAAAACGATACCAAACTGGAGAAAAAGCATTTGGTTGTGACATCTGCAACAAGATGTTTACCAACAGAAGCAACCTGAGAGTTCATAAGCGCATTCATACTGGATGCCATCCATTTACCTGTGCAGTCTGTGACAAAGGGTTCAGAAAGAACAGTGACCGTACCCGACACATGCGTATACACACTGGCGAAAAACCATATTCCTGTGACTTTTGTGACCTGATGTTCCGGTCCCGGAACGCTCTTAATTACCATACCCGCACTCACACTGGAGAGTTGCCATATCTCTGTGGCATTTGCAAGATGCGGTTCAGAGACCATGGTAGACTGACTCGTCACTTGAGGATTCACATGCCAAAAAGCGATAGCATTCAAGGTGATGAGACTGGGTTTGATAACCAAGGAGATGACAGGGAGTTATGCTGTGATGTCTGTGATACGTCATTCCTCGACCATAAAAGTCTTTTCAATCACTTGGCTACCCATGCGAGAATGCACGCATTGGAACAGTATCGTTGTGAGGTTTGTGATGAATGTTTTGAATACGACAATGATCTAATCACTCATGCCAAAACCCATGTGAAAGATCAAGTTGAAATGCACCCATGTGACGAATGTGAAGAGATCTTCAGAGACATTAGAAACCTGAACAGGCACAAAGATTCCCAACACACTGTGAAGCAGTTCCATCAGTGCGGGATATGTGAGAAGACATTTACGCAACAAAGCCAGCTTATCTTTCATCTGAAGACACATCGAAGCGGTCGCAACAGATGCATGGTCTGTGATAGAGTGTTTACAAGGAATGCCAGTCTAGTACGTCATATGAAGACACATGGTGCTAAAATTGATCCAATGATTGACAAGAAACAAAGACTAGATGATAGTGGGCGCAACATTGAAGCAGAAACATACCACTGTGATATATGTGACAAATATTTTACAAGTGAGTCCCATCTAGCAAATCATATTGAATACCACAAGAGCCAGGAACCAGCACATCGGTGCGGCATATGCGAACAGAATTTTCACAACAATGCTATTTTGAGACAGCATATGGAAACTCTTCACGTCGTGGAGAAGTCTCACAAATGTGGGGTTTGTGATAAGATATTTACACAGGAAAGTCAGTTGACATTCCACTTGAGGTCTCACATGCCTGGGCAACGGTTCCAGTGTCCTTTCTGTGAAGTTTCCTTCAATTCAACCTACAGCCTTACCCGTCATCTCAAGAAGCATCCCAAATCGAAAGCATTTGAGCAAGCCATCAGGAAAGAGCGTAAACGTAAACCCGTAAAAACAGATAATCAACTCTTTCGTTGCAATGTGTGTCTTAAGTCCTTCCTTGAGGAGAGTGTTTTTCTGAAGCATAGAAAAACCCACAAACGTGAACTGTCTGGAAGAGATCAATTGAGTAATGAGAATGCGAGCATGGGAACAATAGCCTGTGACCAGTTTTACCAGTGTGGTATGTGTGATAAGGTCCTGTCTAATGAGAATCTGCTAAAGCTTCATATGAAAATACATGTTAAAGGAAGATTTCAGTGTGCCCTCTGTAATCAATCCTTCGCCACAAACAGCAGTCTGACTAGGCACATGAAAGTCCATCCAGATGTTCCTCGTGAGGACAGATCTAGTAAAGTGAAAAATGTGGAGAGGCTTCCTGGAGTCCCTCTGATAAAAATCAGTTATAAATGTGATGTTTGCAAAAAGCTCTTTTCGAGTGAATCGGTGTTGTTCAGTCATGTAAAGACACACAGAAAGGAAGATCCTTTAGAAAACGTAACGGATGGTGAAACGGAGGATGTGGAGGAGCATGATACCATAGATGCTGAAGATAAGTTTCACCAGTGCGTGATTTGTGACAAGACGTTTTCGAAAGAAAGCCACTTGACTGCTCACGTGGCATCACATACTGGGCAATACCACAATTGCCCTCTCTGTAATAAGTCCTTCTCCAGCAACACAAGTCTAAAGCGCCATATGAAAAAGCATACAGATGCCCTAGCCAAAGGTCTGGACAGAAGATCCCATAGAAAAAAGGCTCTAGCGACACAAACTGCAAGAAGTGCCCACCAGTGCAAGAAATGTGACAAGATCTTCAACGATCGCAGGTCCCTGAAAGTTCATTACAAGAACCACTCTGAGATTCTCCCATATAGATGTGGCATCTGCGAAAAGAGTTTCTACCAAAGCTCCCAGATAGCTCAGCATATGCAGGTTCACTCGCTCTACCAGCCCTACAAGTGTGAATTTTGTAATAAATCCTTCTGCCAGAGGGGTGGTCTCAACCGCCATCGTCGCTCTCATACAGGTGAGAAACCATACCAGTGTGACCAGTGCAATGAGAGCTTCCGCGAGAGACGTCAACTTGTCTGCCATTCAGCAAGTCACAAAGGAGAGAAAGCTTACTGCTGTGAGGTTTGCGGGAGTTCCTTCAATCATGGAAGTTCGCTGTCGCGGCACATGCTGTCCCATTCGGGAGAGCGGAAGCACCAGTGTGAGGTCTGTGACAGAAAGTTCTACCGTAGCGGTCATCTGGCTAGACATCTTCTCACTCATACTGGTTCTATCCAAGAAGAGACCTTTAGCCATCAGGACTTGTGAAAACTGCATTGTTATTTCATAAGGCTGACCACAACATATAACTTTATTCAAAAAAGGGTTAAGATTATCACTATTTAGGGTTTCTCTATCACTTCTCAGTTTTCATGTCCAAAGTTGAAATTTACTAGTATTGAGCCCTGTATTTGGGTTCTACTTTAATAGTTTTCTTAGATGGGGTTTTGAGTAAAATGGGGAAGTCCTGTCTGTGGATATGATATTTGTTTTTGTTGGGGTTGGTTGGAAGGATCAGTGTCAAAATTGCAAGGGTCAGATTTAGCAATCAGGATATTTGGAGAATATGATTTGTTATATTACTTGAGAAATAGTCGCTTCTATGGGCTCTCAGGGACCTCACAATTTCCCACTAGACTGTGGCTAGGTCTCTTTCAGGTTTTGATTTCCCCTTGAGTACATAGAAATGACTATGCCTCTCTTATAGCAGTCCATATACAGCTTGGGAAATAATGATTAGACCAAATAGTATTAACCCTAATAGTCTCGGGGTATTTTGAGTCTTGTCAGTCCAGGGGGGGGGGGGGGGGGGGGGGGGGGTTTAGGTTACATGTAGGTTTAAAGTGAAACAAGTGTTCTGGTCATGACATTGAAAGGTGGAAGACACTGTTTAAAAGTGATTTGGAAAGGTTGATAACAGATTACCTAAGCATTATTTTGTGCTGTGAAGTTTAAGAATCACCAAAAATGATAAGAAATTAACCCAATTCAACTTTGAGTCGCATGCACTTACACAGAAATGTATGTATGGGGCAATACAAAATGTTCGGGACCCAAACATTCAGCTATTATGGTATGTTTTTGGTCATATTATGACTGTAAGGGAAATTGAATAGCAATATTTTCTTGTGGAGCTTTTTATAATGATAGATTCTTCTCAAATAGCATGAAATTAACAGGAAAGCTCACAAAAATTTTCTTCATCTTTCCCACACCTTCCCACTTCACACTCCCCAATGGTTTGGTCTGATAATTATTTCCCAAACTGTATCTATGTCATAACATGAATTTTCTACAATTTTCTACAACTACAAGTGTCTGATATTATCTTGAAAGTGTGGAATCTTTAGTTTCAGAAAACATAACCCTTACCCCCCCCCCCCCAAAAAAAAAAAAAAAAAAAATATATATATATATATATAAATAAATAAATAAATAAATTTAAAAAAAAAAAGTTTAGATCCTTTTTCTTTTTTTTTCTGTCAGAAAACTAAATTTAAACATAATTAGGACAAGTAAAATTTGTGATATGTGATGTCAGTGTGTTTATGAAATGTACCTATTTCCCAGTCATTTGAGGGTACCAACAGGAGCATAGATATGCACATTCTCTATTGTTGGGGGGGGGGGGGGTAATGAAAAAGAGATAGTAAATTGCCACTTGGTCTAAATCCACTTTGACCAATGACATTCTGGTTTGGTCTCATCCCACATGCTCTAGTATCATTTTGTCTTCAACCAGTTCGACAAACTACCTTTTCGTCTAATTGCCTCTTTTCCTATTCACCATTTTGTCTAATGCCCATTTCACGTAATGTCTGCTTAATCTAACACTGCTAAGTCAATTTTCTGTAACAAACTGGTAATAGACCAAAATTAATATTCATTTGGGAATTCAACAAAAATGCAATTAGATTTGATTATTAGACGAATTGGCAATAATGCTAAGTGGTCCTAAGACTAAATGAAAATTAGATCAAGCAGAAATTAGAAAAAACAATATGGGTTTAGCCCATGTGGTATTAGACAATTAAAAACAACTGGAGTATTAGACCAAATGCTGCTAGACCAAGTGGATGTGAAACCAATTATCACCTTCCTACTCCCGCCCCCCATTAATGGAACATCTTGTGTACCTACTATGTTACAGGACATCATTAGAACATTACATATTTTACATTGAGGTCTAATCATCTTAAATGTAGGTTATTTTGATGGTTATGATAAGGAGATGTCCAGAGAATTTCACTAGAACTGGAGTAGACTGTAAACACTGAAATAACATCAATTTTGTATGTTAAAGAGTTAAATTGGTCTAAACCTAGTTTGATAAATTTCAAATGCCTGTTCGGCCTCACCCCACATGCTCTAATTCCATTTTGTCTGCAACCTGTTTGTTGAATTACCTTTTAGTCTAATTGTCACTTTGCCTACATGTACATGTATTTACTATTTTGTTAAATGCCCATTTCACCTAATGTTAGCTTATTCTAACACCTCATAATTTTCATAAATGGACATGCGCCAGAGGCGTCGGAAACCTCTGCGGAAAGAAAGCATGGGGAGGGGCAATGGCTTTGTTAACAATGGCTTGCCCCCCCCCCCTACGCTTTGTATTTTATATCGTTCCGACGCCTCTGACATGCGCACGTAATCATTATGACCTTACTAATATAATCAGTGTTTAAAGAGGTATTCAATCTCACTGCTGGCATGTAATTTTAACGTGGAATAAGCACGTAGTGACATTGGCCCGAATTCACAAAGGAGGATTCTGCAAAACCCACGGATCCGGTAAAACACCTATTGGTCTACAACCTATTGGTCCACTAGCCAATACGTCTACCTGGCCATGTGTCACAAGTTGGGGTATTGTAAAAGGGTGGAGGCGTTACATTTTGGAGGGAAAATTATCACATTTTTTCACATAGCATAAAAATGATGTACAGTCATAAGCTGTGCAATAATTCATATTGTAGATAATTTATCAGTCTACATGTCTGTGAAGTTTCAGCTTCGTTATGCTCATAGTTTTAATACAAAGATACTTTTAGTGGAGTAGGGTAAGGGGTGGAGAATCCTACGGTGGAGGATCCTACGGTGGAGGCACGTGTTAAAGAATAGGGATTCCATTTTTGTTACTGTCTTATTGTTTGCTGCGTTATATCTTTTCAGCCAATTGGTCTTATGGGTTGAGTGATGTATCTTCTCTTGGGAATTTATGTGGTTCTAGATAAATGTGAAGAAGATTTTTCAAAAGTAATTTAAGCAATTGATTAATCAATTAAAACAAACTTAATGCACACATCCTCATAGACAATTCATTGCAGGCATCAAAAATTGTCACACGCAATTTTATAACAATAATTGTAATTTTTTCGCCGGTTTCTTTGCATGCATGTAAAAATACAATTAAGTGGAAACATATTACTTGCAATAAACTTTGTTTGAGTTGTAATCCAAGTCTAAAAGACAGGATTTTTTGCACTATTTTTTCTTCTTTTTTGACACCCTGTAGCGCGGTTAGAAAAAATAATTTTGTATTACAAGTTTATATTTTTTAGAAGCATAGCGTCCTATTTACACAATCCACGATGATTCATTTCATTTGGTGAAAAGATTAAGAAATTATTCGCCGGTAAAATTGTGAAGTTTTTCAAACCATTTTTCCCAGTAACACTCTGTATAGCTTTTATGACACACCTTATACAGGCACAAACATAATGTTAATCATCCTCCTTTCAATCTCTGCTTTCAATAAATTGGCGAAAATGCATTACTACATTTTGTTTTTTGTTTGATAATCACCTGCCAATACGTGAAACTCTATGATGCTTTCAATATATATATACTTTTATACATGTCTGACTTACTACTAAGAAACTAGAGATGTTTGATTGTGACAAAGTACATTTCTACAATTTTGTTGACATGTAACGCATTTTCCACCCAAATCATGACATGAGGCCACCTCCATTCAGTCTAAACCCTAATCGTCCACTAACCATTTGGTCTACACCCAATCGGTCACCACACTGTCTTACATCCATTGGTCCACTCACCAGTTGGTCTACATCCAATTGGTCACTTACCGTGGTTCTACATCCAATTGTCCACTCACCAGTTGGTCTACATCCACATTGGTCCACTCACCAGTTGGTCTACATTCCAATCGGTCAAACTCACAGTTGGTCTACATCCAATTGTCCACTCACCGGTTGGTCTATATCAATTTGGTCACTCTCCAGTTGGTCTACATCCATTGGTTCACTCACCAGTTGGTCTACATCCAATTGGTCCACTCACCAGTTGGTCTACAACCAATAATTGATCCACTAATCATGTGTTGTATCAATTTTTTAATAGGGGAGGGGCAGACAAAATATTTTATCGAAGTTCCCTCGATCAGTAACTGGCTAATTTTAAAGTGGAGGCTACGTGAGGGGGGCGTGGGAGTTGGTGCAAATTTTTGTCGGAACTTCGGCCGTCGTACATCAGCCGTAGGGGTCAATCGCGGTATAAAAATGTCTTTTATTCCTTTTACACAATTTGTTAATGTTAATTTGGCGGGATTGTTCTATGGGTGTAGGGGTTAAGTCGTCCTAGAAAAACAATATTAGAAATCATGATGGTCTCTATAAGAACTATATAAGAATATTAAATTATATGTAGGAATTAATTTTAAATAATGCAAAAATGATTTAGGATAAATGCCGGTGATGAAAGTAGAATTTAATGAAACTAAATTTTTGCCTAAAAGCAGGGAGTCCGATTGAATGTAACTTAATTAGTGAGGTATTTGATCCGGTTTTGGTTTATTTGCTTTATTTTTCGTGTAACTCTTCCTCTATATTGTTATGTCTGTGTCATATTATTATATTTGAAACAGGTTGAAGATTTATATTGAAATAGATTTATATATTAGGGTACTGTATATGATCTATATCGATACGGGGAGTGTTCACTCCTGGTAGGGAAAAAATACGTCTTCCCCCGATGTTAAGTGGAAATGATGCTGAGGGAGAGTTCATATAATAAATTTGTAAATTCAGGAGGGGTACAGTTACTCAATTAATTTAGCCAAAAAGCGTCAACAAAAGAAAGTTTAAATTTGATACTTTGGTGAAGGTCGTTCGTTCCAAGTTGAGAGCTGAGTGGAGGTTGTTAGGCAGTTCTCAAAGAAACATGTGTAAGTCAAATTTTGTATGACGGGAGGGTGCAATTCTGTCGTAATTTTATTGGCTGGCGTGGATAGTAGGTTTGCTAAATTTTTTTGATTAAATTCTCCTCTAACGAAATTTAGAAAAAACCACTTTGGATTCATGATAGTTTCTTACAATTCTTTATAGATACCACTTCTTATATCTTATCCTATATTCATCATGAAGAAATTCCAGTCATAAAACACATCCACACAAGCATCACTTTGAAACGATTATACTTGATTATGCTTGTATATCTGTACCGTTGTTTTCACAATCAATTTTTTCCAACAGGAAAATTGATCACCTGCTGAGGTATTTTCTAAGGAAGAAACTGACCAATTAGGAATAAAAATGATTGATATTTACCACTGGCCAATGACAATTTCGAAAGCTGTTTTTTATTGAAATTTTGCTATACCTCTGCCTGTGTATTATGAGCTAGGCAGTGCAGTGGGTTTTGTTTGCATTG
>CALNVZ010003433.1:31298033-31350058 GCA_940671915.1 Paracentrotus lividus
TGCATTGTAAATGCATGGGTGACTACATCCATACAGTGAAGTGGAAACCGTTCTAGTGGCTTTTTGCTGTTGTGTGGCCATCCCTATTAGAAGACCAATTGCTGAGAAAATAAGGATGCTTAGTACATGCATCCAATTGGTTGTGGACCAAACGCCTAGTAGACCAATTGGATGTGGACCAAACGCCTAGTATACCAATTGGTTGTGGACCAAATGCCTAGTAGACCAATTGGATGTGGACCAAACGCCTAGTAGACCAATTGGATGTGGACCAAACGCCTAGTAGACCAATTGGATGTGGACCAAACGCCTAGTAGACCAATTGGTTGTGGACCAAACGCCTAGTAGACCAATTGGTTGTGGACCAAACGCCTATTATAGTAGACCAATTGGATGTGAACCAAACGCCTAGTAGACCAATTGGATGTGGACCAAACGCCTAGTAGACCTATTGGACAATGGACCAAATGGTTTGTAGACTAAAATGTCATTGGACCAAATGGCTGTAGACCAAATGGAAGTAGACCAACTAGTAGTAGACCAATAGGTTACAAACCACGGATCCGTGGGTTTTTGAATCCATGGATCCACGGATCCACCAGTTTATGATTCACCAACAGTTGACCCGAATTATGACGTATTAAGACGCTGTGGATATGTGGATTCAGTCTAGTCCACCTGTGTGAATGCCAAATTGAAAATCCTAGGTCCAACCCTAGGTTAAACCCAGGGTTGAAACCATGGATTTTGCAGAATCCACCTTTGTGATTCAGCCTTTTTCACAAATTGCGAAAATTACTGCAACTTGGCATAACTTTAGAATATGATCAAACTATAGGCCTACTGTCTATCCAATCTTACTGTCATAGGTTGCCTAGATCAGTAATATGAAACGAAAATCTGACTACCACTCTAGACCAGCTCTCCATCAACATCGTTGATATTACAGTGCGTGGGGCAAGGAGCACACACAGCAATATACACACGGCGCATCAACGTGCATTATTCTCTGCGCGCTAACGGTCAACGGTTCGAAAAAATGGGAATGAATTTTGATAATCGCAATATAATGACAAACATACACATTTGAGCTTAATCATGTTGTGGGAAGATGTAGTCATTGATATACTACTACAGTGGTGGCCAAAATTATTAGAACACCAAGTAAATTTAAATGATTTCAGTTGTTTTCATTCAGTTGACCATTTAAATACCTTTAAAATGCCTGGAATGTCTACAAAAGTCATTGTTATACTTAAAAAACTAAATAACATAGTCATTCGTTTCGAACTCGCCCCCAAATCGCCCTTTTCGTGTTACGCTACCAATTGTAAAATCTAAAAAATCTTGCCCATATCAGGACCAAAATGTCATAACGTTAAAAATATCAAGTCTCTCCCTAAATGCCCTACAAAAGTATACATTTTCTGAAAGGAAATTTCATGAGAATGTCAAAAATGTCATTCACAATACGATAGGGTGAAGTAGTAACATGTTCTGTGGGAGTTTTTTGAATTATTTGTGAGGGGCCCCAAATTTTTAATTTAGAGCCCCATTTAAGTCCCCTTTTCCTCTGACCCTTAATATTTCATTATATTTGAATTGCTCATGAAATGTCCTTCTAAAAAATATACATTTACAACGAGTGTCTTCATTTAATGAAAAAAATAGTCTTAACCTTCAATGTGCATGGTTATTTTGGTCATCTCACCACCAAGGGAGGGGGCAAATCCACCCCTCACCATTTGACCAAATTTTCTGAAACTTAGCAGGTATTTGAGATATATAAGAATGAATAAGCCTGCTAAGTTTCATACTTCTACCTCAAATACTTTTTGAGCAATCGGCATATGTAATTGGCATTTTACTTTTTTACATTTGGACTACATGTTTAATACACATGTCTATGGGGAAACCAAAAGCGCATAGCGCAACTATTTTGAATGCTGCGCATTACCAGATGGTCGAAACTATATAGATTTGGTATAAACATATACGTAAGACCCTATGCTAAAAAGTCGTGATAGCTCATGGCACACAAAAGATATCTTTAATCTGAATTCGGCAAATGAACTAGGGCATTGATAATCCCATAGACTTTGTGTAGGTTCAGGTGTTCTAATAATTTTGGCCACCACTGTATATCCTCTCAAAAACAAGAAATGTAATATTTTTGCCTGCAAAAGGCTGACACTACCTTTAAACTATAGGTTCCAGTCTTAATCTACCCTTTTTTCCCCCCTTTTTTTATGTTTATTTAGTAATGAAGAATTAGAGATACTATGAGGGATAGGGTCACACCTAAAAGAAGGATATTGTATAACAAATTGAAAAAAAGAGAAGAAATATGGGGGGGGGTCGCGTCGTGGGCACCTCATTGTAACGAGTGGATCGTCCACCCTTCTTTCACTCTCTTCTTGGTTTTTTTTTTTTTTTTTTTTCTTTTCTCCATTTCCCAATAATTATTGTATACATTGAATGGATGTGTTTCCTTACATTTTTCCTATTATATTATTCTTCTCAGTTGAATCGGGTTGATCGATCATTATTTTATTTATCTCTGTTATCTCACTCATGCCATTTTCATCCTTATTTCCCTACTTCTCCCAGCCATATTCTGTTCTTTATCGCGTCATCAATATATCTTTCCTTTCTTTCATTCCCCTTTATTTCTCTGTAGCTCTTCTACCCCCCCCCCTTCTCTCTCTCTCTCTCTCTCTCTCTCTCTCTCTTAAAGATGAAAGCCAGAAATTTAATTGATTAACAAAAAGCAAAAAAAAAAAAAAAAAAATTAAAAGTGAAATATAAATAATGCATGACTGTAGTAACTGTTCAAAGAAAATTCATCTTTTATTAAATGAGAACAGTTGATTATATTTAACATGATTAATTTTAGATTGTTGATACTATTACGTCATTCGCCCGCAGCTGCTCTCCCGGGTATGAACTGTGATGTAAATACAATCAATTCCAATTATTTAGACCGATGAGACAACAATTGACTCGATCGCGCACATAAAGTGAAGGCATAAAGATGCATTTTGCGACAATATTTGACATTTTACTTTTCTGCATATTCTGATATTCTGTCCAATGAAGCATTCATTACAATCATTACAAATATAATATCAATAAAAATGGAATAACTTAACTTTCCAATGGTGTAAACATTAGCAATAACTAAAGCGTACCTGAAAAGTTATCATGGCCCAAAGTTGAGTTGCGGAACTTTTTTAGGGGTTTATATTAAAGCCAGTAAAATGAAATAAATGACAAAAAAAAAACTCTCAGACGGACATTTTAGAAAGTGCTTCTTGCACAATAATGTGTATTCACATTTAATGAATTTCGTACTATGTAAATAGTGTAGCTATTATCGAATTTGTGAAAAAAATATTTTTCTATACATAATGTGTTTAATTACATGTTTGACTCACGTCATTGATCGTATCAGGACAACCCCCCAGACAACCCCCCCCCCCCTAGAAATAGGGCTGGGTAAAATATTTGGCAGGGGTAGTTGTCCGGGAGTTAGTTGCCTAGGGGGGGGGGCAGTTTAGAATCGTCATCTACTTAATGTTTACGCAACATAAAATGTATTTATAGTAATGCAATTGATATTTATTGTGGCCAACCTCGATTAGTTTTGGCTATTTGTTGCTTAAATTTACTAAATGCTTGTTCATGTGTAAATTTTGAATTTCAATACAATACATACAATACATGCACATTTTGTTGGTGATTAATGATGATTGAGAAAAATAAAGAATAATCGAGCAGGGATTATTATAATTCGTATCACACATAACAAAAAAAAAAAAGGGGGAGATTACAACGGAAGAAAAGCCTTCAGTAAACGCAGTTTTCATCAAGGAAAAGAAAATATTTTATAAGTATTCATAGTAATTAAATGGATTAACCGCTTGGAACCGGTGGGATAATTTCATAAATGACTGTACGGTGTGCTGATTTATTCAAATTCGTGCAATCAACCTAAGATAATGGTTGGAAAGTCAATTATTTCATTTAGGTAATTCGAAAACATTGTAGCGGCGTGGACAACAAGAGCAAAGTTGGAGGGGGTTATAATTAGCACAATAATGTCCATGTTGGACACAGAGGACAATTATTGTGTGTAGGCCTACAATATGATCAATGTAAAAGCATTTTTCTTCTTCATCATCGAATTATTTCGTTTCTTTCTTTATTAATTTTCCTCTTTTTTTTTTCTTTCCTCTTTTATTTATTTATATTACTTATTTTTTATGTTTGTTTTTGTTTTGTTTTGTTTTTTTTTACTCTTTGCCCGCCACGTGTGACTTTTTGTCACAATTGTACTTATTGATTATACAATCATATTAATTATTTTGTCTGTAATGGTTCGGCTATATAAGTTGTACATTAATGATATCATTATGATAATTATCTAAAAATAAAATTTTAAAAGAAGATGAAAAAATAGAGACTATAGAAAAGGTAAACAAAAAAATATTATTAAAGAAAAATAATGAAGCATGGAACCGTTGCAGGCACATATCTATACATTCTTAGAAAATAATTAAAGGAAAGAATATTATGAAATGAAAATTAACGAATGAAAAGTATATATACAAATAACATTGTTATTGAATTAATATAACATTCAATCAATCAGAACATTGTCATAAAGTCATTACCCTGGAGAGAAATGGAGAGGCGAGGGGTGCATGGAGAGGCGAGGGGTGCATGGTGCGTCCATCTTTCTCGACTTAAATGCCCTTCCCGAAATTTAGCTTTTACATTATAATCTATAATTTATGTGGGATATGGTGATGAATATGAATCTATCATATACATTTATTAGCACAAACACTATGACCAACAATGTCAAAATCCTTAAAAAAAAAAAAGAATTTTCTTTAGCAATTATAAGATCATGCGTTAACACGCAATATACCATACATAGTGAAATTGACTGCTCTTTGCATTAAATAGATAGCTTAAAAACGAAAAAAAATACAAATGAATTAGTTCTTGTTTATATTGAATGCGAAATTGAATGTAACTATTGTGAAATTGGCGATTCATGTAGGAATTCGATTGACGAAAGCACCTTTTTGTTTGCTATATGCATTATGTTGAATGCATTAAGTGCGAAATTGAAACGTCAGTTAAGGCACAGGCACAAAAATGAACTAAATTGACTGCTGCACACATGCAATTGAGTGAATGGAGCATGAAAATGGCCGGGAAAACCTATAAAATAATAATTAAATTTTACAAAAAGTGTTTTTGACTTTCACAGAACAGTTTGATATATTTATATTTAATTGGTATCAACAATTGCATCGACGCTCAGTAAGTTTTATACAAACTAAACGGTTAGAATGAAACTGAAATTGATTGTAATTTTCTTTTTATGCCATTAACCTCAGCAGGAATGTCAGTTAAGGATTAATACTTTAAAAATCATGATAACAAGCAATTATTAGACTGAATCTTATGTTCTTCTTTTGCTATGATAAAGTAAGTTAAGAATTATATGATTTTAAATTTCTGAAATACCACCATGCTCCATTGAATTAATCAAGCGACAAAGTTGTATTCTTATTTTATTTTTTTTTTATTTTTTTTTATTTTTTACAGACTTAACGCAAATCGACACAACGCAATTATGTTTGCATCTGTCTATCGATTTACCGTGTTTTTTTTTTCTAGTGACTTTATTTCCATGCATAATGCAGATCGAGCATATAATCTCACACATGTATGGGCGTTAGTGTAAAAATGCTTTCGTAAGAAATTCTCTCATAATATTAAAATTCACAGCCTTTGTCCTGTCTTAGAAATGAAGATCCCTTTGATTTGTATATTTTCCCCATAATTCGTTACGTCTTCTCAGCGGACCTGAGATTGGAAAGCAGTGTCGGGTAGGTGTTGCGGGTTACAATCCCTCTTGGGTTTTTTTCTTTTCATTTTCAATCTTCAAATGCACACTGAGCATACGATCTAACACTATAGAACTTAAATTAAATATGGAAACGTAACAGGCGTTCTACAACCATTCGTGTATTTTGTTCATATCTGCCATGAACTCTCCTTCTCAATTTCAGGTAAAAGATGAAAATTTATTGAAAGTTCACAGTTCACGCCGATAGACCATTTGAAATTCCTTCATGCAAATGCTAGATTTATATATGATCCTGGGTGATTTCAACGACCTGAATACGAATCCCATCCTGAAGTCGAACACGGCGCCCCCGGTACAGGGGATAACCTCTATCTTGTGATAACTGGTTATGGTGCTAGACAGTCATCATCAAACCTATCAATCGTGCCCAAAACTGTGTCGTGCAAATAACTATTCGACATAGGCTACATATATATGCGTTATTTCAATATTCGTTTCTTTGTTCAACAAATCTCTTCAATAAACTTGGAACAACGAAAGGACTGACAGTTCCCCCAATGAAAAACGGTCAAACGTCTTTTAATCCAATCGCTCTATTTAAGTGACTCATCATATCAAAATCAGACACAAGCCGCCAGAAAAGAGTAAAAAATTCCAACAAAACAATCCATTTTTAAAAGCCTTCCCCTATCATTTTTGCTCATTTTTTTTTTTACAAGAACATTCAAAATTCAGAAAATAAAGACAATTCTTATTATTTTGCCAATTTCCTCGACACTGTGCTGAACTTGCTCGGCGACTTGTGTCTGATTTCGATGTGATGCATGACCTATATACCAACGACTCTACCCTCCAATTTTGAGGTTCTTTTTGACTTAATATTCTAATATCACTTTTGAAGTTCTACAAGGTAGCAGCCTGCATAGGACCTGTCCTGTTCCTAGTTATGATGGATGCCACTGCTTCTGAAACAAAAATTAGATGGAGATATGTCAATGATCTAACTGTATAATGTGCCCTTAGATATTGTCACCACTATACAGACACTTAAACTTGATATTTAGTGAAGTAACTTAACAATCTAATCTTCTTCATGTTATTAAAACTACTACAATATTTGTTCCCATTTTGGAAGACCGTTCTTTAGGCAAATTCATGCACATGATTTGTATATTGTTGTATTTATGTACGGTATTTCGTTTTACTTGCATTTTTCTGAAACTAAAGATTTAGTTGCTAATCTTTCCCTTGATCGCTGTTGATTTATGATTAATAATTAGGAGTTGAAAGAGGGGGAAATGATTTTTGGCAAGTCCAAGCTATTTTTCATGTTTTGTGTAAAGGTATACAGAAACCTTCCCCAAACCTGAAAAAGAATCATTTCATAAGTAAGTTATGGTAAATTATTCATCAGTAACGCGTGGGACAGAGTTGCAAAATAGTTTGGACCTTCCCTTTTATTGAATAATGTGTTGTCCATGATTTGAAATAAGGGAATATTCAATCTCCTTTTCACGTCATACGTGGATCGTTATAAGGAACAAAATTAACTGAATACCATAAAACCACCTACGACCGGAAATTACATTTTCCATATTAAGAATATTAATTTCACCCCAGATGATATAGCCTACAGCTAGAAACAAGACAACAGTTTTATAATGTACGTAACAATACTTTGTAAATACCTTGATCTGCATTTGACGTAGGCATGTTTAATTTATAGTAAAGGGGACTGTACTGATTTGAAATTTGCGCCTTTGAATGTTTTCAACAGAAATATAACACTATATAAATGCTATGCGGGACCATGAAATGTACAGTAAAATAATATACTGAAAATGTCATCAACAACTGATAAAAAATAACGAAGTTGCAATTTTAAGATTTGCAATTTTTCGAGAAACAGTTCTGTGGAAAGTGTGGGGGGTGAATTGGAGCCCTACTTTATTTTGTTCTTCGACCTTTTTTAACGCTATGCGATTATTGCAGGCGTACGTTAGCTGACGAAATGAGTCTGACCGAAGAGGATCCACGACCCCGAGGACCCACGAGGCCGAGTATTTTCCCACGAGGAAAGATTTTTGTAAGATAGGTAAGTACGATGATACTCGAGTAAAATCATACTTGCCCCGATTTACGTAAGCTTTAGCAAATTAATGGCCGTTTTTTTATTATCCGCAATTTATAAGATTATATTTTAGGCTTCATTGGAGGATATGCTTAGGCGAAACTTTTCCATTGACGGCCAACCTCGTAATGAAAGAATATACGATATGAAAAATAATCGGCCTCGTGGGGAAATATACTCAGCCTCGTCGGAATCAGCCACGTGGGAAATATACTCGGCCTCGTGGGGAAATATACTCGGCCCCGTGTGAAAATAAGCAGCCTCGTGCACCCTCGGCCTCGTGGGCCCTCGGCCTCGTGGAACCTCGACCTCGTAGACCCCTTCTGACCTGGCTATACATAGGGTAATTCCCAATGCAATCCTTAGTTGTCCTATGTGCCTTCAGAAGGTTCTTCCACCGATAATGACACGGACTGCTCAGGGAGTGAAGTATTCGTTCTATCTGCTGGTGTTTCACCTATTTAGGAAATCACAGTAACTTCTCGTTATCATGTTAGAATGATAATGCTGTGTATCTAAAATCCATTAGTACACCCCCATTGGAAATAAGCCTTTATGGCTTTCATGGGCTACTAGTATTCTGTTAATGCATCTTTTTTATTTGTATTCGACCTGTATTTGACGAATAAAATCAATCAATCAATCAAAGCTTCATTATTCTTCTAATTTAATCTTTAATTTCTTTATGACTCTTGTCATTATTCAGGTAAAAAAAAATAAATAAATAAATGTATATATTCTTCCAATCAAATTCCAATACAGATCTACCCGAAAAATCTTACCTAATTTAATTATTTGACAAAGAAAATGTCTACTTCCACCATCTTTTCCTTCGGCCATACCAGTGGGTCGAACTTTTTTTGAATGCGTTAGCATTGTATGACCCCAAAAAGAAGATAACAGAGGGATGTTTAAATTAAAGGGTTTAATTATTCAATGAATCTGTTACTATAAAACACAAACCTTCTCCAAGGAATCTTGCTAGGTCATTCAAATTTGCCTTCTTCAGAGCTGACTTCAGAGCTGACTTCAGAGCTAGGCGCTCTGTAGATGGTTCATCATTTTTCTCTCTCCATTCGCGCAACATTTGCAGCGTCCCCAAGTGTGTTATATTGGGATATTGAGATGCATTCCTTTCAATGAAGCGATCTATGTCCGCATGTATGAAGTTCAGTGCCTTGCCCAGTGCGTCGATATCTGTATGTTTGGAGATGTTCTTGGCAATTTCATTGAGTATGGTATCGAAATCATCCTTTTTGGTCGTCGTCCTATTTCGAGAAAAAAAAAATCGACATTCATATATGCAATGAATTCACCAGGGATACAAACAAGTCAGGCAAATGACAATTGAAGAGTGTAGTGGAAGAAGTACTTAAGTCACATAATACTAGTTCTGAGATATAAGCGTTTGAATATTTGAAATTACTCCTCACATCACATTTTTTGAAATTTCAGATTCAAACTTGGTGGAGTTGATTTTTATCACAAAAGAATAATATATGCCAAATTTGAGTAATTTCGTGCTTATCGATTTCCGATAATCAATAAACCATATCGTGGACTTAAGTACTTCTTCCACTACAATCGTGGACTTAGGTACTTCTTCCACTACAATCGTGGACTTAAGTACTTCTTCCACTACAATCATGGACTTAGGTACTTCTTCCACTACAAAACCTCATTATGGGGGTTTCTCGTTTGAGGCAATTCGTATTGATTTCTTTAAAAATTGATGCTTTATCATATTTTGATATGGTGTCATCGTAATATTTATATTTAAAAAATCTTACTGTGGGGGTGGGGATGTCATTATGCTATTTTTACCAATTCGGGGGCAATTTTTCTCAAAATTTTGGTGTTTCAAAGGGTGAAGCCTGCTTCCCCAGATTTCACCTGTCTGAATTAAGAGGATAAAATTATGATCCATTTAACTTATGACCAACATTGCATATTTCTCCCATATTATTGATAGGGATTAATCATATGGGGGTGGCAATATAATTTTTAACTGTTTTAGGGCACCTTTTTACTATTTGGGGATTTTAAGGAGGCCAGCCACTGTAAACTAGCCTGTGACCTTTGTTTGACAAAAATTGACAAAATATGAAATTAAGCTGGCAGCCGCACATAGTAATTTTTCATATATACCTGACCAGATGGTTATTTTACTCATGTTGGGGCAATTTTTTTAATTTTGGTGTTTTATGGGCAGGCCCGTCTACCCCGGTTTCTTGACTGTCTGACACGATGTGATAAAACTCATCTAAATAAACTTATACATATACTGCCTATGGAGTGGCAAAATTAGGACCTACTCTACCCGATTAGGGGGGGGGGGGCTTAAAAAAAATTATGTTGAAGGGCGGAGGGGGGATGAGCCCCATTCCACTTTACAAAAATGATAGGACTTTTTAATATATTTGATAATATTTGACTTTAGACGCCACATTGCAGGTGAACCTTTTGTGTGTGCATGCTTTGACATCCCCAATATTTTATTATTATTATTATTATTGGGGGGGGGGCGGCGCTGATCAACCGCCCACCCGCCCTTTGTGCTTACTCTCTTGCATAGTCCCAATATTGCATTCACTATGAAAGACTACCACTTCTTTACTGTGAAAACCAGCTATGCGGTTTTAACTACCCTCCAAAAACAAATAATTTTGTTTTGACCTCCCCCCCCCCCCGCACACACCCACACACACACACACACATACACGTACATATTAACGTCAGGCAAATCTTAGTACACATTTTTGGGTCTGCCAATACCAAAAAAATAGGAGGGCTGCCCTATTCCTCGTCCCATAGTGAAAACTTAATCTCACAGCTTGGTGGACTTAGGTACTTCTTCCACTACAATCATGGACTTAAGTACTTCTTCCACTACAATGATGGACTTAAGTACTTCTTCCACTACAAAACCTCAATTTCGAAAAATGGGGGTTGTTGGTTGGGGCACTTTGCAATAATTTTTTCGCAAAACTGACACTTACACATGATTATTGATGGTATGTGAATATCATTTATGCAAAAAACTCATTTTTGAAAAAATGTGACTTAAGTACTTCTTCCACTACACTCTTCAATTGTTCTATTGATTACTCGAATTCTTATTGCACCATCGATATTATACTTTCTTTAGATGTTTAATACTAATTAACTGAGCCATAAATTTTATAAGTTTCTCAAGTACAAAGGTGGCATGCAGAGAAAACAAGGCAGCGATTGTCGGATTTTATTGTACAAAATATGCAAATCATAGGCAGATCCAGAAGAGAAAGCGAGGAGAAAAAGAAGGGGAAAAGTGAAGGAGAAGGAAAAAAAGAGGAAAAGATAAAAAGTAAAAACAATTTAAAAACAAAAATAGTTTTTCGCTTACGCTTCGCGCTCGCATTACCCGATTAAATCGTGTTTTTGTGGATTACAATTTAAGCTTTCGTTCTGCGTTCGGAACAAAAGCACATGGTATTATAATGTCCAATTTTAGTCAATACACTGAAATTTCAACTTGCGTTTGCGCTCGACTTATCTTTTTGATAAGGTTATAATGTTTAACCTGTTTGCGAGAACATAGAGCTTAAAATGTAAAAGTCTATGGGCAATATATCAAAAAAATTCAGCTTGCGCTTTACGCTCACATTATTTTGTTTAATGAGATAAGTGTTCTTTTTTCGAGTATAGGAGACGAAAGCTCTTTAAATATTCAGATTTATCGCTTTATTTGTCAATAAGATATTTGAAACGAATATTCTCCCGTTTTCTGGTTAATATTATATATTTAAAAATTTGTTAGCGCTTCGCTCTCATTTCATTGAATAAGCTAATTATCCTCTTGAGTATGGCACAAAGTGTGCTTAAAATGCACTGTTTTCAGGTTGTTTTATCAAAAAACTGTAGCTCGCACTTCGCACTCGTTTTGTACAATGAGATATATATCTTCTTTATAAGCATGGCATTAAAAAAAAAAAAAAAGCTTAAAAAGCACTATTTTTAGATTCATATATCAAAAAATTTTGTTTCGCGCTTCGCGCTCGCATTGTTTAATGAGATTATTTTTTTTATAAACATAGCCTTAAAAAAATTTAAAAAAACGTTGATAAAGCAAGTATTTTCGGCTCGCGCTTCGCGCTCGCATCGTTTAATGAAATATATATTATCTTCTTCATAAGCATAGCGTTTAAAAAACGTTTTAAAGCGAGAGCCAACTGGCCAACACTCTCATTGATTGTTTGTTATAAATGTTATGTTATAAAAACATACCTTTTGAGAAAATTGTTAGCAACACAGTCATAATTAACTTATAATTCGATTTGTATCGGGGAAACTAATATGTTTTGAGGGAAAATGTTTTTTGTTTGCATTATGGGTTAGGAATCCATATAAACATATATGACGTCACAGGGCTCATTAATATTCATGAAAACAAAGTGATAATATTGCATCAAAAATGCTATTTTCAACCCATATTTCTATAGGTTTGTTATAGGAATACAACCAAAAAGTACATATTTTCTGTTTCAATATCATTTTGGTCTCCTCTGGTGAAAATATCACAAACCTAGCACATAAATCTCCATATTTTTATTCTTAAAGTATTCATGTCTCAGTAGAAGTCTCACAAAATTAACTGAGCTGATGTAAAATAATATAGTTTTATAGGTTTTCCCGCCCAATTTCATAGGTTTGTCACTCAAACCTATAGAAAGTTCATTCAAATTCAACCGATACCTTTTTTAGATTGATATCGGCATTTTAATTTTAAAATACGGGTAATCAAGTTTATTCATAGTCACGAAGCTTTGTTTTAAGAGCATTCATTTTCATAATTGAGGCAAAACCATTTCCATGTATTGCATTCAATCTTATTTTACCCGTACTTGATTTTATTTGTACTGCAAACAAGATCTTTAATGTATGTACAATTCAGCATTATATTCATTCAAATTATTAAACGAGGCGTCATTTTTAGGAGCCCAATTAGCCTGTTCAGGCAATCGATTTCATTTTGAGGAACTCAATTTTAAGAAACTTCCATTCAATTTAAAATTCCGTTTATGTTTTGGTGCTTTCCCTTCATTCTCTATATATTTTCGCATTATACAAGATTTTCATGGCATTGGTGTGCCATATAATTATTTAGGCTTATCCTTTAAATGATGTTTTAAACTAGGATTTTATCTGAAATTATAAAGAATCCGCTATTCCATTGAGGGAGATTCAAAGGAGCCTGACGAGCTTGGAACCCCCCCCCCACCCCACCTCACCCGAGCCCATAATTGAGAAAAAAGTGCATAAAATCTGGTATTTTGCGGACGCCCCAACTCAAAACATCCCCCCCCCAAAAAAAAAAAAGGAAAGCAGGATACAATATCTATGGATGACCGAGTTAACCCTACCCCTACCACGGGTGAAATATGACTGTGAGGATGACCGTATGCCAAAATATCTTCACACCGACCCCCCCCCCCCCCTTCTCCCAACCTCCCCGCTTCTTTTTTCTCGGTCAGCGTAATAATAAAAATCTAAAACATTTAGCACATCGTTTTAAAGCACAAGAGAAGGGCAGAAAATGCATTGATTTTTTTTTTTTCCAACCAGGAAAGATGTTTGTATAATAATAAGTGTGTTTGTTTCTTACCTGTTATGTCCATTTTTACTCGAAGACTCTTTCCCTATAAAGAAAAGAAAAAGAAATCATCAATATAATTTCATGTCACTAATATTATCGTAATAATGTTAACAATACCTATCAAGTGAGAGGTGCTGATGAAGAGAGTTGGATGAGGCGGACGCTATGAGGGAGTCCTTGGATGGTATCGACGGTGCCACCCTAGAGGTAAATAATGACGGCTTTTGAAAAATTTCTGTAATATTAATGGTTTCTTCACGCGTGACGCTCAAATCTTCTGATACATTGCTGGTCAAATAACAATGTTGTCAATGGTAACTACAGTTTATTTTCATTATGATTCATGTTTTGCTGGGATTGTAGGGGTGACCGGGGACAATTATTGTAACAGTACGTAACGAGGCTTCCATCCCGAGCAGAGACACGCAGAGGGGAAGTTCACCCCGGAAATTTATTGCTTTTAAAAAATGCAAAAAATAAAAAAAATATGAATGAAAGTTTGAATGAAATCGACCAAAAAATAGCGAAGTTATGAATATTTAAATCCAGTACGAACTAACAACCTTGTATAGCACCACCTCAAGTTCTCAACTACTCGATCCTGCCCTGATTCCTAACCCATAATGCAACATACTGCATATTGTAGTCTTATAATTCAGGCTCATTAGAATGAAAACATACCTTTTCACTTCTCAATGAATTCACTCCGTGATAATTATGTTGCCAAATAGCAAAGCACATACTTTTTTCCTCAAAAAATTTTAGTTTCCCAATTCAAATTAAATTGTAGGTTAATTCATACACCGTTTTGTTAATAGTTATTTTAAAAGGTATACTTTAAGACTAGCAATTTATAACACACAGTCAATGAGAGTGTTCCTCAGTTCGCTCTCGCTTTAAAGTTTTGATTCTGTGACGTCACGTGCGAGCAGCTCTCCCATGTGTTATGTATGTAAATTCCATAAATTTGTCTTTTTTAATGGTTCTTTGAAAAGGAATGGGTCAATTTGATAGAGGCATGTATATTAACCTTTGTTTGATTATGTATCGACCGCAAAGGTGAAATAATTAATTTTCTTCTGAAAATATTACACTTCTTCGGAATTTGCACTACATAACACATAGCAGAATTGCTCGCATGTGACGTCACAAAATCAAAACTTTGAATATTCATAACTTCGTTATTTTTTGGTCGATGTTCTCCAAATCTTCACTCATAATTTTCTTTTATGTTTCGTCATTTTTTAAAACCAATTTAAACCCAGGGCGAACCTTTAACGATTTAACGATTTGTGGAACTTTCTGCAGCCAAAATATCTTTTTTTGAGCAGGAAAGTAATATCTCACACTAGGCCTACCCAATGTTTTTCTTCTGGAAAAATATGCGGTTGAGCTATGACTGTCATTTATATTTATTTAGCAATTATGTTCTAAGGCCTGTATTTTGCTAAAGTTTCAAAGATGAATAGCCTACCTAAGGTAATGCGGCGGTCACAACTCTTCGTAGGCTACGGGGCACGTGTGCCATCAACATAGTCTGCATAGCATGTACAATGCACGCACAGGTCCTGGGTCAACTTTTTCCGATTCCTGCGTTTATGTAGTGAGGGTATTGTAAAACTCTCCTGTACGTCGTACATGCATTGTACCTGCAAGGTACCTCCGCGCCACGAATTTTCTACGAAATCTATGGTAGGGAGTTGCACGTCGAAGGTACGGCGAGTTGTGACCGCCGCATAAGATAGAAAAAAAACTCCAAATATGTTCGCCCTCCTTAGGGGTATTAGTGTGTTTTCGCAGGACTACGGGGAGCTTATCTAGAACGTTAGCATAAAAGAGGGCACTATTTTCAAAATGCCTGCAAACCCTCGTTTTCTATCTTCTTCAATAACTTTGAATAAAAGTTTCCAATGGTAACTGCACATGTACCCTTTGGCTTGTGAGACATTGTAATGTCTATTGTTGCAAGGAAGATTCAATCAGTATATTATATCATGTATTTAGGGCTTTGATATACAGGGCGACACAGAAAAACAACTAATTTAAAAAGCATCTGTCACATTGAAATGTTTTGTGACTTTGATGTTTATTTCATCATAAATAGTCACTCTATATTCAATTATACCAAACGTACAAGTGTATTGTAACGGTCGACTGAGCACTTAGGTTTAGAAAAATCGTAAAATTTGTCTTATAGTACATTATACCAAGTTTGAGCAAAAGCAACCCTTGCAATTAGACTTTTTAAATATTTTGTCCCTTATGAATAGACCCAGGAGGACTGACCTAAAACCATGAATGAATGCTCAGAAGCCAGGGGTGGAATTCTGGGGAACTCTCTTAACTACTGTCTTATCTTCTGTCTTATCTCTGAGAGATAAGACACCCTTAAGATTGTCCTAAATCGGTATTCTGAAGACTGTCTTTTCTCTGTCTTATCTCTGAAAGTACCCGCCCATCTTTTCTCAGAACCACCAATGAAAATCACTCTTAGTTACTCGTTTAAGCCCTCTTAACCAATAGGAAGGCCCAAAGACATGCAGGGTGTGTCCAAAATACAGTAAATCGTAATGCGTGAGTGCGCATATTTATGCGCTTATTTACGCAAAATCAAAGAAAAAGACAGACAGAACTCAGAAGAATTTTTGGAAGAGAAAAAAAGAGAGCAAACACAGAGAGGAAAAATGGCAGTTAACCTGGAGGGCTTAACTTCTGGCAGTATAAACGAATTTTGTTGAAAATTATCACATATGATAAGTTAAACTAATGAAACAATGTAATCTAAAAAATATTATTGTTTAATTGCTTACAATAAACGGGCAATTTTACCTGGGTATCATGGTACTAAAACTTTGTAAAAGATGAGACAAAAGATAAGACTGCCAGACCCTGTCATATCTTTTATCTTATCTTTTCTCCGGTTTCGTGTAAAAGTTGGCTTTTGCGCGTTTATTGAACAGCGTATTTCTTGTGTGCGCCAATAATTTATGACAATTATTTATGACAAAAAGATAAGACAGCTCCCAGAATACCGATTTTGTCTTATCTCTGAGATAAGATAAAATACCGAGATAAGACACTGCCCAGAATTCCGCCCGGGTTTCTTGTGACAAAACTTGGAAGAAAGTGTATCTCAACAAAGATATCAAAAATTCAAGTGCTCAGTCATCCATGATAGAGCAGGTACATGTGTGGTACTGAGGTATCTCACTTCGTCTTCGCGACGGATAAAAAGTATTAGAGACGTCTCCGATACTTCATTCCGTCGCGGAGACGTCTCCGTGACAATTTTCATAAACTGTCTCAAAGTACTTCCCGCGACTCAAGAAACTTTGCATTGACTGAGTGTGAGGATATGTCTCCGGAATAGTTATCACAACCGTCTCCAAGGAGTTTCAAAACCGTCTCAAAGTAGGCCCAAATCCGTCTCAAAGTAGTTTCAAAGTAGTTTCTGCGAAGTGAGATACCACCCTTACTCTTCGTCATGAATATGAAAGAAATAAATACATATCCCTAATCATTAAACACATAGCACATACAGTAATATGAGGGTCTCAAAGAAGGGTTTACTCTTTCTTGGGACGCACTGTATACGAGACAAGAACTTACGAAGTATGCAGAATGCGATCCAATACTCGAACCCTGCTTTTGTCATCTTGCATAAAGGATGTCAATGGCGCGCGACAGTGGCTGTATTTTCAACGTCTATTGTTGCTATGTAAGGGATTAGATATCAAATACGTGCACACATAATTGTTAGCACTCGAGTGATCGGGTTACCTTGTAATTAGGAGAACAGACTGTGTAGAGAAGGAAGTGACTTTGGGAAAAGCTAGCGGCAGCTATGGTTTTGATTCAAGAGTCTTAGAATAAAGATACATTTATTGTTGTTTGGACTTAAAACTATCCTGTCTGGAATCTGTTCTTAGCTTGTATATTCTAACCCTTTTCATCTGGCGTAGTCGGCAGGATTATGATGTTTGCAGGCAAGGAAGATTTTTATGGATTGTTCATGTTTATCTGTGGCTGTTTCTCCATTATTGTGTTGCACTGCACCGTGCATGCATTGAATAGCTCGTCCCCCGAGTTGCTTCCACTTCCGGGTTTATTATAGTGGTGTCATCCAACGACGGTAACTATTTAAAATGTGCTTTCCCTGCTGTTTGTGAGGTTGATATTTTTGAGTATTGGTCGAGTCCGAAATTTTCATTCAGAAAATTTTAATGGGTTTGATTTGCATACAAATCTGTATTAGATCTAGATCTACAGGCTTATTTAGAGTCTAGGCTATATAGCCAGAAAATTGGAAAGAAATCTAGCATCACTGAAAACTAAATCAGTTTAACTTGTTACATGGTTTAAATTGATTAAAATAAACAAGTTAACTTAAATGAAGTTAAAGCTTAACTAAGACTATCAGATCTCATTATTTGTAATAAACGACTTAACATTAGATCTAGGGTTTAACAGAAAACACAACCAAAACAAAAAGGTTAAAACTAAGAAGTAGGGCCTACTAAATAAAATAAACAAAGGCAAAATAATTAACAGAACAAAACAAATCGTAACAGTTACACAGACACAGCCAGTCTACAGTCACAGTTACACACGCACACACCCCCACATCATACATCAATGAAAGTCTAAATAAATAACTAAGTTAGATTCTAGATCAAGATTAATAAATACATAATAGATGAGGCGTAGGTTTCTAAATAAAGAATAAAATAAAAATAAATAAATGAATGAAAATAAATAAAATGGATCGTAATACATATCGCAGCCATTTCACTAGTGATTATATAGGTAGGCTTTGTGAACTAAACCATATCGATGTTACCAAGATAAAGACAAAGCAAGAGCGAATTGAATGTCTAAGTCAGCTGCCACAGATGATTGAGGAGACCTCACCGCCTCCTCAGACTAGTCAGTCGGGCATGAGTGCCGATGATCTGGCTCGAGTCAGGAAGGCGATGGAGGTTTCCCGTTCCCTAGAGACAAAGCAGTTATGCGAGTCTCTGTTAAAGATGACTGTTGGTCAAAGTCAGCGGGCGGAGTATAGGTTGCCCGGGCTCCATAGACTTACAGGAGAAGATGACATTTCCTGTTACCTCCAAACATTTGAAAGAATAGTGTCAGCAGAGGATAGGGCAAAGGATGAATGGGCTAAACTGCTGGAACCTTTGACAGGTAAAGCCCAGCAGGCCTTCCATTCTCTCATGATGAGGAAAAGCAGGATTATGATTCTGTTGTACAGGTTATCCTCCGCAGGTATCAACGCACCCCGGAGGCCTATAGGGTTAAATTCAAGACCGACATGAAGCAAAGCGAAGAAACTTTCGAGGAATTCGCAAACCGACTGCAGGAGAATTTCTACAAATGGGTAGAAGTGAAAGCTGCCACTCTCGATATTCCAGAAGTTAAACGATGTTTCAATCTGGTTATGATTGATCAGTTCCTGAGTACGGTGGCAGATGAGACACTCAGACTAAAACTTAGGAGCGCAAAGAAAGCTCACTAATCGCTGTGGCTCGTACGCAGACGAATTACTCCTTCATAGACGAGCCAATGTGATGGGTCGTAGGGAAGAGGCAAACTTGAAAAAGAGACAGGGCCCAAGTGGGTTTGCCGACAGTCGCCCAACATCCCAAGGTCTCGTTCCGAACCCAAATCACAGGGGAATATTCAATCAGAATTGTTTCCGATGTGGCCAATTAGGACACAGGGTAGCGGATTGTCAAATGCCTCCTACACCACTAAGAGCACCACCCACCCAACAGAATCCCAGTACATCAACACCAACCTCAACACAACACACAACTCATACTGGAAACTGCAATTTTGTATCTACAGAACACACAAAGTCAGCTAACATACAAAGTAACCAAACCCAACACTTACCTCAAATAGGATCCATGCGGATGTTCCACAACTTGGATTACCCATGTTTGGAAGTTGTCCTCAACGGGAATCTAACAAACACGTAAAGACATATGGCCTAGCTGATACTGGTCTGCAGTATCTCTTCTTCGGCAGACCTCTGTGAGAAGTTGGCTTTACCAATAATTCCCCCTGAACAGGAACAACCTATCGATGGTAGCTATACCCCCACAATCCATTAGGGAAAACAAGTGCGGAAGTAGAGGTCGGGGTCAGTATCTCCCGGTTAATTTCTATGTATGCCCAAAGTTGCAAGCTCCGGTTCTCCTTGGTTCTTGTTTTGCCTATGCAGTGAAACTGTTCTTGGACTTTGGTGATAATGTTTATGGCACTAAATGTGGACTTGAAAGCCCTGTGAGTTCCCATTTTGGGTTTCCAACCTAGAGAGAGTCCAGAAATTGAACTGGACATTGATGACAGAGATACTAGTCGTAGTTCATGTGGATTGGAGAGGGATATTTCACCAATCGAGCAAGCAGAGGTAGAAGCTCTGCAGGAAGAGATGTACTTTGTGATACTCCCGGTTTCACTAACGTTGATTCACATCACATTAATGTTGGCGATGCTGTTCCCTCTCGCTCTCGCCCCTATAGAATGAGTCCCGAAAGGAAGACGGCTCCGGATGAACAGATATCCAATCTCTTAGACAGCGGGAAGATAGAGCCTTCATCATCTCCTTGGGCTTCCCCAGTTGGTGCCAAAGAAGGGAGGCACTTACCGTATGTGTATAGACTATCGCAATTTAAACTCCGTCACTAAGATTGATGCTTACCCAATGCCGTCAGTAGATGACATTCTCAAATCATTGCATGGAGCCCAGGTATTTTCCTCTTTGGATTTGAAGAGCGGTTATTGGCAGATGGGGGTTGCCGCGGAAGACCAGGAAAAGACTGCATTTGTGTGTGAACAGGGTCTTTTTCAGTTCAAAGTACTACCGTTTGGAGTTGTTAATGGGCCTGCCAGCTTTCAGAGATTGATGCATCGTGTACTCGGTGAACTTGTGGGAAAATGTTGCTACGTGTACTTGGACGATATTGTCTGTTTCTCTGGTAGCATACAAGAGCATTTCGAAGATCTGAGAGGTGTCTTGGACAGATTGAGAACGGCTGGTCTTACCGTAAATGTCAATAAGTGTCAATTCCTACACAGAGAGATGAGGTATCTGGAACATTTCGTTGGGGCTGATGGATTGAAGCCTGACCCGGACAAGGTGTCTGCCATCAGAGATTATCCAGTACCCACTTCTGTCAAGGAACTTGAGAGATTTCTAGGCATGATTGGATGGTACCAGAAGTTTGTGCCAGGGTTTGCTGATCAGGCAGAGTGTTCTGTTGTGTTTGATAGCTTGAAGGAAGCTCTCATGTCTGAACCAGTGTTGGGCTACCCAGATCAGTCTTTGTCATTTACAGTCCATACTGATGCTAGTAATGTAGGTTTAGGTGCTATACTTACCCAGAGACAAGACTCCCAAATTAGAACCATAGCCTATGCAAGCCGGACCCTGTCAAGTGCAGAACAAGACTACAGTACAACCGAGAAGGAGTGTCTAGCAATTGTCTGGGCCCTGGAAAAGTGGAGGCCATACTTGGAAGGAAGACCCTGCAAGGTGGTGACTGATCATTAAGCTCTCTGCTGGCTCTTTCGGAAAAGGAAGCAGGGGGGCAAACTTGCTCGATGGGTACTTCGCCTGCAAGACTACAACTTTCAGGTCGTGTATCGCCCCGGATCCCAACACCATGTTCCTGATGCTCTTTCCAGATGTGGCAAAGGATCTCCAGTCGTGGGAGCTGTGAAGGAGGTCCGTGAAGACCTACAATGTGAGACTGATGATATCTGTACCGACCCCAATGATATCTGTGCTGACCCCAACTGTAGTCGACCAGATGATGATCTACTCGACTGGGTGTACTGTGACCACTGTAGGCGCTGGTACCACCAAAGCTGTGTTGGTATCACTCAGGAGGAGGCGGAGAGGATGGACATCTACACCTGTTCAGGCTGCCGAAAAGATGTTACCCCAGGACCTCACGACTCAGACTTTCCCCGTCAGATTTTGAGCTTTGATGAGAAGCTTCTCCAGGATGCACAACGACGTGACCCCCACCTTCTTCCCATTCTCCAGGCCTTCGACAAAGGGGTGTGGACAGTCGCATTTCTGGTCAATATGAACTGAAGAACAACATACTAATTAGAAAGGACGACGGTTGTATGGTTGTTCCTCAGGATCTGCACCAAAATTTGATCAATGAATGCAATGCAAAACCGACGTCTGGTCACCTTGGTCGAAGGAAAACTCTTGCCCGTTTGAAGTATGCAAAGTTATACTGGAAATGAATGTCACAGAGCGTACGCAGCTTCGTTAGAGCCTGTAGAGTGTGTCAGCAGGTCAAACCAATATATCGGAAGAAACCGGGAAAGATGCTCTCTACCTCTTCAACTAGACCATGGGAGATTGTCGGCGTGGACCTAATGGGACCTTTTCCCAGGAGCTATGGGGGACATGAGTTTATTCTGGTAGCAGTAGATCACTTCACAAAGTTTGTGGAAGTAATACCACTCAAGTCGGCGAGCAGCCAGGTAGTTTCTAGTACTTTGGTGTGGCAGATTTTCTGTCGGTATGGGCCACCGACGAAGCTTCTATCCGACAACGGACCACAGTTCAGAGCAAGGGCCCTGGAAGCCACATGTCGAGAATGGGGGGTTGAACAAGTATTTACCACCCATACCATCCACAAACAAATTGGGTGGAGAGGGTCAACAGAAACCTCAAGGCCATGCTTTAGGCGTACGATTCAGGGGACCACCGAACTTGGGACATACACCTGGCAGAGTTCAGCTTTGCTCTAAACACCTCGACTCACGATACTCTTGGAGTAGAACCAGCGCTTCTAATGTTTGGGAGACGGCTCAACACACCCCTCTGCAATAAACTACCGAATGACGTTTCTGATGGTGTAGTCCAACCCAGCAATGAGGACACGGCTCGTCGTAGCGCACTAGCCAAAGGAAACGCTAAGCGGAACTATGACAAAAGGCGTCGCGAGGTTCAGATAAAGGAAGGAGATCGTGTGCGCATAAAGACCTTCCCAATCTCCAATGCCAAGAAGTGCTTCATGTCGAAACTGGCCCCACGCTGGTCAGATTTGTACGTTGTGAAAAAGAAACTGACACCAGTGAATTTCGAAGTGGTAAACGAACAAAACAAAAAGGTCGTTCGCATAGTTCATGTGGACCAACTAAAATTGTGTCAGTAATTTTGTGGGACATTTGAACAGGAGGACTGAACATTGAACATTGAACATTTAACATTGAACGTTGAACATTGGACATTTGACATTGAACTTGATATTGATTATTGTGAAATATTTTAGATGTAAAGATATTGGGTGATAATGTACAGGTGTATGTAAATTATCAGATTTCTCATCACTTCCTTACAATGTAACAGTGCTGTTCATGTAGCTACACATTGCTTCAATACCATGTTATGTAATGACATATATATACATGTACAACAGGATAATCTCAAAGATTTGGGATTACACATTGGTAAATATTATTTGGATATGATTAAATCTAGATGATCCAGACCCAAAATTAAACAGGCTATTAAGTGGAAAAACAAAAATTGTGTTGATAGTTATCATTGTTGGAATGTTTTATATGCTGTAGACTCTATTTACTATCGACCTTTGGATTGTAAAATGATCCTTGTTTTATCTTTGTCAAACATCATGTAATGGATCGTCTTACAGCTGTGCTGGGATGTTTCAAGTGTTCTTAAAAGTTTAGCCTCGAGACAATATGGTATGTTTCATAAAGCAGCATTTTGAGATAGTAGTATCATTACCTTGTATATCACTGGCACTTATAAGCTGTTTAGAAAAGTGTGGATGTACTGTATAATACCTGTTCTGCAGGTACCATTTTTTGATATGCATAGTTGTGCAGATTTTGCGTTGTAGTGCGTTTAATGCAAATTTGTTTTGTTTACATGTTGCAAGGATTTACATGTATGATTATAGTTGTGTTATATATGGCTATCGATTGTTTACATAGGTGCTGGTACTACAAAGGAAGAGTAGTAAGAAAGAAAAAAAAAGAGAAAAATATCAAACCCATATAGGGTTATTTTGGTGGGGGAGAATGTAAGGGATTAGATATCAAATACGTGCACACATAATTGTTAGCACTCGAGTGATCGGGTTACCTTGTGATTAGGAGAACAGACTGTGTATAGAAGGAAGTGACTTTGGGAAAAGCTAGCGGCAGCTATGGTTTTGATTCAAGAGTCTTAGAATAAAGATACATTTATTGTTGTTTGCACTTAAAACTATCCTGTCTGGAATCTGTTCTTAGCTTGTATATTCTTACCCTTTTCAGCTATACGAATTCAATCCAAAGGCTACTTTACCGCGGGGATACCTAGTTCTTTTTATTTTCATACCAAGGTTTTATTGTGTCAAATGCGTCTATGTGTATAACAGCTGACCCAAAACATTGCTGATATGAAAAGAAATATCCTACCGCCCAGCCTTTATGATTAGTCAAATCAAAGTATGCTTCTTTTATGTTTTAGCAAAGGGGGAAATGCCTGTATACATTCCTATCAAAGCGCTCGCTGATTGGCTTATAACTGACTTACGTTCTCGAGCTCCGCTGAGAACCTATACGTTCTACGTTTCAGGAGAACGTACATTTCCACAAAATAGCGTTGTAGATTTTGACAACGGGGAGCTCTCTCTTGTAGCTAGGGGAAACCCTCGATTGTGCACACGAAAACTCGTAATTTAGACGCTTGCCAGCCGTTTCTAGCAAATACCAGTTTTACACACTCTTTTTCCTGTACTAACAGTATGCAGGGGTTTGGGGTTTGAGCTATTTTGAAAATGAAGCCTTTCATAATGCTAACGTTCTAGATTAGCTCCTCCGTAGTCCAGCGAAAGCACCCTAATAGGTGTTTTCGCTGAACGGCGGGAGAGTTTATCTAGAACGTTAGCATAAAAAGGGTACTATTTTCAAAATACCTGCAAACCCTCGTTTTCTATCTTCTTCAATAACTTTTAATAAAAGTCTCCAATGGTAACCGCACATGTACTCTTTGGCTTGTGAGACATTGTAACGTCTATTGTTGCAAGATGGCTTCAATCAGTATATAGGGCTTTGATATACAGTGCGACACAAAAAACAACTAATTTTGAAATCATCTGTCATATTGAAATATTAGAGTTTTGTGACTTTGATGTTTATTTCATCATTAAGAGTCACTCTATGTTCAATTATACCAAACTTATAAGAGTGTTGTAACGGTTGACTGAGCACTTAGGCTTTAAAAAATCGTAAAATTTTTCTTATAGTACAGTATACCAAGTTTGAGCAAAGCAATCCTTGCAATCAATTAGTCTTTTTTAATATTTTGTCCCTTATGAACAGACCCAGGAGGACTGACCTAAAACAGTTTTACACCCTCTTTTTCCTGTACTAACAGTAGGCAGGGGTTTGGGGTTTGAGCTATTTTGAAAATAAAGCCCTTTATATGCTAACGTTCTAGATAAAGGGGCCGTCACACTGAGGTAGTTCTATAACGTCTTTAAATAAAAAAAAATTGCTGAACGGGTTTGGGTCGGGTCGGAACTTATAACTTTGAAAAATAATTTCTTGAATACGATACTACGCAGTTCATAAATAGTCCTCGTTACGTCAATTTCGTCTTTATCGCGTCCGCCATACGCTGTTGTCCCGTTCAGACCAAGTAAACCGTTCGTTCACTCTATACCGTTCGTAGCACGTACAAACAGTCACTAAAAGTGTCCATACTCAGCATGATAAAAGTTAAGTACCATGTTCGTAGTACGTCCTTCTCGTTCAAAGTAAGTTCTTCCCGTTTCAGGAACGTTGTCACTACGTTTAATTTTAAAAACTGGAAGCCAGTACGATTTTTTTTTTAACATGTTAAAAAAAAATCGGACTGCCTTTCCGTTCTCTCCGTTCGGGCCCGTTCTCCAAGTTCGTAAACAGATTGTAAACAGTCTGTATTAGATTGAAAAAGGTTTGCACTACGTTCAGTCCGTTTGTAAACAGATTGAGCCCGTTCACCAAGAACTACCAAGAACGTAGTGAGAATTATTTCAGTATGACGGGGATTTTGGCATGCCGTTTTGTTTAAAAATTGAAACGTCTTGCTGTCCAAGCCCGTGTTATGAAGTCCTAAGCAGATTGAAATAGGTCTGAAGTACGTCCACTCCGTGTGTACATAGATTAAGCCCGTTCTGCAATAATGTCAATAACATGGTAAGAAATCGTTCATTGTGATAATAGTATAAGCGAACAGATCATCTGTTTTAGTTGCCACTCATTATTTGTTACAATTAGAGAAATCAAACAACTTTTTTTTTTTAATATGAAAAACGGCCCCTGGTCTTAAAAGAACGTGTACATTTGACCGAATTATTTCTGGATTAAGATGAATCAACGTTCGTATACAGTGCTCAATACGTCCATCACGTCTTTGCCTCGTCTGCGGTCCGTTTGTATCTAGTTAAGATCGGGTGAAACAGAAAGTTTACACGAAGCAGAGCCCGTCTGAAACAATCCAAACCCGTCCCTAGTTAGTTGCAACCCGTTCTCGTTTCCAATGCATTTCGTCCCGACCTAACTAGTTCTGGGTCGTTTTTAATCCGTCAAAATCCGTTCTTACCTCGACCAAACGGCCTACAGAAAGTTCTTCGCGTTCTTACAGCGTTATTATCCATGGCTAGAACGAGCTGAACGTAAATTCGCGCCCGTTCTGCTATAAAAACCTAGCCCGTTTTTGCCAGACCTCATGCGTCTTCGTAACTTGAAGCTGATAATGAATATGCGGTGCTCGTTTGTAAGACGTCCTAGCAGATCTTTAGAAGGACTGAAGTACGGCAGTTTTGTTTGCAGTAGGTCCATCTCGTTTCAGGTACGTTGCCACCCCATTAAATGTTAGGACGAGATGGGGCCCGATTTTTTGTTGAACACTTTTTTGAAAATCCGACCGAGCTAGTCCATGAAGTTCGTAAACAGACCGTAAGAAGTATTTACCACGTCCACTCAGTTTACACACAGACTATGCCCGTTCGGCAAAATTTGCAAGGACGTAGTAGGAACGAGCTCAGTGTGACGGGGTATTAGGTCCTCGTCTTCCGACGAAAACACGCTTCCTAGCCCGGGGACGCGTCCGGACACTGCTACAGCCCGTACATAGCCCATACACTGCCGCTGTAACCCATGATACCATGCATATATAGCAAGTGGAAAATAAGTCAAGCATTCTCCCGTTTTATTATAATTAGTTTATGTGGTTAATGTTGTTTAAATCTTAGATCTGTCAAGTGCATAGCTTTGATAAAGAAAAACAAAATGTTACAATTTCATGTGTTACAATTCTTCTCGAGCAATTGTAACACTCGACCTCTTGTTTTGAAATGATATTTAGTTTTATTTAGTTTTAAGCAAGTATTTAGCTATAGGGCAAGTCCAAGCTATTTTGCGCGGTAACAAACGGGACATTCAGAGCAAAAACAGGGCTTGTTTGAAAAATCTTAAATGAAATCTCAATCCTTGCATAGTCTTATCCTCTTGAACATGTATGGTAAGGAGGTATTTTAACGTTAATACAACTTCGAGTTTTCTGGCAAAGTCAAGTTTTAAAAAATATGTCGGGTAACAAACGGGACAGGTAACACACGGGACAATTATTCCCTGTAATATTTGTCATTAAACAATTCGTCGCTGTTTTTACGAACCGTCATAAACCTAATTTTTGGTCAAATTTTCGAAATTGAGTTTTTTCGATATTCTTAAAGCATGTATTCAATCGAATTACCAAATTTCAGGTCGGAATCTTAATTATTTAAAAAATAAGAGAAGATTCAAATTTTGTTCGAAACGTCACATCCCTTCCAGTGATTTTACGAAGCGTCCGAAACCATTGTTTCTACACTATAGCAGTCTCCTGAATGGCGCGCAACCCGACCTAGATATGGGTGAGCGGTGCGCGTATGCATTGAGTGATTTTACGAACCGTCCTATCTCGTGGTTTAGGACGCTAAAAAACATGCGCTTGCTATGCGTGATTTTACGAATTGACCTTAACCCCCTGTTTTTCATAAAAACAATCAGTTTTTAAAATACTACCTCCCATTTTATTCTAAATATTTAAAAATCAAACCCCAATTGCAAATATTTTTTTTCATATTGTAAAATTATAGAATTCATGCTGTACGTTGATATAAATAATTACCGTGGTTTCCTTCAAAGCGCGAAGTTATGAGCGTTAGAAGAACACCCTAACTTTGAACGCGATTATCTCAAAAGCTGGTTTTGGGAACTCGGCGAGGTGTAGGACGGTTCGTAAAATCACTGACGAATTGTTGTAGCCAAGGCGTAGCAACATATTTTGTCTAAAAAATCTTTCTGATAAAACAAAAGAAACATAATTCAAAACAGAAATGTGAAAAACACCTATTTTCTTTCATTTCTAAAGGTGGGAGGGTAAGTAATAAAAAGGCATGGTTTTACATTAGCTCAGTAGCTTTTGTGAGATTATTTCTGTGACCTGAGTATTTCAAGTCTAAAAATATAGAAAGCTATGTGCTAGGTTCGTGATATTTTCACCAGAGTAAGCCAAGAATATAATTATAGAAACAGAAAATACATACTTTTTGGGTGTACTCCTCTGACAAACCTCTTTTTTAAATTGTTGAATATAGCATTTTTTTAATGCATTTCATTATTTTTTCATGAATATTAATGAGCCTTGTGACGTCATATGACCTTGAAATGACTTTCAGACCTCATTTGCGTTAAGTTCATTTCATACCCTTTATGATGATATGTGACACATTATGTATACCTTTACAAACCCACTGACAAACTTGACAGAAAAAGGGTCAAAAAGTCGAAAAATCACCGCCTTGAGAACAAATAGCGTGGACTTGCCCAATGATAAAGCTGATATGTCAAATTTGAAAAAAAAAATGTTACAATTGTCCCCGGTCTCCCCTACAACACAATTTTCAATGGAGTAAAAAGGACTAAAATCAAATTTGAACCCCAAGCAAAAATTAACTTTGACCCTTCTATTGAACAAGTGATGAATGATAGCCTGTAAACACAAACCTAGATTTTAAAGAACAATAACAGCTCTATATCCAGACGCGTTTCTTGTGGGTAGGACTGAGGGTGGTATCTCACTTCGCGGAGACGTCTCCGCGACGGATAAAAAGTATTAGAGACGTCTCCGAAACGTCTCCGCGACATTTTTCAAAAACTGTGACATAGCAATTTCAAAGAACCGTCTCAGAATTGTTTCCGTCGCGAAGACGTCTCCGTAAAGTGAGATACCACCCTAAGGGGACCTTGTTTAGCAAGGAAAAGCTGAGCATTGTGGGGTTGACAATTTTTTCTTTTTATTCAATCCTCGAGGATAGTTTGGGGAACATCCAGGGTCTGTATTTAAAAAATAATGGTACAATTGGAGAAAAAAAAATCAGTGGTGGTGTTTATTTGATTCTTGTTTGAATTGGTGTGGATGCAAATAGATTCTAGGCCAGTGTTAAATAACACCAACTTTTAATGTTAGAAAATATTTAGTTAACTTTATAAACTAGAGGTAAATTTGCTGCTACATTTGTGTTTATATCTATAATTGAAATGAATCTTTAATTAAAATGAATCAAATAATTATTTCACCTTTACCTGGAGACTTTTCAACAAAGTGGTTCGTCAGAATTTGTATTGACACCAAGTGGTTTTTAGAGAGGTCATCAATATATCAGCCATAATGTTTTGGTCGGTCAATCAGATTTGACATTTGACATTTTACTAGTGGTGGAGGTAGGGGGGGGGGTCCGCGCCTGTATTAGGGTGTTTTCGAATGGACTAACGGAGGACCTTATCTTAGAACTAGCATGGCGAAGAGCTATATTTTCAAAAGAGCTCAAAACCCCAAACCCTGCATACTGATAGTACGGCGAAAAGAGGGCATGAAACTGGTATTCGCTTGAAACAACTGGGAAAGCGTTTAAATTTCGAGAAACCGTGTGCAAAATCGAGCGTTGCCCATAGTTACCGGTGTAAGGTCTCCCGTTTTCAAATCTAGGACGTTAACTTAGGGTGGAATTACGTTCTCGTTGAATCTAGAACGTTAATCTGGTGTGGACTTACGTTCTCAATGACCAGCCAATCAGAGAGGACTTTAATAGGAATGTAAACATTCCCACGTGTGGTTTGTCGATGTCGCCAGCTCGTGCACCCAGGCCAGCGCTTTTCACTTGCTTCATGTAGGCTGTGTAAGTTACAAGTTACAAGTAACATAGATTTTACGAGATCAAATCTTGATTTGCGGACGATGGAGGAGGAGACAGATTTCAAGGGGTCGGTGATTAGTTATTTCACGTTCTTTTCGTATAATAGCGGTGATGTTTAGGATCAATTTAGGCATTAATTAGGATGTTATTTTATGACAGAAATCGAAAGAAGTGAAATGTGGCTTGGGGTGGGGTGGAGAGAAAAGGGGGAAGGCATCATCAATTCGACCTTTAACTTAGGGGCGCCAACTTGATCTTAAAAGTAGGGGGCACCAAATTAAAGTTAAACATAGGGGGACCAATAGGATTTCAAATTTAAGGGGCGCCGAAATGACCTTAAACTAAGGGTGCGCAAACTGGATCTTAAACTTAGAGGGCTTTACATTAATCTAAGCCAAAGTGACCTAAAGCATAGGGGCACCGATTCTATCTCAAATTTTGGGGTCGCAAAATTGATCTTAGCCATATAGGGTTCCCAAAGCGACCTAGAACATAGGGGCGCCAAATTGACCAGCAACATAGGGGCACATAATATCGTCGGCCTCATTCCAAAAGGGCCTTAACATTTTTAAAGGCCATTCATATTGTACACATATTAAAAACATTAAGGCCCTTTTGGCATAAGGCCCACGATATGTGATCGTAAACTTGGTGGGGGGGTGGGGCGGGTGTGGAGGTGGAGGGGTCGGGGCGTCTACAATGAGGGACCAATCCAAATTTCTGATTGTTTAATACCAAGATTGACGCAAACCTTTGTTCTAACAAATTTTGTTCTATTATTTCCCATTAGACAAATTCATAATTGATCTAATTCCCACTTTTAAAAATGACACATTTTGGTCTAATTTCAAATTCCATCTAATAGTTCAAATTGTTACACAACAAAAAAAGTAAAGTTCCCCCTCCCCCCCCCCTAATGAAAATGATGTAACTTTTGAACCAAGAGGATTTCACATATGTTATTACATGTGATGTAAGGGTAATTTATTACTTCCATTTTGGTTGAAATTGAACTGAAATTCGTTTATGTCATGCTTAAACGAGCACGAGTCAAAAGACAAATGTCACTTTTCGAAAGTCACCAAAGGTCAGTTTCATACTTTAAATCATAATATTGGAACAAATTCAACTTTTTAACTAAAGATAGTTTCAGAAGGGTTGTTGCACTTATATTCTAAACACGTCAAACGTCTTTTGCATTAAATTTCACGGTGGTGAAACATTAGGTAAATTCAAAACCTGTATTTTTACCATTTTTACTTTTTAAAAATGATTGATTATGACGGGGGAATATGCAATCAAGGAATAGTGTATTTTAACAATAATTCATTCAAATTCACGTGTTGAATGAACACTTAATAAAAAGCAAAAAGGATATTTTCAAATTCCTAGGTAAGTATTGCTCCATTTTGTGTATAAAATCATTTTATCAACTTTTTTTGTCATATGTATGTAAATAATTTTTTTTTTTCAAATGATCTATAGCATTTTATTAAAAATTCACGCTTCAATGAACACGTGATTCGTGAAAAGCCATTTTTTTTCGTTTGTGGACTAAAATTCATCGCTTACTTTCGATAATTGTCACAGACTTCTTGGATAGTTCATTTGATTCGAGTTTCACGAAAATTCCAGTATTTTATGCTTCAGTGAGCAGAAGTTATTGAGAAAAATATGTAAATAAGAAGGAATTTCAGAGCTTTGGCCCCACCGTGCTTATCAGATTCTCATGTAGCTTTGGTTACTGTTAGTTAGCCACCACACTGAAGTTGTGTGCCAAGTTTCGTGAAAAAACTCCTAGTAGAATTACAAAAATCATCATGAAATTAAGCCGAATTTCATTTTTGTTACATTTTGACTTTCGTCTCCATTGACATTGTGTACAATCTCGAAGCAAAAACAAGTCCCAATCAACATGCTGGAACTTTTTAACAAACATGTTGAGTAATATGGTTGGCGTTATCGTTTATACACTCAATCGACTAACTTATGTGCAAAATGAGATTAAAAGCTTCGCGTCATGCATGAATACACATGTTAAAGGCAAAATTGTCATTACAAGTCGACAAAATTCACCTTTAAGTGTGCTCACTCGTCCATGACACGACGAATAGTGCTCATTTTCTCACAAAATGTGTCGATAATGTTAATGATAATATCTGATGTCAATTTTTAAATAAAATTGTTAATTTTTACAATTTTTGGAGGCCTGAACATAATTCTTAAAATTGTGCTCACTCATCCATGAAAAATATTAAAATGTGTCGGGATTGGTGTTGGATGATAAATCCAACAAAACAATTAAAAACAAGGTAAAAAGAAAATTTTACAAAATTGTTATTTTTACAGCCTCCAAAATGACCTTTGTGACTTTTGAAAATGTCCATTTTTGCTTTAAACGTTGATCACTCATGCATGTCTCAAGCGATCGATTTTAATTTAATAAGTGGGTAAAACTTCCCTCCAAATTATTGTACTCAAAACATACTCGTTCAAAAGTTACACCATGTTGATTAGGGGGGGGGGACTTACTTTTTTTGTTGTGTATATAATACCATGGCATGTTTGAATAAAGTAGATGTTCAGATAGACTCTAGATAAGCTCCACTTAATGACTTAATGACTTAATCGTGGTCAATCAAAAATGAGATTCCACCGGGAAATTCTGTACAGTGGGGGTTTTCTCCCAATGGAAAGTCAATGCACGAATATTGTATTGTTGATTTAAAGTTCAAGCCCATGCCAGGAGGCATGTTCCAAAAAAGGGTCTAAAAATCCTGCTAAACAAACTCATAATCATTAAGAATTATATGGCAATAATAATTATTCTAATATATTGGTATTTTTTAAAATTCTCAAATTCTCAGCCTTCAACCTCTAGGGCAACTACACCACCATCAACACTCATAGTCGTTAAAATTGTCCAAATCGAAATGATATATATATTTATATCCCTCATACTGAAAATTGAGGTTTCTAGGTGCATTCATATCCTGTACCTCATGTAAATTCGCCATTTTGAACGGTGGATGAGGGTGGGGGTAGGGGCACCCCCCCCCCCTCTGTTCGGTAATGAAAACTTGGATTCGCCTCCGATATTCCGCAAGTTGAACTCCGAACCAGGAAGGGAAAGTGCAGCGGCTGGGGATTTCCCAAGTGGTGACGTCATACACAGAGTGCGGAGTCCGATAATTCTTCCCGTGTAGTACGCCCAGTAGTACCCCTAGTTTTGAGCTATTTTGAAAATATAGCCCTTCATATGGCTAACGTTCTAGATTCCACCTCCCGTAGTCCAGCGTACAATACGGTATATGGGTACATCACATAATTCCTGTGTTGGGATTTCTATAGGGTAGGGGAGACCGGGGACAAATGTAACACAGAGGCTCCCATTCCTAGCAGAAACGCGCTATAAACTTAAAATTTGTAGAGAGCATGCGCATTTCATTGCTCCACATGCTGGATGAATGTTAGCAGATTTAACGGTTCATGGAACTTTCTACAGCAGAAAAACCGTTTTTTGAGCAAGAAAGTATTATTTCACATTACCCATTGTTTTTCTTCTGGACAAATATGTAGATAAGCTACGGCTGTCATTTTTATATATTTAGAAACTATGTTCTTAGGCCATATTTTGCTAACGTTTCAACGATGAATACCTAAGCTAAGATAGAAAAAAAAATCTCTCCAAATATGGTCGCCTCTGTCAGGGGCAATTGTAACAAGCTGTTACAATTGCCCCTGAAGGATGTTTCTGTTAAAGTAACTCCCGTAGGAACTCGCGCGGTATTAGCAGCTTTCCACTGCATCAACACCAAGCTATTATATAACCAATCAGGGGCCACGGAGCGTTTTTGGAAGTGGAGGGGGTGAGCGGCAAGGGGATGGGGTGGGTGGGGGCTGAACAGGCTAAAAATCACAAATGTATGGTCATTTGTCCGTTTTTGTACACGTTTCCTGACGAAAGTGGGGGGGGGGACTTAGAAATGAGAATTGCATAACGTTGAACGTATCCGTCAATCATTATTTTATTCACAAGGAAAAAATGGCCTTATTTAAAAGCTCAGACATGAGAATTAAATTACTTTGAACATATCTATCCAAGACGTTTAGATGAAAAGGCAAAGAAAATATTGATTTAGTCCGAAAAAAGGGTGTCTTTAGTTGTTTATCATTTGTTTCATTGTAATCAGAGCCTCAAGTTTTTTATTTTGTTTTTTAATAATTTATATCATTTTAATAGAAACGAAAAAGTAAACAATGAAAAGAGTGAACATTAGGTTCTTTTAATGCCAAAATTGTAAATAGGAGTAGACTTGTAAATAAAGAAAAACAGCAAAGAGTAGCCTCGTCGAAAAGCTCAAGCATCAGAACTTCAAACTTTGAATGAATTGTCAATTATAATGCTTTACAAAAACAAAAGGTAACCATATCTATAAGCTCAGACATGAGAATTAAATAACTTTGAACATATCTGTCCAATACGTTTTGAAATATTAGAATATTGATTTTGTCCAAAAAAGTGCCTTTAGTTTGTTTATCATTTGTTTCATTGTAATCAGAGCCTCAAGTTTTTTTTTTATTCTTGTTGTTTTAATAATTTATATCACTTTACTAGAGAACTTCAGAACTTCATGAGTTTGAATGTAATGTCAATTATAGTGCTTTGTTTACAACTACAAAAGGTAACCTTATCTATGAGCTCAAACATGAGAATTAGATATTAGATAACTGTAAACATGTAATTTGTTTTGATTTGATTTGATTTTATTTGTCGAGTGTACATGGTATAAAACATAAAAGAAACACTGACAGGATAGCCCATGAAATCCGAAAAGGCTTATTTTATAGGGTCCTATAAAATGAGAAAGAGATTATGGAACCCCCCCCCCCCCTGATTTGCTTTTTCTTATTAAAAAAAAAAAACACACATTAAAAGAGAGAAAGAAGAGAGAGGAAGGGAGGGAAATGGAGAGGAGGAGAGAGAGAGAGGGGGGAAGGGCAGATAGGATCAAAGTAAAAGGGTAAAAATGGAGTGAAAGAAGAAAGAAGACAGAAAGAAAAGAAGAGGATAGAGAGAGAGAGAGAGACGGAGAGATGGGAGCCCCCATAAAAGATTAAAATATATTTTCAATATGATATCTGAAAATATATGTCCAATACTTTTTGTTAACAGGGCAAAGAAATATTGATTTTGCCAGAAAAAAGTGGCGTAAATTTTGAAGATTGATTTTACAAAAAAAAAAGCTGTCATTTTTTACTTCTTATCAGAAATGTATCACTTTATTTGGAAAAGAATGTGTTAAAGTCAAAAGGCGTAGGCCTAATATAAAGTTTAATACCACAGTTGTCAGTTTAAAGATATAATGGGTAGGTACAAAGTAGATAAAGAACCAAAATATGAATTGATGAAGGTTCTATAGTTCTACAGTTAAAGGGTGAAGCCCGAACAACCTTAGAAAAAAATAAAAAAATATATCTTAACTTTTGCCCCATATCATGAATATAACAAGTGGAAAATATGATATAAATGCGTCAAGCATTGTCATGTTTTATCATAATTAGCTTATGTGGTTTAAATCTTGGATCTGTCAAGTGCATAGCTTTGATAAAAAAACCAAAATGTTACAATTTCATGTGTTACAATTGCCCCGTACGTCTGTTACAATTGCCCCTGGACACGGGGCAATTGTAACACTCGACCTCTTGTTTTGAAATGGTAATGGCTTCAAAATAACTTGTTGTACTCAGCCAAAACCTATTAATATGTCAAGCTAAGATATGCATATTTCATTTTATTTAGTTTTAAGCAAGTATTTAGCTTTAATAAAGTTGATAGATCAAATTTGGAAAAAAAAACTGTTACAATTGTCCCCGGTCTCCCCTACATTGACGAAACCACACGTGTAAATGTTTACATTCCTAAGCACTCGCTGATTGGCTGATAACGGACCTGCGTTCTCGAGTCGAGGCGAACACCCGAGAGCTCCACTCTGTAACTAGGGGAACCGCTTGACTTTGCAAACGAAACCTCGAAATTCAAACGCTTGCCAGCCGTTTCTAGCAAATACCAGTTTTAAACCCTCTTTTCGTAGTACTTTCAGTATGCAATGGGTTAGGGTTTTGAGCTATTAAAAGATTTGTCCTTCCACATGCTAACGTTCTAGACTACGTCCTACGTAAAACGCGCTAATGTCACACCAACGCAATCTTTACATCGGGGCCCAAACTTTGACGTCACCATCCGAAAGACATCTTGGGATTCGAACCTCGGTTCAATCCGTATCAGTTTGTAGGCTGATGCAGAGGAAATAACTAATAATAATAACTACCATTTAGTGCGCTCTTCATAGTAAACTATATCACAGCGCTTACAGTATATTATTACCCCGGTCATGGGATTCATTTACGATCCCGCACTTTTACAGTGCACAATCTCCACTCCCTGAGGAGTATTCCAGCTGGTCGCCTGTTAGGCGCACACATGCTAAAGCGAACCACATAGCATTCGCAATCCTACCGGGTATCCATTTTTATCACCTCGGGTGGGGTCAAGCATGTCTAAATGCCTTGCTCAAGGGACATAAGTGCCGGTGCGGGAATCGAACCCGCGGTGTTTGAATCGACGGTCCAGTGGTGAGACCACTACACTACGACACTTCTACTAAAATCATTTGAATTAATTATCTATGGAAAAAGCAAATCAGCCCTCAAACTGATACGGATCGGACCGAGGTTCAAATCCCAGTTGCCGGGTCAAAGTTTGGTTAGTGTGACTTTAAGGGCCTGTCCCACAGAAGGGCGATCATTGTGGCGACAACCTACGAACTACCTGTCGCCACCATTCGCAGGTACAATCGCCTTTATAATCGCGAATTATCGCGTCTATCGCCTAAAGAGACAGAGCCAAATTCAGTTCGTCGTTGGATTTTCAATTAGTTTAACAATAGCCGGCGTCAGTTAGGTTGACGTCAATGACCGTATCCTGTGTTCTCTTTTCGCGACAATTTGCTATCGTAGATTGTCCCCAGATAGAACATGTTCAGCAGAGCAGTACGGCGTAGTTGTAGGTTGCCGCGCTGCAGCGTACGTTGTGCACGCATCGCTGAACCAAACGGTCAATGAAATTTAAGCCGACTACATTGTAGAGGACCACCGTGTAGACCAGGCGCGGATCCAAGAAAGTCGAATTGAATGCATTTCGGGGGCCCAATTGTCTGGGGACAAAGAGCCGCTTTTGTTCCCAGACAATTGGGCCCCCGAAATGCTGTTTAGGGGGAACAAAGGTTTGAAAGTGGTTTTGAGTTGCTTAGAGGTCACTAATCACAATTAGCTTGGCTAGTCCCCTGCTAACCCCCGGCAACTCTCGTAGGGGTCAAAATAAGGTCAAATTGGGGCCAATAAGGGGTCAAATTTTTAAAATGCTGAAATAATATCAAAAGACATAGCAAATTGAGTATATGAATATAAAAAAGGCCTAAGTCCATAGGAGGCCATTTCGAGATAATCGAAAAAAACTGAATATTTTTTTTAATTTGGGCAATTAAAGTATAGTTGGCCAAAAGACATCAGAGAACATCATAAAACAAATTTAAGTGTAAATTTGTTATGAACATAAATTTTCAAGTTACTTGTGGGCGGGGCCTTTTGTCTGGTGGACTTGGGTCGTTTTTAGAATCATATGGACTTAGGCCGTTCTTACATTCATATACATGGTAGACTTCTGTAGTACTGAATGTATAAAAATGATACACAAGAGATTTCTTTTATATATCACACAAAAAGGGCCCCTTATCTTTCTGTATTTTAGGTTTTTTTATATTTTTTTTTATAGCTGATGTGTTTTGGGATGAGCAAGCGGGTGTGGGTGTGGGTGTGGGTGTGTGGTTTTTTAAATGTGAGGACATGTGTAGGTGTTCAAATACTGAAAAAAAAAGTTTGCAAAATGATGTATTATTCACGTTTTACAGTTCACTGTTCTTCCATCCATGAAACAAGAAGTCTTAAGCACACAAACAACAGTTCAAGAATGGGGGGGGGGTATTAAATAGAAAAACAAGAAATACAGAGGGCGTCTCCACTTAAGCTAAGGTTGGGGGTGTAAATGGAGTGAGAACTTTTCCTTAGCAAGGACCTTTATTTCATGTTTGCCAGAAATCTTGGGGTAAAATGCTTTTGTAAATGGGCAAAAAAAATTATTTTATTGATTATCAGTGAATTTTGGGGTAAAATTCTAAAAAAAAAACCAAAAAACTTTAATTGTGTTCTGAGCGACTTTTGTAAGAAAACATCAATCCTGAATCCACCCTGCATGCCCCACATCCACACATTCACATCAGCATAGGAATTACTTTTTTTTTTTTTTGAGGACCTATTTTTTTTTAAATATATATTGACACACACCCACCCAAACCCCCCTCACACACCCTCTGACACACACACACACAGACAGAAGCACAAACATCTGCAAGTGAACTTTAACTTCTAACTTTTTTTTCCATGTAAAGTGGAAATCTGTGGGACCTCCTCTACATCTAACTCATGAGCAGCCATTTTGAGGTACTCAAGGTTAAACAAGAAGCAATGAGAGAGGGCGCTAGATATGAATGTAAGAAAAGCCTAAGTCCTGGACTTAGGCTTTTCTTACATTCATACATTTGTACATAATAGCTACATGTATCTTGCCAAAACAATACATATACTGGGGCCAGGCTCGACTAGCACATGTGCTACCTTCTGGTTCCTATTAACAACTATACTCTATACTCTTTTGTATCTACCAATTTTATATCTGCAACACTTTGTATTATGATTATTGTATCCATGCCAATTTATTCTGTACCTGTATTCACCATTATATGAAGTTGTTGTTGTTGTTAATAAATAAATTCAAATTCAAAAAAAAGTTAATAAATAAATTCAAATACCAGATTTTCATCCTTTATTTAAGGCATTTCTGAAATGATTTCAGATTCATCATTTATGCACAAGATGGGTCAATGTATAAGGAACAATTTCCCATATATAACTCAATTTCGCCAAAAATTGGACTTAGGCCTTTTTTATATTCATATACTCAATTGTCTGTCTCATTCTACTGAACAAAAAAGTGTACAGGATCATTTATACATGACCTCCCAGTAAGAAGTTATAGCGGGAAAAGTCAAAAGGTCAAAGAACTTTCACATGAAGGCATATAAGGCCTATACAAGCTAAAATTGTTAGGGACGACAAATTTTTGTGTTTGTTGTGTCTATTAATATTTATTATCACTAAGAAAATTAATTGAGACTATTTCTACATAAGAGAATCATGATCAGTACATATAAGGGTCAAATGATTTAATCTAGGATCGAAATACGGTAAAGGAGTTAAAACAGCTCTATTTTTATGTAGTATCATCAAGTTATATATAAATAGATGATTAAAACCATGGATTCTACTAGGTCCTAGTAGAATTCATGATTAAGACTAATAGATTTGTATTTTTATTCCAGAAACCACATTCAATATTTAGGGTCATGATATGGTCAAAGGGTCAATCGATCATTTTGGGTCAAAATGTTCATGGACCTACAGATATCGTGCTGCAATATGTACACTAGAATTTCTTGAGCCATGAACTTCAAATTTAAAAGTACTTGATGTACCATCATAAGAAGACAATCTAATTTGATCATATAGAATGTAGGTGAAAGGTCAAGGGTCACATGGTCAACTAAAGAAATTCCAGGTATTTACCTTATTATTACAATAGTTTTAGAAAAAAACTTTATGTTATATTTATGTATATCAACTTCTTACAATGTTTGAAAATTTAGGTCAAATGTCAAGGGTCACAGAGGTAAACCTAGAAGGAAATGCATGTATCTGCCCATTATTGAAGTATATCAAAAACTATTTGAGATGTGAAACTATGACGATGTCACCACGAAAAAAAATCTGATTATACGACACTGTGTATTGGTAAAATGTCAAGGTTCACAGAGGTTTATGTCTGAAATTACTTTTTTTTAAACTTTTATAAACGTCTGAATAATGCACAAGAAGTGCGCTTTGGTGGGGGTATTCATCGATCTTTAATCTATGTTTTAGACCTTTACTGGACCTCAACTTTAATTTGTGCAAGTCTGTCTCGTTTTTTAACCAATTTTTTTATGTTATAATAAATGATAACATCACTGATCGTTAAAAGCTGCCAGAATAGTCAGGTATATTATACTTTTGACATACCCTTTACAAAATATTATCAGACCATCTGCCTATAATCGTGATACCATTAAGGTTGAAGTTCAAATTGATTCTTGGAATGTCATAACTTGACTACATGTATGTGGCTTTGATATAAATTATATCATCGAATTGAAGTTCACCTCCCAAATACTTCTACAATCAATATGAGCTGAGTGCACATCAGTTTAGGTCAATGTAACATTTTGACCCGAAATAATCGATTTACCCTTTGACAGTACCATGACCCCTTACATTTATTGAATGTGGCTTTGGAAAAGAAATACAAATCTGTAAGTTGTAGTTTACACACAACTTAACAGTAGGACAAAAATGGAGCTGCTTAACCCCTTTACCCTATTTCGGTCACAAATTGGACCCCAAATGACTTTAGTTTGAGCCCTTATATCTACTGAATATGAGTTTCTTATGTAGGAATAGCTAGTCTCAATTAATTTTCTTAATCATAGATACAAAAAGACACGAAAATTTGTCATTCAAAGCAATTTTAGCGTGTGTAAGCCTATTATGGCTTCATGTGAAAGTTCGTTGACCTTTTGATTTTTCCCATCGTAAGTTTTTACTGGGAGGTCAGGTATATATGATCCTGTACACTTAAACGTTGTATGAGATTGGCATCTAATGAATATATTATCATCAAGATAAAGCTTTTTCTTAAAATAATGCAATAACGAAGTAAATACCTGAAATTTCTTAAGTTGACCATGTGACCCTTGACCTTTCACCTTCATTCTATAAGATCAAATTAGATTGTCTTCTTACGATGGTACATACTACTTTTAAATTTGAAGTTCATGGCTAAAGGGGTTCTAGTGCACCTAATGCAGCACAATACCTTTAGGTCAATGTAACATTTTGACCCTAAATGATCTATTGACCCTTTGACCATATCATGACCCCTTACATTTATTAAATGTGGTTTCTGGATTAGAAATACAAATCTGTCAGTTTTAATCATCTTTTTATACCAAACTTGACAATACCACAACAAATGGAGCTGTTTTAACTCCTTTACCGTATTTCGATCCTAAATTAACTCATTTGACCCCAAATGACCTTAGATTGACCCCTTATTTCTACTGATCATGATTTTCATATGTAGAAATAGTCTCAATTAATATTCTTAGCGATAATAGATATTAATAGACACAACAAACACAAAAATTTGTCGTTCCTAACAATTTTAGCTTGTATAGGCCTTATGTGCCTTCATGTGAAAGTTTGTTGACCTTTTGACGTTTCCCGCCACAACTTCTTACTGGGGGGTCATGGGTTTATGATCCTTTACACTTTTTTGTTCAGTAGGATGAGACGGACAATTTGCTATGTCTTTTGATATTATTTCAGCATTTTAAAAATTTGACCCCTTATTGGTCCCAATTTGACCTTATTTTGACCCCTACGAGAGTTGCCGGGGGTCAGCAGGGGACTAGCCAAGCTATTTTGATTAGTGACCTCTAAGCAACTCAAAACCACTTTCAAACCTTTGTTCCCAAAAAACATCCACGGGGTCTACACGGTGGTCCTCTACTAACATCAGTACATTCACCAAAATCAGGATCGGCCTCCCTTTCAGATACTGTACAGTCGCCGCAAATTTTGAAATTTTCAAAAATCACTCACGACCCAAATTATAATGCGCGACTGAGAGGACAATCACGAACCTAAAGGCGACAGGCCGCCATCAGGTAGAAAATACTCGCCTGTGTCAGTCGCAAGATTCGCCACAGTGCGCAAGTTCATATTTTGGTTGATTTTATGCTGCGACAAGAGAAGTCGAGCCGCGAGATGCGATAAGGTCGATGCTATTGCATTATCGGATACAAGCTATTGTTAGTCTATTGTTTGCGTGGAAGCAAGTCGTTGTCGTAGCCTATCGTAGTCAGAGTCGTAGATACCTATATGAATTTCGGTCACCTACGATTCTGACAGGTTCTAACCTGCATAGGTTGTCGCCACAACGATCGCCTCCTGTGGGACAGGCCCTTTACATTTCCAACTTATCATATATGTATAAGTATACTGTTTAAAATTATATATTGTATTGCTGCAGTCACACAGACACTTACGTATAGTTACGTTCTTGTTGTTTTAATCTTATTTCATCTTCTATTCTATCATTTCTTATGTATTTCTTTGTTTTGTTTGATGAACGAAACTGGACGCAACCGGACGTAACTCAACGTAAGTGTCTGTGTGACTGCAGCATATCATGTTTAAAAATGTGAACACGCTAAATTTTCTTGCAATGGACAAAAAAAATTGAATTAAATTATGTCTCTCTGCGACATTACCGGTTGTAACAGGGCCTAGCTGACTTACATAATGGTATCCCTTCAGACACTCTTTACTTGCTCAAATTCACCAAAAATGAAAAAATATAATCACACAATATTAAAAAGAGTCTTAAAAAAGACCCACTACTACAGTGCGTCCCAGAAAAGAGAACCCCGAATGATCAGTCATTTCCCCTTTATAAATGCAAGCAAATAAGGAAATATTAAATGCGCTATTTTAAAGTTCAGTTTTTCTCCTTTCTTTTGACACTGAATTCAACACAAATTAGCCATGCATGGACGAGGAAGCAGAGTTAGAAAATTAATGGCTAAAACCGAGTTGCCCAAAATGAGTTGGCGTGAAGCAACATCCTTGCCTAAGAACGGGATGGTTCGTTAGCATTTATTTTATGTTTTCAATCATGAGTCTTTTCTTTGCTTACAGACATCCATTGCCTTTCCCATTAATTTGATTTGTGGGAATTCATTTTGACCATTAATTTTTATTACTATTATTATCTATGCATGGGTTTTCAACTTGTATTCAATTTGGAGTCAAAAGAAAGAAGAATTTTTAACTTTAAAGTGGTGCATTTAACATTTCATTATTTGCTTGCATTTATAGCGAAAAATTACCGACCATTCGGGTTCCGCTTTATCTGGGACACCCTGAATAATGCTCACCCCTTTTTTCAAATTCGCACTTGAAGTCAACTTTTTTTCCATGAAATAAGTTGACTTTCGGACCATGCTTCTCTTCATCGAAATGGATGTCAAAAAACTCCAGTGGCGGTTGGGCTGATGTTCCAATATCACGTACTTTTACAGACTAAAAATGAACATTTAAGGATATTAATCTTCAACTTAACAAATAATTCCGATTTAAATAGGCCTATGTGACATTGCGTTGTGTGCACCCAATATATTTGAGTGTGTGTGTGTGTGTGTGTGTGTGTGTGTGTGTGTGTGTGTGTGTTTGAATGATTATGATATATAAAAAAATCCCACCGGGTAAGTTACTTATCAATATAGATCAATAGTAATTAATTGAGATTCGGGAAGGCTTTTTTTCTTCTTCTTCTTCTCTTCTTCTTCTTCTTCTTCTTCTTCTTCTTCTTCTTTTTGGGGGCACGTAAAACATGGTAAGAAGTAAAGGGGACTCTCACATACTTTTTCTCTCCATTGTTCATTATTGAGGGGTTTGATGGACGTAATCGTCGGAAAGGGGGCCCCAAAATATAATATGTCATACTTTGGCCCCTCATGAAAGAATTCTAGAAAGCCAGCATGTAAAGTGTTATTAAGACTAGGACTAGTCTACGTAAAGATGAGGCCTACCTTAGGTTTGCCAATTTCGACCTCTATTTCCAGTATAGTACTTCTGTTCCATTGTATAAAAAACGGCCGGTCAATCTTTGAGTTGTAACCTTTAAAATCACTCATGACCTTTATACGACATAAAAGAATATCACGGAAACATTTTATGGGTTTGCTTAAAAACATGAAATATGCTATATGCTATAGAATGCGTCCCAGAAATAACTATACACTTTTGAAACGGATCCCAAATAAGATATATATGGTTCTTGGGGGAAAAATCTTAATGCAAATAAATATAATTTTTTTCCATAAAGGTATATGTTTATATTTAATGGGGTCGGCTGAAATTTATTTATTATTGAAAAATGCTATAAATACGTACTACGAACAATAATTCATGCACGGGAAAATAATATAGTAAGCCTATATAGCACACTACCATCATGCAAATATTCACCGTACTCGCAGATCAGCCAGCGGCCAACATCGTATGGGGGAATCATGCACCCAAACCAAATCTGTTCTGATGATTAGGTTTAAAATAACATTTCCTACACCGCTTCATAGACTGTCAGAAAACTAAACATTACGATACTTAGCCTGAAATTTCCTGGCCCAATTTACCTGTAACGTGTTTGGACCATTCTTGGTCACGAATTATGCAAAATCTTGACTTTAATTTGCTATAACTCTAACAATGTTAAAGATATACCGATTTAATATTTATATTATGCTAACATATTTTATTGGCCATCATTTGGAAATATTTTTTTTATATTTACAATATGCATGTTCAAGGTCAGAGGTCAAAAGAAGTGGGTCACGTGTGTGACTTCACAGAACGGCATGATTTTGAAAGTTCAATTTCATTTTGAAATTCCTGTGAGTTTTAGAATGATGAATGTTCTTATTGCTGTGAGATATACATTATGGACCTGCTAACCATAAAATACCACTGGATAGGAGTCATCTCTGAAATTTCTTTTTTTAATCTATTAATTTATATCGTGATGTCGGGTCAAGTGTGTGACATTTTAGTGGGTCACGTGTGTGACCTATGGCAAACTGTACAGAAAAATGAATATATTATGTATTATGCAATAAATGTACATTTTGAGCAATAACTCTATCCGCTGTGATATAACTTTTATGAACTCAACCCTAATCAGTCACTGGGATGTTTTGGTAGCTGTCAAGACTGGGGGGTGGGGCGGGGAGGGATGGGGGCCATGATGCCCCCTATATAGATCTCGGCTGTTGATCGCGCGACTGCGCCGAAAATTTGCACGATGGTAGTGTGCGATGTTAACTACACGAAAGCACTGTTAATTTTCCCGAAATAATATTGATTTATTTTATATGAATGAATTATGCTAATTTATGTATTGCATGAAGTCATTATTTTGTTCTAATTGACAAACTAAAGCTTCTGCAATGGTAATTTTTTGTTTGCATAATCCTTATAGGATTCCTAACATTTGTATTTGGAAAAACTTTAATATCGAAATAAATTCCTTAAGTATTTCATTGTTTTATGAATTTCTTATGTATTTCCTTGTTTTTTCGACCTTTTGTTTTTCTTTGTTTTTTTCGCAAAAATTATTGCAGAACCATTTTGGTGCATAATAATGCTAAAATAAATTGATTTCAGCCAATGAAAGTGAAAATAATCAGACCTTTATGACCGCCCCCACCCAGCGGGTCACGTGTGTGACCAATTTGGTCGCTAATTAATAATCAAATTAAAACTTGTCATGGATTCATATTTGGTGAGATGCAAGGTACATTAAATCTAGCTTTGGAGAAAATATAATAATAATACCAGAGCCACGGTTAAGGCGGGGCATAAACTTTTTGTGTTTTCTGGTCACGTGTGTGACATTTGAGGGCAATTAATTTTTTCAGGGTTGATTATCTGAATACAATAAATTTAACAACATTATTTTTAGGGTTAGATTAAATGGAATAGAGGTAAATAATAATATAATGACAATAATCCAAGTAAGGAAGTCAGCATATCCATTCCAGCCAGGGTTAAAAATGATATTTTATGTACCGTTTTGCCATCCAATTATCATTTATGTTTATAATTTATGCAAATGAGCATGAACAATTGCAAAAATCATGAAAAAAACATTGGTTCATGAAGCCTCAGACATTGCTCTATTTGAATATGCAGCTTAAAATCAAAAAGCAAAAACTTTATTTTGTCCCAAAAAGGTTCACTTTTCAAAGAATGACCCGTTTACAGTTGATTTATTAATTTATTATATTAAAAAGAAAATATTTTGAATTCGCCAAGATCCTGACTTTTGATACGGCACTTTTCTAGTAGGCCTAACGTAATTCGTTTGATATTATGTTTTATCATTTAATTTCCAAGCGATCATCCCAAAGTGAATTCAAAATGTAATATTTTTAGATTAACCATCTATTGACCAAATACACCCCTGCTTTGTGATGCGTGCATGTCATGAATGAGGCATTCAAATATGAAAGTAATAACAATTTTTTGTATAAAACTTTCGTGCGTTCTGGGATATGGATAGGCGAAAGAGGGGCACTGACAAGGGTAGGGAAAATAGAGAAAAGGGAGGAAACAGAGAAAAGGGGGAGGAAAATACAGATAATGGGAGAAAAACAGAGAAAAGGGCGAGGAAAATCTTGAAAATAAGAAGGTAAAAAAAAGTGGAAGAAAGGTGAAAGAAAGGGGTAGACAAAGGAGAGTAGAAAGGACAAAAAGAAGGAATATTGAAATATGAGGGAAGAGGTAAAGGGAGAAATTGGGATAGTAATGAGCTATACATGAAAATGTATGTAAAATGGACATTTAGATCCGGTGGCAATTCTCCAGGCTTTATTTCGCCTTACATTAAGGAATAGGGTTAAAATATTTGGAATCGGTGTTCAGAAATGATAAACGAAAAACAAAAGCAAACAAATCAAAAATACTTTAACACTGAAATCATATATTTTGTTTAAATTCCAACATATTATCATACTTTGGGGGATAAATGCAAAACTATTTTACCTCTTCTTCTTTTTTGGAGTCCTTGGGGTGATTGAAAAGAGCCACAAGTACGTCCATGGCAGACCTATTGTCACATCGCTTTGTTGAAATCGAGCAACAAATTTTCTTGCCATAGAAATACCGTTTGAAAGCAGGGTACAATGAACAAAACTCGCTTATGTAGAGGTCAAATTCTGCCATTCTCACATCTACAGCTGGAGTATCATCCATATCCCCAGAAACCAATTTATACTTGTGTTCAAGCTGACCATCTAAAAATTTACAAACATCGGATAAACTGATGTCATTATTGTAGGTTTGAATAGTGTGATTACAGATAAAATGAAACATAATCGGATCCAAAGACTTGAAATGAATGACTTAAATCAATATTAAGCATCTTCGTATTTCTGTACTGTATCAAACTAACTTTCACTGTTTTCTAACAAAAATGTTGCTGATCCCTGAAAATGATCATTATCTTTTGTTGGCTTTGCGTTTGTTCCCGTTTTTTACTATTTGGATCCCTAAAGATCTCAAATGTTTCTCCAAACCCTTCCGGAGGGTACATTAAAAGAAATGGTGGTCTGCCAACCCCCACAAGGTTTTGTGGGGACGCTAGGATCTTTCACCAATTTTGAGAGCCCCCGTTTGATCTATTTGTGGACAAATTAAGGTTCCTCAATTTATTATACCCCAGGAGACGCGTTCTTACTGTCGTGTATAAACCATTTTTTTTTCATACGCGTCATAAATATATCTTTGTCTATATATATATTTTGGAGATATTTGCCATCATAAATAGGACCCTTTGATTCGTACCACATGAAGACACTGCTGCAACGCTTTGATTTTCAGGTATTGAGAAATATATAAACACAACACAAAAAGAAAGTTCCCCCTATTTCAGATATCAATAATTTTTGAACCAGGAGGAATTTAAAAAATCTAATTATATGTCCATGTAGGGAATTAAATTAGCTACCATAGGACCGAAGTTTAGGAAAAATTATTAAGTCATGCTTCATTGATTAATGGTTGAATGCAAAAATGTCATTTTTTTTGAAGTTCACAAGCCTAAAATCACAACTTTGATTCAATGGAATCGGACCCATTTTAAGATTTTAAACAATTTACACGTCAGAATGTATGCAAAACGTGCTTCCCAACATACGGAAACGAAATTTGCGTCAAAATTCACACGTTGAAGTGAGCATGCAGAAAAATTGCCCAAACTGCGATTTTTACTTCTTTGCCATGGTAAATCGATTCAAATGTAGGGGATTCCTGTTTGAAAGTGTATGACAATATCCATCATTCACGGTTGAATGAACCCATCAATCAACCAAAAATAGGCCATTTTAGAATTCCAAAGAGTCATTGTAGTAATTTTATGCACTAGAAAGCATCTCGATAAAATTTGTTGGGTTTTATTTATTATATTCTGTCTGTGGCACGTGTCATGATCCTATGGCATTTTTTTAAAAATTCATGCTTCAGTGAGACGTGAGACTGGAAAAGCCCTTTTCTCACGTACGGACTAAAATTCAAATTCTTCCTTTGATTGAATATAAAACATTCTTGTTGGAGAGTACATTTGATTTTATTTTCACAAAAATCCCGATGTTTCACGCCTCAGTGGGCACCAAGATACAGAAAATCATGAAAAGAAGAATAAAGTTTGGGGCTTCGTCATGGTTCAGTGATTTTTTCGAATACGTACTTTAAATTCAAGATCATGTTAGTTTGGAGATCAGTTGAAGCTGTGTGCCAAGTTTCGTGACATAACTCACGGTCAAATTAACAATAATCACAATGCAATGAATTGGCTGAAATTCACGTTTGTCAGGTATTGATTTCCTCCTCCATTGACTTTATGTACAGAGGTTTAACAAAAGTTTAACAAAAGTGAATTTTGGCATATTTTAATTGTCAGTTTTTGTCCATTTGACTGTGAATTATTGTATGAAACTTTGCACATATATCTTCAACTGGTTCTCTAACTAACATGATTCGTGTAAACTTTGCAAATTAGCGTATTTCGAAAAGTCACTGAACCGTGACGAAGCCTGAAACTTTCTTCTCATTTTCATGATTTTCTTGTATCTTGTGCCCATTGAGGCGTGAAACATCGGGATTTCTATGAAAATAAAATCAAAAGTACTCCCCGAAAAGAATTGTTATATTCAATCAAATTAAGAATTTGAATTTTAGTCCGTACGTGAGAAAAGGGCTTTTCTAGCCTCACGTGCTCACTGAAGCATGATTTTTTGAATAAATGCCATAGGATCATTGACACGTGCCCAAAAAATATGAATAAAACCCAACATATGTTATTGAGATGATTTCTAGTGCATAAAATTACTACAATGACTCTTCGTAATTCTAAAATGGCCTATTTTTTGGTTGATTGATGGGTTCATTCAACCATGAATGGATGGATATTGGTTGTATACACTTCCAAAACAGGAATTCCCTCACATTTGATCGATTTTACCATGGCAAAGAAGTAAAAATCGCAGTTTGGGCAATTTTTGCTGCATGCTCACTCAACCGTGAAATTTGACGCAAATTTCGTTTCCGTATGTTTGAAAGCACGTTTTGCATACATTCTGACATGTAAATTGTTTAAAATCTGAAAATGGGTCCGATTCCATTGAATCAAGGTTGTGATTTTAGGCTTGTGAACTTCAAAAAATGACATTTTTGCATTTAACCATTTATCACTGAAGCATGACTTAATGATTTTTCCTAAACTTCGGTCCTATTGTAGCTAATTAAATTCCCTACATGGACATATAATTAGATTTTTTAAATTCCTCCTCGTTCGAAAATTATTGATATCTGAGATAAGGGGAACTTTCTTTTTGTTTTGAGTTTATATTTTCGAAAAATGTACTTTGTCCTGCTCGCATCTTTGGGAAAGTGATCATCTGACAGCTTGTTAGAAAAAGAGAAAAGTGGGATGCAAAATTCGCTTAAAATCTACCACATGCAGGTAATTTTTTTTTTTCTGCTCGCGCTTAGCGCTCGCAACGGGTTTACCCCACTAGAAAGATCCACTTCTCAGATTTCGAACCTTCCCCCCCCCCCCTTCCCTCCATAAAAATCATAGTTACGGGCCTGTACCATTAAAAACAAACAAACAAACAAAAAAAAAAGTACCTCGATAATGATATAAAGCCATTTCCACTATTTCGGGTCTAATAAGTTTGGCACTGTGAGGGAATCTGATCTGAACAGGAACTTTGAACTTCAGACCACATGGAGAAAGCCGAACACCAAAGCTGGCCAACATCTCTCCTTCGTCAATCCCTGGGTCTGGTGGACTATCGAGTAGTTCCATGACTATTTCCTGATCCTCGTCGAGAGCACCGGGTGGCACCGTCATATGAACTCCATACCGACTATTAATGATTTGGCCCCCTTCTGGACCTATGATCCTCTTTGCTGTACGTTTGACTTTTTCTGATTTAACAGCTAGTTCTGAAATGACAAATCGAACGTTAAATACAGGTAAGTAAATTTTAGTCACGGTGAGGCTGTATTTTGACAATTCATATCAAATACATCTAACGTGGTCATTACGACACGTCGTAGGCTACGCGGGCACATACTAGCGGCGTAGCATTATTTCCCGCCTGCGTTGCATGCACGTTGCATGAAGCCGTCGTGGTCCAATTTCTGTTATTTGCATGTTTCTGTAGATAAGGTATTGCAAAATCCTCCTACGTGTCGTATCTGGAACGTGCGTGTTTAAACAAGCAAAATAAGTGCACATTTTTCGTCACAGTAACAAATAATGTATGCAAACTTGATTCTAAATACTTTAGTTAATCCTTTCAGAAACTAGTTGTTGAATACCTCGTTACTATGTCCCAAGAGAGAAACATCCATAAAAATATTACAAATAAAAACAAACTTGACTATTCAAATATTCCACTGCCTTACCAAAGAAACTTACTGCCAGTTTCGAGGTTTGTACTAAAATCCATGACTTAAAGGTATTTGATGTCACTGCTTATTACTATATATTATTTCTTAATCATTTTATTTATAATTATGTAGACATAGTAAGCTATTCCTATATTCTTTTAAATACACGACTGGAAATAATTACCATTCAGTTGATCATTTCGCTGCTCCTCAGGTATTCTAGAAGGAAAAGCATTGTGAAAGAAAAATCATTCACTTTTAATTTGTTTCTGAAAAAACACGTAACATTCCCAACTTTCTTGTAAAGTAAAAATCACATAAATATAATCGAACGTTAGCATTTAACAGGTTTTACCTCATGCTCAATTCAATTCATTTCAAGAATAGTTTATTGTGAATAAAAAGTATACATGATTGACAGCCGAATGGCTGAAATGGGCATATTTACAATAAAAAATACATAAAGGCATTCACAAATTAACAATAATAAAGCATTACATGTAAAATTGATAGAAAAATACCTAAATATAAAAATACATACAATTGCAGAAATTGACACAGATAGAGAATTTTGAAAAGGTTGGATCAAATTGGATGTGTGTGTTTGTTTTTTTTTATAAAAAATATATATATACATTTCAGATAATTAGCGAATATGAACATTACTTGGAGTTTAACAGGTCAATAAGATATGGTATGGAACTTTTTCTGAAACGGTCGGTTTTACACCTATATTGTTTAAAATTGGGAATATGTCTTAAAGAGATTGTAATCGTCTTCCTCTTTGGCAGCCAGTCCCTACACCTAGGATTTCCTAAAAGAGATTTTGCGAAATCAATACATATTTTCTCTCTTCTTGTTTGTAACCGTTCCAATCCACATCTTATTAACGCTTTTTCATAGTTTATGTTGTTTATGCCAAGCATTATTTTACACTTTTTTTTGTATTCTTTCTAAATCTCCTACTTGTTTTACAGTCAATCCTCCATTAAAAACCAGGACACAATATTCCAAAATTGGACGAATATATCCTGTGTAGATTTGGATAAGGTCAGAAATTGGGAGATTAAACTGCTTGACCATTCTAAACATATACATTTTTTTTTTGTGCATCTTTTTAAAATATCAGATGTATGTACATCCGAATTTCAAATTTGACTGAATATAAACTCCAAGTATTTTAACATTATCTGTATATTTCAGGAAAGTATCTCCAATACACAATACATCAGGTAAAGGTGGATTTTTTGCAAAAGTGACTCTGATAACAGTACATGGGTGTCGATTGTGGGGGGGGGG